>CM077591.1:46647500-47247500 GCA_039657365.1 Stephania yunnanensis
TCCAAATAAGTAAGCTCGAAAATCCATAACAATTTTATTTATATTGAGCAAGCTCAAAACTTATAATAGCCTTAACATCATCGAGCATATTATAAATTTATCCTCTTTTGAGTCGGCTCAAACTGCATAGAATGAATTTTATGCAACTCTAAAGCTTTCGATTCTTGAGTGTAAGAATACTCAAATCACCTCAAACTCATTCCATTTGGTAAAAATAACTCCATTGAGTTATAACATAATCATGCAATCATTTATACTCAAATTTCATGCAATAAATATTCAATAACTATTAAGTAAAGTTACTATTCATCTTCATCTTCAAATAATACAACTCAACAATCATAAAAGTTTCCACGACGATCTGAGCAAAGGATTTTCACTAATTAAGGTTCAATCTACTCTTATGAACCCGCATATATCAAAACTCATCAATAACAACTTGAAACATAATTTTTGCATAAAACATACCAAGAGCTTTAATGAAGTTGTATCCTTTCATTTTATAAGCTCCACTAAGTTAGATTCATACTCTCTAGCATCAAGCTTTTTGGATCTTCAAAAATCCCAACAACAAATGCAAGATTTTTTACAACTTCTTTGATATCCTAATTTTCTCACAAGCTCTCTGATGGTGGTGGAGTTTATTTTGCATGTCGAACAAGAGACCATGAAACTTATGTAGTCTTCGACTTTAAATCTCACCCCACTCACAAATCTTTAGGTAAATCAAAGACTCACATTTAAGCCATCACATTCTACTGAGTCAAAATGAAGCTACCACTTGTCATTTTGTTTGCATGACACCTAACATGTGCCTTATTTTCTATTGGTCTATCTACACATGTCATAAGACATTTTCAATTTTGTCCATGCCCTTTATAATTAATTATTTGCAAGTCAAATTCCACAAACTTAAAAGTCGTCATTGAATTTCACTATATTTACAATCAAACCATAGGCAGATTCTATTTAAGTTAGCAAATATTCATTTAGTCTAAATATAGCTACTAACCAAAGTATGGACTTTCATTATATGTAAACTCCAGGTCTATTTAAGTACTCATTATAACATTTACTATCTGCATCCGGCGCTCGCACGCATCTTGAGGTGCATCACCGCTCTCATCTCGACGCCTATATATACTAAATAAAGGTGATTTAGTAATCTACACACATACACAACACTAGAAATACATCACATAAATATATAATATACCTATACTAATTGCCTATCTCAATGTGGGTCTCACATCATTGGTCAGTGATCTTGATTATAGAATAAACTAGGATTAGAAATTTGGGCCGTGACAAATCTTTCCAACTAATGAAAATTTCGTCCTCGAAATTAAAATTTAGATTAGGGTTATACCTGACTCAAAAGGTATAGGAATCTTTCTCACATGTAGTCTTCCCGCTCTCAAGTGAGTTTCGAGTCATCATAGAATCGCCACTTGATGAGTACCTTCGGGATAGACTTGCTCCTCAATTGTTGTACCTTTCATTCTAAGATCTATACTAGCCGCTCTTCAAATGAAATATCCTCGCTCGGGTCAATTTGACTCAAGTCAAATGTCGTTCGTAATCCTGCCTTAGACTTACCTAGTCGAGGCATAGAAATATGAAAAATCTGATGAATCCCAAACATCTACGGAGGTAGCTCAAGCTCATATGCAACTTTCTTGGCCTGTTTCTTTACTTTGAAATGCCCGATAAACCTTGGTGCTAATTTTCCTTTCAACCCAAATCTATGAAGACCCTTCTAAGGAGGAACCTTTAAATAGACTAAAGCTCCATCGGCATACGTGAGATCACTGCTATACTTATTTGCATACTTTTTCTACCTCTCTTGTGTACCTTAAAGCCTTCGACGAATTTTTTTGACTTTCTTTGTGTGGTCAACAACAATCTCAAGCCCCACAATCTCGCGACCGTCCAGCTTAGCCCAACACGATGGATACCGACACTATCTGCCATATAAAGCTTCAAAAGCGCCATCTCGATGTTGGTTTGATAACTGTTATTGTAAGAAGACTCCCACAATGGTAGGTGCTCCTCCTAAGATCCGCCAAACTCCAATACACAAACCCAGTGCATATCATCGAGAACCTGAATCAATCTCTCACTCTGCTTGCCAGTTTAAGGATGAAAAGTCGTATTGGAATGTAAACCGATTCCATACTTCTCCTGCATACTCCGCCACATCTTAGATGTATACAAAGCATCTTTGTCTGCATGATGGTCAATGGTACCCCATGTAACATGAAAATCTCTATCTCAAATAATATACTCAGCTGGTTGAATGTGTAGTGTGTTGCAAATACTATAAAATAAGTAGACTTCGTCAATCTATCAACAATAACCTAAATCGAGTTGCATCTCCTAACAGTCCTTGACAGTCCTCTGATAAAGCCCATGACGATGTCTTTTCACTTCTAATGTGGAATGGGAAGCAACAGTAACAACCCTCTATGTCTACAATGCTTTGCCTTCACCTGCTGGCAAATACGTAGTTCCTAGTGAACTCAGACACACCTGCCTTCATCCCAGGCCACAAAAAATGCATCTACATGTTATGATACATCTTGGTCCAGCTTGGATGTAGTGAATCGGGAATGATGTGAATCCTGAAGAATCTCGTCTCTCAGCTCTACCATTAACAATACTCACAATCTGCCCCTGTATCTCAAACATTGATTATATTTCTATGTTCAACCAACACAATATGTGTTCTACGTCAACTAACTGAATCCCAAGTACAATCAGTCGGTCTTCTGACCCTCGGACACTCTTTGTGTAGATATGGTATGTAGTCTCATCTATACATATATCATTACCCAAGTATCGGTAGGAATATTTGACTGACTAGCTGTTGACGCTTCCTCGAGTAACACATACTCATGCGTCATATGACATCTGATAATATCAACATCTCCAGTTGGTCTCCTACTCAGCACGTCTGTTACTACATTAGCTTTTCATGGGTGTTACTACAAGAAAAAGTCATAGTCCTTCAAGAACTCCAACCATCTGCGCTATCTCATGTTCGACTCTTTCCATGTGAAAAGATACTTCAGACTCTTATGATTAGTAAAGAGTGTGAATTTCTCTCCATACAGATGCTGTCTCCAAACTTTCAGTGCAAACAAAATCGTTGCTAACTCTAAGTCACGTGTGGGATAATTTTTATTATGTATCTTTAGCTGTTTAGAGGCATATGCAACAACACCTCTGTCCTGCATCAATATGCAGCCTAAAACCATATGAGAAACATCTGTATACACCAGAAATCCTTATCCAGCGTGGTGGTCAACAATCTCTTCAACTCAGCAAATGCACTATCACACTTCTTAGTCCACTCAAATGCAACATCCTTCCATGTCGTCTCTTCATCGATGAAGTAATCTTCGAGAAACCTTCACAAATCGATAGTAATACACTATTAAACTCAGATTACTCATGATCTCTATAACTGACGTTGGGGCTGGTCAATCCCTGATCGCCTGAATCTTAGTTGGATCCACTGCCACCTCATTTGCCTTAATAACATGACCTAAAAACATGGCATAAAGTCTGTGCTCCCTCAATATCTGCAATGTCTCCCTGAGATGCAGTTCGTGATCCTCTTGAGTCTTCAAATGATTTAGTATGTCATTGATGAAAACAATCACGAAGTGGTCAAGAAATGGTCTCAAGACCCAATGCATTAAATCCACGAACATGGTGGGGGCATTGGTTAGCCCAAATGACATGATCGTAAATTGATAGTGTCCATACCTGGTGCTGAATGCTATCTTGAACCTATCCTAACCCTGATCCTAAGATGATGATACCCTGATCTCAGGTCTAACTTGGAGAAAAAACTGTGCTCCTCTTAATTGATCAAATAAGTCATCAATTTACGGCAGTGGATACTTATTTTTGATTGTAAACTTATTCAACTGCCTGTAGTCGATACACAGTCTTATACTACCCTCCTTATTCTTCATAAAAAGAATATCTCCTCCCCATGGCGACATGGAAAGGGTGATGAATCCCTTATGTCCCAAATCTTGAAGTTGACTCCTCAATTCCTCCAACTCTCTTGAAGCCACGGTAGTGGATTTAGCTATTTTACCGGTGTCGCGAAAGATAGGATCTAGATGGTATCGATATAGATCTGGTGCCTAGTACTAACTCAATGAAGAAACCTATCTTTCGCGATGCCGGTAAACCAGCTAAATCCTCTGGAAACACATATGGACACTTGCATACTACCAACATGTCCTCAAATCTGGGTCCTTAACTCTCTGCCACTCTATAAAATGCTATTAGAGTCTCCATTTCCCCACTACTCACAAGTCGATCTCTCATGCCATCGGCTCTTGGTGTACTACCCCACATATCTATAAGTGAAAATTGGATGCCTTGAGATCTAAAATATCACTATCTTATTATAACAATCAATATGCGCGTGATATGCTGCTAACCAATTAACATCTAACAACGCGTCGAAGTCTAAAAACTCGAGAACCCTAAAGTCTACAGGTAACTTTCCCCACTTATCTCTACTAGACATCTCTCAACAAGAATATTACAGTAAACCCTATCCTCGACTACGGTACTCAATCAGATTTATACTATATCTAACATGTGTCAATCCTAGGATGCCGATCATGCGAACAACAATAAATTGTACAGTAGAATCCAAAGCAAACAATACATATAAATCTATCACAAATGAAAACTGTACCATTGATGAGACTTTGTGTGGCATCGGTGTCTGGCTGAGCTACCATGTGAGCTCCCTTTCGTCCCCGCTGTATATATTCTGCTGCTGGTTGTTGTCAATCTCTTATCATATTGTCCACACCTTAAGCAAGTGATTGGCCCGCGCTGACCCTGTGCCTGAAACTATGCCTATTCCTTTGACTGTCTTTGTCCCTGTCGAAGACTATCTCAACCTTTGCCTTTACCTCGACCTCGACCACCCTGCTGCTGTTGTCGTGGTGTAGGTGACGTCGAAAGAACTTACATAGTGGGAGCTAGTAATATTGGTTTGATCGAAGATTGCAAGGGATGTCTATCTGCTGTGCTATATGTTGGAGCAAGGTAAGATGCATTTGGTACAATTGGTATATAAGGTGTTGTTGGCCCCAATCCCTGATAACCCTTGTCCCATCTCCTATATCCCTTGCCTCTCTGTCTCTTCCTCTCATACTCCATGGCCTGCTCGGATGATATCGCTAGTCCTACTGGCGTCCCATCGGTGACTCTACTCAAATATTAAGTCTCATGCGAAAATGCACGCTCGTATATGTCACTCAAAGTCCTGGCGCCTGTACTGATCACGTGTTACCAAATGTCTGGCCTTAGTCCATCCCCGAAGTGGTATACATTATATGAGTCATCCCTCATTAAGTGCCTTACAAAGTACCTCAAGTAGCCGTATTTGGCTGTATAGTTCATCACCGACTCATCTGCTCCCTGTCTCAGATTCATAAATTCCTTCCTCAACCTCTTTATAAGTGCTGGCGGAAAGTACTGCTGATAAAACTTCTTCTTAAAGGCCTCCTAAGTCTCATAGTCTCCATCAGTGGCTGTCATCGCTCACCACTAAACATCAATGTCTCTCTGCAATGTGTATGATAAGATCTTGGCCCGAAGTCTATCCTCAATCTTCAGTATCTTATGAAGCTTCTCCTGCGATAACACCCACTTCTCTGTCTTCTCAAAGTTTTTGTCCATCAAAATAGGCTGGCTAAAGTCTGACGAAATCCTTCACTAACTAAACCTCGATTGATGTGTTGGAAGATGTGGGCATAGGGAATGATATTATCTCAGCCGTCTCCGTCATTAGTACCGTCACTACTGGAAGAGTCTGTGCTACCGAGCCACTGGTGTTGTAATGGGAGTCTCTAGCAGTGGTAGTATAGGCATAATAATAGTGGGGGTCGGTGTTTGAGTCGGTAGAGCAAATCGAGTGGTCATCATAGTAATAAAGTCAGTCAGGTGCTGCCACTGAGTCGAGATTTAGTTAGACAGCCTCCGTAAATCCTCCGCAAAAGTAGGAGGCTAACTGTCGCTAGCACCCACGTCTCGTTATCTCGTAAGTTGGCCATCGATTTTTGCAAGTTGACGGTGAATGCGAATGAGCTACTACGTAGATAACGCATATATATACCTATAGAAATTAACATGTACATCTAAAAATCCCTAACTAATGGTTTCTAGGCAAAGATCGTATGGTTTCCACGAGTAAGGTTTATGTTTGATTCAAGTTTAGTTGTGTACTTATCGAAAACTAGGATCTGATACCTATTATGACAACCCCTATCCTTAATTTAGGGCACCGCCCCAGTTTAATCTCGTCACTAAGCCTTTATCTCAGCCACGTAGGACCTAACCACATATTAATTAGTCTTTTTTATATTATTAGCCTTGTTCTTCATGTTCAGGATAAGTATTTCTCAATTTAATACCAAATGTGATGACTTGTTTTACCAAACGGGGCACCCGTGGCATCCCCTATTCCAATTAAGGCGATACTCAACCTGAAACCCTAATTAAGCCTCGGTAACTTAACCAAACTTAACTAGAGCCAACAACATCTCCGTCAGTACCTGATAAACTCAACCTGCATATTAATATCGAATAAACAAATCAAAATATATGCTCGATATATAGCAATATACGGTAATACAAAGTTTACCAAAACTCAAAACCTTGATTATAAACCTCTTAACCCTATTTAGGTACATCAAATTATATCAAAAAGTGAATATATATAAAAGAAGGTTAATTACATCATAGAGAAGATACAAGAAACCTAAATCTTCTCCTTTCCTTTAGCTAAAGCGCTAGGTTGTGAACCTGAAATATTAAATTTGGGTGAGCGCTCCAACTTGCACAGTAAGTAAGGATTCACAAAGCCATCAACATTCCATATAATATTCAAAAACATTATGCAATAACAATATGCACCAATGTTAATTAACAAGAATATGGAAAACATATAAATCAATACATAATGGATGCAAAGCAAGTTATCATGGACTATTATACTGTGATCCCCATTTATTTATTAAACTAGGGTCAATTACCCATCGCCGCCATTTATGCGAATGTTAGACTAACATATTGGTCGATATGATGTCTAGACAATCCATTAATGCCCAATGGTTCTATCCAAAACCTTCTAGTGAGTATGTAATCCATACAACCTATAAACTGAGTAGGAAGTTACATATAGGCTGGGAAGGTAACCCATCTCCTATATAAACTAGTCCCAGTCCCAGGAACTTACTCTCGTTAATCACAGTAAACATCGTTTTCTATTTATTGAAAACCATCATAGTGTACATAGTCTCATATTACAATACATAAACTATGTGAACTACATATACTAGAAGAGTCAGGCAACATTGATAAATAAGCAAATTCGTACTTACCTCGGTCTAGGTTTTCGTCCAAACTCCTAACTTTTCGGGTCACTAACTCTTTTATAGGTATCCAACACATATCATAGACCATTTGTTAATCAATTTAGGTTTAATACACTCTAATTAGAACCCCTAGTCTAGTCCTTAAGTCCTCCAGAAATCCTCATCAAATCACGACATTGTTGCTTTTTTTTTTCTAGGGTGGGAGCGCGCTCTTTCAGTGGGTAGGGCGCGTTCCACCAATTATTTTCATCACAGTTGATGAAGGAAGCACGCTCCTCTGCTAGGTAGAGCGCGCTTCACCCTTTGTTGTCTCGACATAACACAGGGCATCAACCATTGTTCCATCTATGAATTAGCCAGACAATAATGTAAACTCCCAAAACTCATAAATGAGGACCTTTAGTGAGGTAACAAACCATATTCAATCATCAAACAACATAATTCACTAAAATTCTGTCATCACCATCAAATAAAACTTTAACAAACATAAAAGCAAATCATACCAAAGTGATGATCTCTGGATTTTAATCCTTTTAAGCTCTTTAATATTTTCCAAAACCATTCCTGAGCATTTTCCCTTAATTAGAAATCAAAACCTAACCCTTTCCCTATCTCAGTTGATTGATCAAAATGAAGAGGATAAAATGGGTTTTAAGTTTAAATATATAGATTTTCTTTGAGATACACATCGCATTATCTTGAGATTGATCAAGTGATTGATGCTTTAAAGTGAAACTTCTTAAAGTGACATGAAATTTGACACCATCAAAACTTACGTTCCACTCGAGATGATCAAATGACCCACATAGTTCAACTATTCTTTTTATTTTCTAATATATATATTTGTATATCCTAAATATATAAATATGTATATTTAGTGTATTTTCTCGCCAATAAATTCACCGAACATGCATACGAGTATACTCGAGCATGCACATTCATTCCACAACCATCTCGTCGCACTTGGGGTACCAGTAATTCATTGTTTATTATGTATCTTCTTAATTATAGGCTTGTATATAGTCCTTTATTGTATTACAACCTATATATAAATTCGTTTAACAATCCAAACAAACACAATTCAGCATGCAAACACACGCACATGCTAATTGAGGCACGTCAAACTTAACCACGAGCTTAACTCGTGTTAATTAGGACTTTGATTAGTACTATCACTAGCTTAAGGTAATAGGTCATTACAGCACCGCTCGGCCTAATCCCGTCATTAAGCCCTAATCTCAGCCATGTAAGACCTAACGACTTATTAGTGAGTTTTTTTGTCTTAGTAGCCTTGTTATTCGTGTTTAGGATAAGTATTTCTTAATTTATCGTTATTCGTAATTTCGGAGTTAATTAATTTTTTTTTATAATTTGTGTGTTATTCAGTGAAAGTCTTAACAGTTAAGCGGAAGTAAATAAAGTAAATTCTTATATGTGGAAACCAAGAAACAACGATCACATGAATATATATGTATATATAACAGTGTAATAAAATATGTCTAGTCGGGAAACTATCGCTCAACCCAAATGTATACAACCCAAGAAAGTAAAAGGCATAAAGCAAGTCATACATTGGAAAATAAAAAAACCTACAAAATCTGTGATAGAAGTACGATCGAGGCTCAAAGGTATTCGCCGATCTTCTCATTGCCCGACATGCTACTCGACGGATCTGCATCCACTATCATAAAAAGAACGGTGAATATAATAATGTAGAAACTAAAACTGAGAGACATTTATCTGCATTCTCAAGTATAATAGAAAGTATTTAAAAGCATAATAATAGCAAAAGAATACCAAAACATAAATTTGCTATAAGATGCTTCAATTAAATAAAACGACACTGACACTAAGCTAAGTAGTAATGATCTAGGTTTGGTCGGCTATGAGTTACATCACATTAGCCTTACTCCACTATCTAGGGGTATGAACACTGTCATAAATGCCCATTATGTATATACTTCTCGACTACCCTGATTCCAATTACCCCAGGTGTCACACAAGTTAGTAGTGAGTGCCAACATCCTCGAAGTCCAGTAACCCCGTGTGCTGCTCATTTCTATCAAGTAGGGGATCCTAAATACAAGAACTACTTTCATACGTTAAGAAAAGACTCATCTGGGAATTCAAGGCAAGGTTAAGTGCAATACATTGAACGCAACACAATGAATACAATACCATAAGATATCTCAATATATGACTACACTAATAGCACGCTATTTCCCACATTCATATTACATTTTACGTCACAAAATGACATAGGTTGGGCATAAGAATCAATGAAGTATCACAAGGATATAATGCCATGGAACAATAACCCAATAAGTGTGAGAATAAGAAATAAGTCTTGACATCGAAATTACGAAAACACGATTAGTCTGAAGGATTATAAATCCAATCATATAAGAGGGAATGAAATGAAGAGAAGTGTCTTAATTAGATTACTTACATTCAAAGCACAAAATTGCCTAGTTTAAACCGGCCGTCTCGCACCTCACGTTGCATTCCCTACACCCAATTCAAATTCTCTAAGATCAATTTCCACTATTTCATGTGTTAGGATCTTATTTGAATACTTATGAGTAATTAGAGTTTAGCTGGCTGCTTTTATGGAGGTTGCTTCAAGCTATCTTTGAGGCTGCTCAATTATAACATTTAGTATGCTTTAAATAATAATGTAGCAGCCCCAAATTCCAGGTCGTCTTGCTAGCGCCACGTCGCATCCCACGCCACCTAGCCTTGCCACATCATGACCCGCTTATCCTTAACACCCGGTGACCCAACGAGTTGCTTACCCTTTTTCCAGCTAACCCTATTTATGCTAACTAATCTTTACATAAATATTAATAGTTTAATTAGCCAGTTACTCGATTTATCAAGTTATATTATAATTTCACAACGGAAGTCTTTAAATGAGTAACTTATGCAATATTTAAAAATCCTAAGTAGTGGAAAACCCGGCAAAAGATACCATGTATATATTAAAGCAAAATAAGTATAGCAAAAGTTCGATATACATGTAATCAGTGTTCTACAGTCCCCAAAACCCAACAAAAATAAATAAATATATACATACTGTAGTCACACATGAGTTGGTTCCACTATCTCCGAAATAGTCGCCCAGTATCTCCTTGCCCTTGCTCGTAGAAAGATTTGCACTCAGTCACCCAACAAATACAGTGATGAGTCCAGTGCGTAAAATTCTAAGAGAAGTCCACACAATATTTAAGAATTAAAACTGATAAACTATGAGACATGCGAATATAACTCCTAGCAACAGTACGTTATATTCCCATGAATGTAGGCAACATACAACAAGCAAAAACAATAGCGTGAGATAAATAAGCAACATGTACCAATTAAATAAGCTTGGAAATGAAGCAATAATTAGTAAACATCCATCTAATCACAAGAAAACCCTGACTTACACCAGCCAGTAATTGATAAATCAAATAGGAACCACGTATATACTTACAGGCTTACAATGACTAAACCCCAACTACAATTACTGGAGGAAACCCCTCCAAACGCTATTTCAAGTCAAGGGAACATCATAATCTTTCCTAACAGTCGTAGTTATATTCTAATACCATTGACACGAGCACTAAACACAAGTAACTCGTGTAAGCGACTTAGCCACAACCAAAATATATGCAAACTGAATGGGAGCGAAAACCCATATGTGCCCACCAGCAGTCACACATGAAATACGATATCGATAAAACCAAAACCATGAATTCTGTGAAGCATTCTCATTGGATTTACACACCTCAATCCCCGCTTCCACTTCCTCGGACTCCCAAATCTGACCCGACTAGCTCATGATACCTGATATCCCTGAGTTCGGTGTTTTATCACTTCAAATATAGTGGGTTTAAGATTAATTTAATGTCTTTTAACTCTTGAAACCAATATTTATTTCAAAACCTAAAAATTATTAAATAGTCTTTTATTAGGTTAATTCCTTCAAAATAAGTTAAAAATAGTAAATCTAAGAATCGGTGTGTCAAAAGTGGGTTTCAACTAGCTACGTTACTAAAACACATTTGATCGACTTTTTAATGTTGAGTTAGCGCGCTAATCACAAAAACTAAATTCGAGTTTCTGCCCAGAATCATTAGTGCGTTAATTTTACTCATTAGCGCCCTAATTTCCCTTTATGACAGAATTTCCAACTCGAAAATTATGTCATAAAGCCCCCAATTAGCTAACTAAACCACATTTAACACCCTCTCCGTATCAAATTGACCCAAAACAATAATTAGAACAACCTTAAAACAACAATTTGATCAATTTCCTCAAATCTCATAAATTCACTAGTTTTCCCTATTTCATCAAAAATACCAATTCAATCAAAACTGGTGATAAATCCTTATGTAAGATGATCATTTAACATATAACTCATCACAATATCACCAAAAATATGGATCTGACCCTTAAATTCAGTTTTCTTCAAATCTCCTAAAAATGGGCTCATTAAATAGAGGAGATGATGAAGAAGATGATTACCCAAATATTGATTCCTCAACTTACCTCTAAAGTGGTTAAATCCTAGCTTGAATGAGCTCTTCTTCTCTGATTTCCCAGCAAAACTAATTTTGATTTCATTTGCATGCTTGATCAACCTTGCTTATGTATTAAAGTGATGTTAATTCCTAGCCCTTCATCCTCATGCACTTATGTATCTCGAGGATTATCCAATGGCTAACCTCTAGCCACTTAGCCCACTCACTCCCACTTACTCACCTCATGTGACACCATTTTGTTACTCACATGGCTCCTAGATGTTTCCATGTGTATCTCTAGATCAATCCTATGCTTTCCATTTAATATACTCAAACTATAAGCTTTGATTTATTGAATTTATTCACCTTAGCTTAGCCCTACATAATATTTATGGTTAATAATTTTATTCACTAAAAATTATCAATTTGTGTTCCCACTAACCCTCGACTACCCGAAACTCAGTGCCCCGTGTCTCGAAACGAAATTCAAGGTACACCATAGCCTATCATTTTAATTGAATTAACTTAGCCTATGGTCACATTACCTATTTTAATTCATCAACTAATCATCTTAATGTGAGTTAGTGGAGTTTCCTAGTGTACCCGTAGTTTACCTACTCGACACTCGCATCGACACGCCTTTTGATGCGAACACCCATCACACAACCTTGCCCGATATTAACAACACACATGCAGTGAAATATAAAAATAATAAATCTAAACACCATATTTACACAACCACCATTCCACAAATAACATATTTCCTCAGTTCTCCTGTTCGAGCCAACCAAGTTGTCCACGTAACGCTCAAATTACGTCTGTTAATCCCTGAGATTAACGCTAATCCTAATTTAATTAATTTGGGTCGTTGCATTCAACATGCTTTAAAATAATAACATTGGAAACTTAAGCAAACTCTAACTAAGTTAAAACAGTCTTAATCCAAATAAACAAGCTCGAAAATCTATAACATTCTTATTTCTATTAAGCAAGCTCAAAAATTATAATAGTTTTAATATCATCGAGCACATTGAAAATTTATCATCTTTTTGAGTCAGCCCAAACTACACATAATGAATTTTATGTAACTTTAAAACTTTCGATTATTGAGTCTAAGAATACTCAAATCACCTTAAACTCAGTCCATTTCGCTTAAAAATAACTCCATTGAGTTCCAATATCATCATACAATCATTTATACTCATATCCCATGCAATAAATATCCAATAATAATTATGTAACGACTTGTGTCCTTAACCTGGTGATTAATGTTAATTCAAAAGTTAATTAACCTGAGTTAGGTTTGTGGTTAAGCCTAAATTGTCGTGGTTAGCGTGTGAGTTTGATTATTGTGATGTATTATGTTTGGTTGGTATGAGAAACAATCAATGTTACTATAGCCGATTAATGTGAATTAATATAAAACCTATAGTTGAGAAATAAATGATAAATAATTTGATTGTACGCCTAGAGTGACACATGTGATTATGGGAGATTACATGGGGAGAAGTGGAAGTACTGTGTACGCTTAGGAGTATTCATTGGCGTACGTGGCAAACAAATAAGTTATAAAATATATATGTGTATTTATATTTATATATTGATATATAAATATATATAAATAAAACCTATGGTTGGAAAGAAAATAATTATAAAATTAAGGGACGCCTATGTTAGACCCCACCTAATTAAGGCATCTGACTGACCTAAATTACCTTAATCCTCTGATAATCTAGCATCCTTAATCCCACCCTCAATAAATAATTAAAATTATGTTCGATGTAATCATCAATTATTAAACTTTACCAACTTTAAAGGATTTTAAAAGTAAATCTCAAACCTCAAAGTTCCGTAAGATGGATTAAATAATTTGTACAATCCCGTAAAGATTTTTCGACAGCACCTCTTCTATTTTTAAGTGTACACCGGAAAACTCGGCCTTTAAAAATCTTTAACAAAACCTACTCAGCTCGGCAGAATTGCTGAAGGAATCACAATCCACCACATAACAATATATATTTCATTAACAAAAATTATTTATTCATTCCAACCTATTTCATGTTTTCAAAACCCTTAAACCATTATTACCTTAGCTTCACATCATTCCAATCTGTCTGCAATCAGTTTTACTAGCTACTTAAATGGCTTGCGAAACTATGCATTAACTACTAAATGGGTTTTTATCCATGCTTTAATATAATCATTATAACTTACATATAATGGAGAGTGAGTGATTGTGGGGGTTGTGAGGGGGTAACTAGGTCATTTCATATAAAAACAAATTAATATGGAATTAAAGTACCAAAAAACTTATGAAAGTATCCTTACAAAATTTTGGGTTCCATATAGAACGACCCTAATAAAATCTATTGGTTTGTCGCGATTCTATCTTGATCTTTAAATAAAATATTTTTCTTGAAACTGAGATTGAAATGGGGTCATTAATTGTAAGTATATAAGATTTAAGATCTATGATTGCAATTCTTTCTTTTGGAGTAGAAGACGAGGAAATGATATTGCCAATGGCTTTTTCTTATGTTTGTTGTGATTTTGTTTAGATATTTTGTACCTGGTGTATTGGCTTGCAGTGCCCATGTTGAGAAAAGGGATGCGGTGACAATGGATTCTCTACTCGACCTCCTTTAGATAGCCAACCTCCTTTCCATCCTTCAATTCGACTATTTATTTTTTTAACAACAGCTTCCTTAAATCCCTGCTACAGGATCAAGGGTTAAATCTAGTTAATTCGTTGAGAATGTGGCGCTACAAATGGGCATGTTTCATTAATGACTCTTCATGAAATGGGGGAAGTAATATTTCATAATATGAATTATATTCATATTTTACAACCTTAAAATAAATATAATATATTTTAAACATTTAAAAAGTAAAAGAAAATAAAAAATAAAACAATATTATAATGTTGATGTACAGTGAAACACCAAATTTGACGTTCCATATTGTTCATCCTCTCAATCTTAAAGGAAAATATTGCATACGGTTTGAGTTGGAACAACTCCATTTTACAATTCGGACACTATTTTAGCTTTCAATTGGAATTGCTCTTAATTTAGGATTCAATGATTCTAAAAAAGACCCTAACCGCACACGAATCCAAAAACCATTTACACAATATATTATATTTAAAAACAATAAATACATAGAGAAAAAAGAATTGGGCAAGTCACAAATAATCAGAAAGACTTCATTTTCCCTAGTTGCCTCTAGAACCTGTCATTATCCAATTATAAAAATTTGATAATGTCAGAGAAGTAAATCCCATACTATCTAGTACACCTATAATAATCAAATGCATATAGATCCAAACGATTAAACGAAGATTATAAACCAATGAATTTAAATACAACAGTGAATCCATCATGTTTTTGTTATCCGATCATAATCAGTTGATATCCACCGAAAGTGATAGGTAAATAGTAATAAGAACTCATGCCCAAAGAGAATAACCAAACGAGTCTCATTCCTCTAGACTATGTGAGTATGATCTGGTTCAATGTGATCTTATGATAACCATGTGATACAATGTATCAATGGCTCAAGTCCTTCAAGCATAATATAATGTTTCCCTTATAACCACGACATAGTATACATTATAAGAAGACTCGAATAGCTCTTATCCTCCCTACCCATGTATTCATGTACAACAAAAATGCAATATTAAGGATCAATATAATTTATATGAAATTATAATCATAAAATGTAAATGTTACTATGGGATTTACTTAACCTTACAAACACGATACCGCAACTCCTTTACGCACTAATTCTGTGAACTAGTCTGTACGAGATTCTAATTATGGTCCTACAATTCATTTACAAGTCCGTTAAGATTCCATAACAATTCTCTAACAGTTTTCCAATTCGTTGCAATTTAATTGACCCAATCGCATCCAGAAAACCCTAAACCACTTCCAAAATAAATTTTTCGATGCCTAAATTTCATTTTTGGCTCAAATTATTGTTCTTCATAAAAAAATACGTTGTTTAGGCTTAAAAATATTTTTATTTATTTATTATATATTTATTGGTCCTGCAACAACTCGAAAACCCCGAAATCTCTCCAAATCAACTCCTAAGATGTCCGGATCCCAATTTTGACTTCAAATTATGCCATGGAATCGAGAATTAACCTAAAATAGGCTTTAAAATAATTTTAACAATTTTGAATATTTTCATGTATCGTAACACACACTATGATGTAAAATCCTCGATATAAATCCACGAGAAAATCCCAAAATTCTTATTTTTCATAAAAATTCCCAATTTTCATTAATTTATCTAAAAATTCCTTTTCATAACTTTTCTAATTTTCAGAGATTTTTCATTCATTTTTGAATTTATTTATTTTATTTAGGAGGTCAGTTGAACCAGACTCGGTTCGGTCTGATCTAGGGTCAAACCCCACATTTTCTTCGTCCCTGCAATTTTATTTTATTTTTATTTTTTGTTTGGGTAGCTATGCTACCCCACCCCTATGGTTAAACATCTTGAGGAGATAACCCCATAGATCGTCATTTCCTCGGATATGTTGGAGTTGTAATCTAAATTAGATTAGTGTTTGAGTTTGATTAGGACTTTGAGTTAGAGTATGAATCTATTTAGGATCTTCTAGTTAGATTAACAGTATGTTTATGTGATTCTATAAATTAGAGTTAAGCCCCCGCATTATAATTAACGAGTTTATTAGAGATTAATACAGTGTGTCATTGTTTCTGATGAGTCATGGCTATGGCATCTAAGATATGGTCATTTGAACTTCAAAAGTCTGAAGTTGCTGACTCATTAGAATTTATTGAAATGATTGCCTGTGATTCAACATCCAGAGAAATTTTGTGAGAGGTGTATTTTGGGGGAGCAACATAGACAAACGGTTGCTTCCAACAGTCCAACGCGTGCCAAGTCTGTACTATAGTTGGTTCACTCAGATGTTTATGGTCCAATGCAGACTGCTTCACTAGGAGGAAGCAAATATTTTATGACTATTTTATGACTTTTATTGATGACGGCAGAGGATGATTTGGGTATATACTTTAAAGAATAAATCTGATGCCTTTAGTTGCTTTCAGAAGTTCAAGGCAACTGTAGAGAAACAGAGTGGACACTACATTAAGACTTTGAGGATAGATGGTGGTGGTGAGTACACATCCTCGACATTTTCAAAGTTTTGTGATCGTCATGGGATTAAACATGAGATCATGCCACCACAGGCAACGCAACATAATGGTGTTGTGGGGAGGAAGAATAGTATAATTATATACATGGCTCATAGTATGTTGAAAGCCAAAGGTCTACCTAATCCGTTTTGGGCTAAAGCAGTTGCATGTTCAGTTTATTTACTAAATAGGGCTCCCTCAAAAGGTATGTCCCATATAACCCCAGAAAAGGCTTGAAGTGGTTACAAGCCAAGTGTCAAACATTTGAAGGTGTTTGGATCCACTGTATATGTACATGTTCTTGATGCTAACAGGAAGAAGTTAGATGACAAAGACGTGAAGGTCATATTTATTGGCTATATTCTAGGGAGGATTGGAACGTACAAATTATACAATCCAATTACCAATGCAGTCATTGTTGGCAGAGATATCAAGTTTAATGAGAAGTGTGCATGGATTTGGGACATAAAAGGAAAGAGTATTGCTCAACCATCAATGATTAGATATGAGAATGAAACATCCACTTCAGTTGGTATTGACGCTAGACCCCAGCGTACCAGTTGCAGACCACAAAGGAATATGGGACAACCAGTTCGACTTCAGGATTGTAAGATCACCCATGATAATTTCGTTGATGACAAAGGCAATCGAGTGCATTGTGCACTGTTCAACATTAAGGAAGTTGTGCTAGATAGATGGCGGGTGAACAATAAAGGATGTCGTTGATGGAGGTCGAGATCTGCATTTGAGAGAAGATCAAGTGGAAGATCAAGACAATCTGAATTATGGGGGGATGATGTTTTATTTTTTAATTCAGACATGTCATTTAGATTATTGGGGGATGTTGGAGTTGTAATCTAAATTAGATTAATGTTTGAGTTTGATTAGGATTTCGAGTTAGAGTATGAGTCTATTTAGGATCTCCTAGTTAGATTAGGAGTATGTTTATGTAAGTTTATAAATTAGAGTTAAGCCCTCGCATTGTAATTAACTAGTTTATTAGAGATTAATAAAAAGTGTCATTGCGGTGTCTCTAAACCTAACAGGATCATCTCCCTCCCCAACGCCTCTGTGCTTCTCTTCTATTTTTTCGTTTTATTATTTTTTTCTTTTCTTCTATATCGATCATCTCATTATCTCTCATCGTCATAGCTAACGCTAACAACACAACTTCAACAATCTCTCCAAACTTGAAATTGGTCGGACATACAAGCCACCAAAAACCAAAAATCGAATTGAAACACTCACCTTCCTTTCAAACCATCACTACAGTCACCATATCTATGGAAGTCCCACGGTTTCTCTATTCAATCAACCACATAGACAAGGGAGAGAGGGAGAGAGAGAGAGAGAGAGAGAGAGAGAGAGAGAGAGAGAGAGAGAGAGAGAGAATCGTGAAGATGGATCAGACGTAGATGTAGAACAGTGAATGATCAAAGGAGGGAGACGATTAACAGTGGCACACTTCCTATGTCGATTTCAATTTTGATTAAAAGAGGTAGCCAAATTACCAAATTCCCTTTCAGTATTTATCCCTAAACATATAAATCCAATAGCTTTTTGGGAAATTTTGGCTTTTTCTATTTATTTTTGTATTTATCTCTTCATTTTAGGTCCAAATTAAACCTTGAAAAATACCCCGATTCGACCAAAAATTAGAAATTTACTAAAGTGCTCCGAAACTCCTGAACAACCCATCTCGCATGCAACTTGAGGTGTGGGATCCACGTCGCCTCCTTAAATCTATTTAAAGTCCAAAGTTCGAATTTAAAAACTTAAATGCAAATATTTTTCACGAAACTCAAAACAATAGCTTGTGTCAACATTTTAACCATCACGAAACTCATTTCGACACGTATGTCGTAACAGAACCCTGCGAATCTCGAATTTACTCAGTCAACTTGAATTTTGCAAAATTAAATAATATAACACAACACTAGGCAACCATCACATAAAAACAAAATTACTTATAAATCCTATTTCACCGGTCCTCAACTCACGACTCGCAGCCTAAACCATAATTAGGATCCATTAATCTCATATTAGCTGTAATTAATGAATTTTAAATTTTGGGATTTGATAGCCTAATACTATGTGCGGGTCACAGGTGATGCACATGGGTCGTAAGGTAGTGTGCATTCCCGAGTTCACTTGTTGGCGCGCATGAAGAAATTATAAACACATGAATATATGTGTATATGTATATATATTTATATATATGGTACGTGTAAATATATATACTCAAAATAATAAACAAATTGGTGGGCGCCTAGTGACACTCAAGGTCGAGGGTTACACGCATAGTGTGCACATGTAGCGGCCCCGTGCCCCGAGGTCGCCGAATGCTGCTGCTGCATAGGTCCTGCAGCCCTGCCTACGTCAATGCCACGTCAGCACCTAGTCATCGTATTCTCCATATTATTATTTGTTAAAACTTAAAGTATTTTATTTCAAAATAAACATTTACAAATGTGATTTGTGTTTTACAGAGTTGCAAGTAGATAATCAATAATTTACAGCGGAAGTCTTAAAGTAAACATAGACATGGATTTTCATTAAGTTTCAAGTCATATACAACATCAGTCCTAATGTCGAAAACTCGAAATAGAGTAAACTGTATATCAGGCAAAAAAGTAAATATTTACAAGTACATGTTTCATAAGTCTCCCATAAAGCCAAAATATATAACAAATTATGTAAATAAACACCTACATGTAGTGTGCCAAACAATGTGCAAGCTCAGAGATAGTCATTAAAAATCCCCTTACCACCCTTATTCGTAGAAGGATCTGGACTCAGCCATCATAACAAAATGGATGACGAGTCCAGTAAGTAAAATTTTAAGGAAACTCATTGAGCAGTCATATGATAAAGTAAAGGAAATCTAATAAATATTGTTAAATAAACATGCGAAATGTAAACATGCAACTGTAAATGGATCATCGCTTGTGTAAATAACAATAAAGCCCAAACGTGTATGCTCGTCCCGGTCAGATTAGACCATATTTTGGATTTTCTCCCTAGGATCCCACCAGTGGATGCACCCAATTGGCCTATCACTTGGTCCTATTAGTGCGTAGACCCACGACGCACCAACACATATTCTGACAAAGTAGCTCGAGTCGTTATTCACCAAAGACTCTTGATACACATGCTATGGTCTAACGTGCCATAGACACACAACGAAATACCCGGCAGGAGTAAACTCAACTAACCATTCAAATAGTGACACAGTCATAGATAACGAAGTAAATAATGAACAGAATCAAGAATATAATGAATAAGATATAGTAAAATAGAAATAAAATTAAGTAAATACTTAAATGAAGTTCCATTAGATTTTACAAACCTCAATACGCGCTCTGACTTCCCCGAACTCCCGAATCTGACCTCGCCTAGCTCCCGGTACCTGAGCTACGGTCCCTCATTTCCTTGAAGTCAATTATGTGTTTTAGAATAAATTATAGTGGTTTTAGATTAGATTTGTGTATTTTAAGTCCTAAACCAAATTCGATACAAATCCCAAAAAATTATTAAATTATTATTTTCTCAGCTAAATTCCTTAAAATAGCATAAAAACCTTTAAAACAGAAAATCGGTGTGTCAAAAATGAGTTATTGTAAGCTACGTTATTAAAGCACATTTTTCTTGAATTTTTTGCAAGGTAGTTACCACGCTAAGTAAAGCCATTAGCGCGCTAAGTTAAGCCATTAGTGCGTTAATGAGGTCGAAACCAAAATTTGGCCATAAATCCCCAAATTTAAGCTTCATTTGACCATTTTAACCGAGCGTTAGCTTGAAAAGGATGGAGAGATTAATTACCTTTTTGATGAACTCATGGATTTCTAAAGTTTCCCAGCTTCAAATCATAATCTTTAACTCCTAATTCTCTGTAATGTTGCTAGAATTATGAGGTTATGCATGTTGATTTTGAATCAAGAACCCGCTAAGTCCCAATTTTATATTGTGTAAATTAGATTTTAGCCATTGATCTAAATGGTACACCCAATTCCAGGAAAATCCAGGGATCCTAGGGATCCTCATTAACTAAGTCACATACATTAGTGACACACACATTTGTATACACTAAACCTAGAAATCTCATCTAGGGTCATCTAGATGAAGATCTAAGGTCCTAGATTAATCCTTCTAAACTATAAGCCTTATTTTATTTGATATGATTTATTTAACTTAGGCCCATTCATACTAATGATTGGTGTTTATAGACACATTTATTGATAATTTAGTGGTCCCATCAATCCCCGACTACCTGACACTCGGTGCCCCACGCCTCGAAACGCATATCGAGGTGCGTTATATTTCATTTTATTTAATTAACTAACTTAGGCTATGGTTTAACTAGACATCACACTCTAGTTCTTAGCGTATTCTAATATCTCTGGGTCACTCCCACCTGATTCCTATTTCGACACGCTTCCCAAAGTAACTCCCCATCACATTAATTCGTCCGATAACAGCGTACACACATTTGATGTAATACAATTATAATGATTTTAAACATCAAATATAAACAACCATCATTCACAAATAATATATTCCCTCGGTTCTCGTGTCCGATTCAACAGAATTATTTACGTAACGCCCGAATTACGACCATTAATTCCCGAGATTAATGCTAAATCTTAATTTAGTTAATTTGGGCCGTTATACACGCCCGAGGGTGGTCGTAGGTGTTCAGAGTGAATTTATAAATGAGAAAACACATAGGTGTAAATATTTATATATAATTGATATATATGTAACCTACAGTTTGATTTAATTTTTTTCAATCATTGGATTTACCTCGAGATATGAGTAGCGTGAGCATCAAATAGGTGAATGATGCTGAACGTTAGGTTTGGGGAATATATCAATGCCTTGAGATGTGTGCCATCCCATCTCAAGAAGAATCAATGGACATGAGATATGAAAGTGTCACTTAAGTTAATGTACCCTTAGATCAGCGGGATTCGTACGCATGAATCTCGAGAAAATATGCATTTGATCTTTTACAAGTTGATTATGTGGTGTTGGTTTAGTCTAGCCATAAAGATCGACCTCGAGATGCATGTTATGTATCTTGAGAAAAGACAAAATATAAAATTAAAGGAACTCAACCTTTAGACTTGCCTCGAGATTTGTGCAATATGAATCTCGAGAAAAGCTCATATTTATCTCCAAATCACATCGTCTCTGCTGTTGTGTTAACTGTGAGAGGTATCAAAATGGAAGGAGAAGAAGAGATGAGGAAGAAAGGATTGGCCTTGAACTGGGTCTGGTTCGGTTCGGTTAAGCCAAATCCGGTTCGGCTCGGTTCAGGCCTAAACCATCCAATAAAAAATTGAAGAAAATGTTGGAATTTAGTAAAAATTCCAAAAATTGATAAAAAAAATTAGGAAAAAATATATTTGTGGACAAAATAAATAGAAAATGGATATTTCTATAAAAAAATTGAGAATTTGGGAGTTTGTCTAGAATTTATACAGAGGTTTTTACCTAAAAATATGTGAAATGATTGGATTAATCTCAAAACTAGCAAAATAATTCCAGATTCAATTGGGACCAGTTTAGGGATTCTAAATGTCAGGTATTAGACATATAATGACCTCAAATAGTTTTTGATTGGTTATTGAATACCGGTAAAGGTCGAGTCATTCTAAAAATTAAGAAATTGAAAACGTAACCTAACCGAGGTAAGTATGGATTCATTTAATTATCAACTTTGCCTGGCTATGTTGTATATTTAAGTTCATATAGCTTGCGGACAGGGAATGGAGAGCTATGTACTGCGACGAAAAAGAATTTTGATTAAAAATCTTGTTCAATGGACGTGTAGTACTTGGTGATATTCGAGGCTATACTAATATCGTTATATCGTGTGTATAAACCCGAGATCGAGAATATTGGTGGAATAGGGTTAGAGGTGGCACCCTAGACTATTTGTAAATCTGAACTCGATAGATTGGTGGCACAGTTATATCTTAATTCATGGGTTTTGGACAAAGCTATTAGAACAAATATACAACTTAATGAATAATTTTTTACCAGAGTATTGATTCAGTCACAATATCACATGCCATGGAAACTATTGGATTTACATGCTGCTTATGTTTTGTTTATATGAATCTCAATACCCTGTTTAAATATGCTATTATGGTAATGGCTCGTTTTATCAATGCCGTTATTAATTACTTATTTTACAGATTTGGACGCCAACTCGAACCCACATGGACGTCGCAGAAAGGCTGGGGCATGACTGACTGGGTACTAGTTATATATATTGTATGATTGGTTGCGTTTATTGCAGTATATTTCATTTAATATGAGATAAATCATTGCATATTTATAAATGTCATGTTATGTCGAGTAAGATGGCGTGACGGGCAATCGCCTCGTAAAACAATTCGATGCGGGTATCTGATAGGCTAGTACGGGTACACTAAATTTTTCAATACTAACTTGAATAAAATGACTAAGAATCAATGTAAATATTGGATAAAATGGAGAACCAAAATAATTGGGTACATCAAGGATATGCGCATCTCAAGATGCATCTTGAGACGTAGGGGCACTGGGTGCCGTGTAGTCAGGAGTGAGTGTGACCACAATTGGGTTAATTATACATCAAATATATCAACTATATTATTGTTGTACCTAAGTTGGCTATTTAAAAGAATTCATTTGATTTACCTATAGTTTGATCAAATTAAATAAAGGCCTATGATGGGCATTGGGACAAGTTAAACTGTGTATATCTAGGTAAGATGTGTAGCTAAGTTGTGTCAATTGGGAGATGAAAAATCCAAGCCAAGGCCCATAGGATTTCCCTTGAGATTCTCACATAATAGATTCCATCACAACCTATAAAAACTACACTTAGTGGAATTATTGTCAAAACCACTACCCATTTTCATGCAATTCACTTGGAAATCTCAGCAACATTGGAGAGAAATTGCAACTCAAATTGGAGATTTAGAGCTGAAATTCAGAGATCAAATAAGTTAATGCACTCACGGCATTGCATGCGTGTCCATGAAAAATGAGATTTGAAGATTGGGTTTTCAATGGTGATGTTTGTTATTGTTATTGTGATTATTATTGTTGTTGGGTTGTTGTTGTAGATGATGGTTAGAAGAGAAGAGAAAAAGGAGGAAAAAAATGTGGTTGCGTGGAGGTAGAGACGAATTGGGAGGACTTGCACACACGACATTGCATGCGTGCGTGCGAGCCTGGGCCAAGTCAGTCTAGGCTTGGCCCAGTTGAGGCATGCCCAACCCTTATTAACAATAAAAATTATTTAAAATTAAATAAAATACATAATAAATAAAATAAATTATAGAAAAATAGATAAAAATCACAAAAAATCACAGAAAAATCTAGAAAAATCATAGAAAACATAAGAGATCGGGAAAAAGGTTAAACATTAGATTTCAAGATTTTTTCGAGCGTTTGGCATTTGGTAGAACTCAATAAATGCACCATAATTAAAAATCAAAATATAATTCTAATTTTTAGTTTAACATTAATAATGCTAAGTTAATGTTGCTATAAATCAATTAAAATGATACATTTGCACTTCAGGGGACTAAGGGGACCGTAGCTCAGGTATCAGGAGCTAGACGATGTTAGATTTGGGAGTCCGAGAAAGTCGGAGTGTGTCTTTGAGGATTGTAAAACCCATAGGGACATCACTTGAGTATTTAATTGTTGTTTTTATATTGTTTATCCATTCTTGCATATCATTTTATTCCAAACTATTTTGGACGGTTGGTTGAGGTTACTCCCACCAACATATTCGTTGTGTGTTTATGGCAAGTTAGGCTATAACACGTGTGACCAAGACCTTGGTAAATTGCGACCTAAGCTGCTGACTGGTGCACGCGTCGGTGAAGCATAGGTTTAGGCAAATCACCGCGAAGAACCAGGTGAAAGAGTAATGGGGGCAACCATTGAAGGGGTCCTGGGGATCCGAAGTATAGTCTAGTCTGAGTGTAATGAGCACCCACGTTGTTTATCCACTTATTATGTATGCATGCGATGATCCATTTATAGTTGCTTGTTTATATTTTTCGCATGTTTATTTAACATTTTATTTGGCTTCTTATTAAGTTAAATGCTCAGTGAATTTCCTTGGGATTTTACTCACTGGACTCGTCATCAGTTTTGTTGTGATGGCTGAGTGCAGATCCTAGTATGAGCAGGGGCAAGGGGATCCTAGGTGACTATCTTTGATCACCTACTGTCCAGGACACTCTCGTACGTGTTTAACTTTTTTGATATTTTGTTTTATTTTAGGTATGAGGGAGACTAAAGAAACATTGTACAGCTATCCTATCGCCTTATATACAGAGTACACTATTTTCGAGATTTCCATATTAGGATTTATGCTTTACGATACGTAATATATATTTTATGCTCTTATGTCAGTTTAAGACTTTCGCTGCTAATTTACTGCTTATTAATTGCAAGTGATTAAAACACAAGATATATGTATAATTCGCAAAGTTCAAGAAAAAACTACAAATCATAAATATACACTACTTAAAAAGGAAATATGCATAACTAGTTTACAATTTATATAACAACAACATGAAAAGTTATCACGCACACCGAGAATGCAGGCATGATAAGCGACACCAGTGGAGTGCGGAACCCTACGGGTCAGTGATGTGGACGGTGTAGCGGGGCCTAAAGGGTGAGGAACATCACCCATTTGCCTGCCTCGGGGCTCGGGTCTACCACAATTGGTATCTGAGTGAGGTTGATGGAGCCTATGGGATGAAAAGTAGTTTGTTCTTCAACTTGATACCAACGCCACAGTTGGTATTAGAGCAATGGTTCAAAGAACCTAAGAAAATAATTAAAGTGCATAAAACTTAATAAATAAATCTTAGATTTGAAAACCCGATATACTTACCTTAGAACCCTAGTTGGGTGATTGCGAGGCGGTAGAACTAGTGATTATATACGTGTCATGTTTTTATTTTATATTATACACCATACGAGTATATACACCGAGGCTGATTCGGTGCACGTTTCTCGATGCATATCACAATGGATGGATAATCTACCTCCGCTAGAGATTTGTCGAACTAGCGATCTGATTAAGGCCACTATACCTGCTACTAAACAGAGTGTCGATGACTATCTCGCGGCACTTGATGCTCAGTTAGTATAGATCTTACGATTATTGAGGACTCATATAGTACTAGTTGTTGCTCTCGCCGTAGTTACAGTTCCTACCAAACCAACAACCGTCGCTCCAATTGTCCAGCAGACGCCCATTAAGGCTACTACTCATACGGTTCTTGAGACACCAGTTGAGAGGGTAACATTAGTGGTTACACTGGTTATCGCACAAGTCGAGACACCGACTCCTACACCCATAGCGACGACCACAGTGAAAGCTACTACAGCTACTACCTCCGAGTTTACTTTGACACTTGAGGAAAAGTTGATCGAGGAGTTTATTTGCTTTCAACCTAGTTATTTATACAGAGGTGGTGACCCGGAGGCAATCAGGAGATGGTTACTTTCACACAGCAGCTGCACAAGCTGCAAGAGTCCACGAGAGTATACAAGGACAGGTTTCTGGGCCATGTTTTCAAGGAGCTGCAACTATATGATGGGCTATTTACTTTGATACCCACCTAGAGCCAATGACATAGGCTCACTTCAGACAGGTGTTCTATAATGAGTATATCCCTACATAGGACTAGCTATGTTTGAGAGAGGATTTCTTGGCGTTGAGATAAGGTAACTGATTGCTATTACAGTATTTGGAGAGGTATCGGTATTTGCTACAGTTTGCCATGGATGTTGCCGGGACGGAGCGGTTACAAATTTATTACTTTGTTCGGGGATTAGTGGAGGCCATCGGTAGTGCCATCATGTCGACTGGAGCGCACACATTATAGGATATGTACGATCGAGCCCTTGCCCACGAGACATATTTACTATAGAGGGGCTATGAGTACCTAGTTCAGGATAGTTTAAAAGGCAGATATGGCAGAGTTCTCTATCGGACAAGAGGCCAAAGACATAGAGGGATATGTCTAATTGAGACTTTCGTGAGATACCAAACAGTAGGACAAGGACCGTATTGATAATCAGCAAGGAGATAGTTCAGTTGTGAGGACAGGCAGCCAGTTCATGTTATTGCACCTGCATCACCCAAACAGCATCGACAGTAGCCCTATCAGTATCGTCAAGATAAGGATCAGAGAGGCCATAACAAGGGTTAGAGAGATAAGGGTCAGGTTCAGAGATCCGGAGATAAACATGAGAAGAGGCATAAGATTAGTTGATGTCATCATTGTAGTTAGAGAGGGCACCTAAAGGCTGACTACAGGGCACTACCATCACCATTGGGAGCACAGTAGGGTCCGACCCGAGAGAACACATTTAGTCGCACAACCAGATAGAGATGCAATTAGATAGCTCGTCAGGGATATGTTATCTATTATGAGTAGACTAATGCATATTATGATAGATTCGGGTAGTACATTATCATTCATTGATGGACATAAGGTAGGTGAGTTAGGGTTAACATCACAAATGTAGACACATACCTTATCCTTAGTATGATCGTTAGGGATAAGATATACCCTAACTGGATATATAAAAGCTGCACGATAGAATTAGAGAAGCGCCGATTGCCAATAGACTTACGAGTTGTAGAGTAGCTCAAATTTGACGCATTTTTGGGGATGGACTAGTTGGTAGCTTATCATTCACAGCCGAATTATTTCTAGAACACCACCACATTTCGTGTTTTGCGGATTTTGGAGTTCACATTTATTGGAATCGTGACCCACTACCCATTACTAGAAGTTGATTAGATATGACTCAAGAGATGGAGGCGTTTACCATAGTAGTTGAGTTGAAGCCAAGGATATAGATCACGATTGATGATGTTCATGTGGTTAAAGATTTTCTTGATGTGTTTTCAGATGATCTGCCAAGATTACCACCACCTAGAGAGGTCAAGTTTATTATCGAGCTTCTACTTGGGACGCAACCCGTGTTTGATGCGTCCGAGCTGGAGGAAGTGAATAGATAGCTTGAGGATCTGTCATAAAAGGGTTTCATCTACCCTAGTATGTTTCTTTAGGGAGTGCTAGTGTTATTTATGAAGAAGAAAAATGGCTCAATGAGGATGTGTGTGGACTATAAGAAGCTGAATCAAGCGACAGTCAAGAGCTTTTACCTACCCCCGAAAATCAATGATCTATTCGATCAGTTGGCACGCGCCAAGTTCTTCTCGAAGATTGATCCGCGCTCAAGCTATTATCAGCTAAGAGTTCGAGAAAAGAACATCAATAAGACCACTTTCAGTATGAGATATGGGTTGTTCGAGTTTATAGTCATGCCTTTAGGGCTGACTAACGCCCCGACGATCTTCATGGATTCGATGCATATGGTTTAGAGACCAAACTTAAACTGAAACTTCATTGTCTTCATAAACGATATCTTAATTTACAGTAGGAATTGTGTAGAGCATGAGAGTCAGCTTATGACGGTATTGATGACGTTGAGGGAGCATATGCTATCTACCAAGTTCAACAAATGTGATTTCTGGCTGAGTAAAATGAAATGTGTTAGACACGTCATCAGAGATCAGGGTATTTATGTAGATTTAGAGAAGATTTGACCAATTATTGACAGGAGGACGCTTGAGCCTGTTTTTGACTTCTTGAGTTTCTTGGGGCTAAAATGGTACTACTGCCAATTCGTACATGACTTTTTCTTGATTGCAGCGCCGATGACGAGATGAACTAAAAAAGATGTGCGATTTGATTAGTCAGAGGAGTGTGAGTAGACATTCTTGGAGTCGAAAAGGAGATTAACATTAACACTAGTGTTGATATTGTCAGAACAGGGCAAAAGTTTATCAGTTTACACAGATGCCTCAAGAGTTGGTCTTGGATATGATTGATGAAGGAGGGTAGACCAGTAGCTTACTTATCTAGACGTTGAGACCCTACGAGGTAATTATCCAGTTCATGACTTGGAGCTCACAGCAGTCGTGTTTGCAGTAAAGACCTGTAGGCACTATTTCTATGGAGAGAAGTTCATTTTATACACCGATCATTAGAGCATGCGGTACATTTCCATTAAGAGAGATCTGAAAATGCGTCAAAGGAAATGTCTTGAGTTACTGAAGGACTACGACTTCACCATTAAGTACCACCGTGGTAAGGTGAATGTTGTAGCTGACGCATTGAACAGGAATATGATCGACGGTGATATAGTTTTACGACACATGCACATGAATATGGACTGTTTGAGGGGGCATCAGTTATGTATATGTTGAGATTTCTGTTACAAATGAGCAGTGTATTTATTGTCAGATGATGGTTTCTACAATATCAGTTGAGCAGGTAGCATAGTGTCAAAGGGTAGATGGCATGTTTGATAGATTTAGCAAACTGGCAAAGGATCTCGAGTGTACTAATTGGTTGGAGATAATGAATTAGTATTTGAGGCACAGAGGTAGAATGTGAGAACCAGCAGCTCCAAAGTTACGAAATAGTATTTTGGAGGGCGTCCATAGGTTTCGTTAGATAGTTCATCCTGGTTGTACCAAGATGTCTCATGATCTTAGACGACTATTTTTGTGGCCAGGGATGAAGGTTGACATAGGCGAATATGTCAGGAGTTGTCACATCTGCCAGTAGGTGAAGGCTGAGCATAAGAGACCGAGAGACTTATTATAAACGTTGCCCATTCCACAGTGGAAATAGGAGCACATCACTATGTATCTCGTTAGTGGATTACCGTAGACTTCCAGGAGACACGACATCGTGTGGATAATGATTGAAAAACTGATGAAATCAGTGCACTACATACCGATTTCGATGAGGTACACGTTTTCACTACTGAGCACTTTGTTTAAGAAGGCGATTTTTAGGCTGCATGGGGTGCCAGTATCCATTGTATCTGATAGAGATCCCAAATTCATGTCTAGGTTATTGGAGATCATGCTGGAGCAATTTGGCATGAGATTACAGTTTAGTACGGCTTACCACCTTCAGACCGACGACCTGTTAAACAGATTGATAAAGATTCTAAAGGATATACTCAGGGCATGTAACTATAGTTTGGGGGTTCATGGGCATGTGTTGGGAAAAGCCGGAGGATATAGTGATTGTTGGACCAAAGATAGTTGTTGACCATACAGAGAAGATTTGACAGATTAGATAAAGACTTCGGGCAGCCTAGGACAAACAGAAGAAATATGTAGATAAGTACTACAAGGGTCTGAGCTATGAAGAGCTGGCATGGTATATTTGAAGGTTTCCTCTTGGAAGGGTCAACAGAGATTTGAGATTAAGGGGAAATCGGCAACCAGATTCATTTTACCATTCAAGGTCGTAGCAAAAGTTGGCAGTGTGGCGTATAGACTGGACTTACTACTACAGTTGACTAGGGTTCATCCGATGTTTTACAATTATATGTTGAGGCTTGCTAAGTTAGGACCGAGACCGTTGATTTATTTGAGACAAATTGAGCTTCAGCCTAACGCGACTTACGAGGAGCAACCATTAGAGATCTTGGACCGCAAGATACAAACTTTATGGAACAGGGATATCCCTCGAGTATTGGTTCGATAATAGTATCACGGGACTGAGGGACTTACCAGAGAGCTTAAGTCTACTATTCGGGAGCGTTATCCTCAACTATTGCACGGTACGATCGTTTAGTTTACCTTAAATTTTGGACAAGATTCTCCCTAGTTATGAAGAATTGTAACAACATGTTTTATTAACGCCATTATTAATTACTTATTTATAGATTTGGATGCCAGCTCGGACCTAGGTGGACGCTGCAGATAAGCTGGGGCATGCCTGACTAGGTACTAGTTATATATTGTATGATTGGTTGCGTATGTTACTGTGTATTTCACTTAATATGGCATAAATCATCGCAAGTTTTTAAATATCTTGTTATGTCGAGTGAGTTGGTGTGAGGGGTAATTGCCTTGTAAAGCGTGTCAACCCAGGAATCGGATAGGCGTAGTACTGGTACACTAAGTTTTACAATACCAACTTGAATAAAATGACTAACAATCAATGTGAATATGACATAAAATGGAGAACCAAACTTTAGGCTAAGTCAAAATAATTGGGTACATCAAGGATTTGTGCATCTCAAGATGCATGCTGGGACTCGAGGGCATTGGGTGCTGGGTAGTTGGGAGTGAGTGAAACCATAATTGGGTTAGTTATGCATTAAATATATTAACTATATTATTGTTCTACCTAAGTTGGCTATTTAACCCATAGTTTGATCAAATTAAATAAAAGGCTAACGATGGGCATTAGGACAAGTTAGATTGTGTATACCTAGGTAAAATGTGTAGCTAAGTTGTGTCAATTAGGAAATGGAAAATTCAAGCCAAGGCCCATAAGATTGTCCTTGAGATTATTTCACACAATAAATTCTATCACAACCTATAAAAACCACACTTAATGAAATTATTGTCAAAACCACTACCCATTTTCTTGCAACTCGCTTGGAAATCTTGGCAACTTTGGAGAGGAATTTCAGCTCAAATTGGATATTTAGAGCTAGAACTCAGAGATCAAACAAGGTAATGCACTCATTTTCCATCAATTTCATCTTTTTCAATTTGGGTGTGCGTTCATGAAAAATGAGATTTTGAAGAATGGGTTTTAATGGTAATGTTTGTTATTGTTATTATTGTTGGGTTGTTGTTGTAGATGATGGTTATAAGAGAAAAGAAAGAGAAGGAGGAAAAAAATGTGGTCATGTGGAGGCAGATGCGAATTAGGAGGGCTCGCACACACGCTATGCGTGCGTGCATGCGAGCCTGGGCCGAACCGGGGCTGGTTCAGGTGGGCCCAACCCTTATTAACAATAAAAAATTACATAAAATTAAATAAAATACCTAATAAATAAAATAGATTATAGAAAATATAGAAAAACAGATAAATATTACAGAAAAACCCATGAAAATCAGTGAAAATACAAGAAATTGGGAAAAGGTTAAACATTGGATTTCGAAAAAAATTTGGGCGTTTGGCACCTAGTAAAACTCAAAAAATGTGCCACAACTAAAGATTAAAATAAAGTTCTAATTTTTAGTTTAATATTAATAATATTAACTTAATATGGCTATAAATCAATTAAAATGATACATTTGGACTTTAGGGGACTAACGAGACCGTAGCTCAGGTATCGGGAGCTAGGCGGGGTCGTATTTTGGAGTCCGAGGAAGTCGAAGTGCGTGTTTAAGGTTTGTAAAACCCATAGAGACATAACTTTAGTATTTAATTGTTGTTTTTATATTGCTTCTATCCATTCTTGCATATCATTCTATTCCATACTATTTTGGACGATTGGTTGAGGTTACTCCCATCGGTATATTCATTATGTGTTTATAGCATGGTAGGCTGTAGCACGTATGACCAAGCCCTCGGTGAATTACGACCCGAGCTGCTGATTGGTGCACGTGTTGGTGAAGTGTAGGTATAAGCTAATCACCGCGAAGAACTAGGTGAAATAGTAGTGGGGCACCAACTGAAGGGATCCTGGGGATCCGAAGTACAGTCCAGTCTGACCGGGATGAGCACATACTTTCTTTATCCACTTGTTATGTATGCATGCGATGATCCATTTACATTTGCCTCTTTATATTTTTGCATGTTTATTTAACATTTTCTTCGGCTTCTTATTTATTTAAATGCTCAGTGAATTTCCTTGGAATCTTACTAATTGGACTCATCATTAGTTTTGTTGCGATGGCTAAGTGTAGATCTTTGAACCCCCTACTGTTTATGAGTCTATCGTATATGTTTAACTTTTTTTTTTATATTTTGTTTTGTTTTGTTTTTTGAATCTCAAGTCTATTTAAGTACTCATCACAACATCTATTATCCGCATCCTGCATTCACACATATATTGAGGCACACCCCAGCTCTTATCTCACGCCTATATATACTAAATAAAAGTGATTTAGTAATCTACATACATACACAACACTAGGAATACATCACTTAAATGTAAAATATACCTTGGCTATATGCTTAGGTCAGTGAGTATATCTCAAAGAGGGTCATACATCATGGGTCGGTGATCTTGATTATTGAATAAACTAGGATTATAAGTTTGGACCATGACAAATTCTACATGATTTTAGACTATAATTCTCTATTTTATAGTGATAAACTCTACTTTTGTTTATTTCAGGTTTTGAGACTAGATGTGTGAATATGGAGTGAAACCGGGATCTTGTGATAATCAAGAAAGAAAGACTAGTATTAGCAAAGCCTTGGTGAAGTCTATTTTGACCAGCTTCTGTGTTTTGGGCATAACTTCTTCATTTCAAACCCAAATGAATTTTTGTTTCTTCCATTAGGAAATAAACTTAGAGCCAAACGTTTTCATGTTTCACGAGCCAAGTCATATTCGACCTTTAGGTACCTCAAATTCGCATTTCAAGTTGACGCAGATTTTTGCGCCGTCGTTGCCGTTTAACACCAATACGCTTCCCACGATGCCAAAACGGGCAGAGAGCATTTTGAAATGCATCGCGGCTTACGTCGTGACTCCATAAGGGCGACATTGCTCGTAACACTATTCTTAGTTTCTCGATTTTCTTGGATTTTTCGAATCTTCTTAGTTGTGAACGAACTTTAGGGGCTTCATATAATAAGAACTTATGTTTTTTAGTTTCTTTATCCTTTGTTTGTGAAAGAACTCGAAGTACTTGGTGTTTTTCATTATCATGTCCGGCTAAACTCCATTAATCTAGACCAGAGGTAGATCAAACAACTCTTTTGGTATCAAATCTATATGAGATCTAATTCAATTCAGTTTAATTGCCTTACTTTGATGTTTTATTCTCTTTGGTATTGGATGATTAATTAGGGTTAAATCTTGATTTATTTCTAGCGAATCACATTCATTCGTACTTTGTGGGAAGACCACATAAGTGGAAATTGACAGTACAGATTGATTCAACTTTTTTTGGACATGTCAAGTACCTTAGGGATCTAGGCTAAATCTAACACACTAGTGATCCGATTGTCTAGGTTTAATGTTTTCACAAAACCTATTGCGGTCATTGTGTTAAACCTAATTCATTTGAGATTAAGGTTATACGTTTGATTATAAGAGTAGTCAACAATCGTACCTTGGCTATTGATTTGAGGAAAACGAGGAACCGAGTGCGCACTTGGTTCTATAGCTACTCTAGAATACCTTTGAATTGCATGCTTTATATAGATCGACGACCATAGGTTTGATTATGCAAATTGAGCAAGTTTGAGATACCGAGGGTCTAGATTACTATTCTTTGATTGATTTCTTTACATAGTGCTTTAATTCCTAATCTTTGGCGAACTCTTGAAAATAACTTTTTCAAATCTGTAGATTTACTTTCTTATTTTCTAGTTTAAATCTAAAACCTTTGCTCTTTGTGGATCGACTCCATGCTTGCCACTACTGCAGTACTTGTCGTTTTTAGTAATCTCATCGAGATTATATTTTTGACATTTCGACACACGTTAAATTTTGACGCATTCGAAACACGTCAAATTTTGACGTCGTTCCTGGGGACCAAGTCCTTTTTGAATTAGTTTTTTCTTTTCCTTTTTGTGCGTTCACTTTTATGCCCAAAAGTCTTCATAGATTGAAGTCCACTCGATCCATACTCCCTTTTGATTCGAAGATAAAAAAGACTTTCCGTTGGGACTTAAAAGAAACAAGGCAAAGGAAACAATCCTCAAGAGTTCAATTGAGTGACGGGCAATCCTCTCCAATGGCTGGCCAAGATGGATTTTCGCCACTTGATAGGCAAGAGGAAAACCAAGTTATCCTCCCCAACAGTTTAATGCCCCTAAAGCGCCACGCATACCAGTGGCGCAATAAAGGCTTGTAGTACCTCAATTCCAACCAATTAATCAAAGAATGGTTGATCCCGCTTCACATAGGCACAAGATCATCCTTGGGCACTGCCTTAGGCCAATCATCGCATCAGCATAAGGATGGTGAATGATGAGATACATGATATCCTATCTCATCAACTACACTAAATCACATTCCCTGCTTATAAGGGCAAATTTGAGCTCAAATCTAGTTTTATAAACCTTCTCATCGTCTTCCATGGAATGCATCTTGAGGATCCAATGACCTTTATCAAAGATTCCCACTCTAACTATTGGACAATGACTCCCACAATAGTGAATGAAGACAAACTCAAACTTTATGCTTTTCATTTCTACCTTAAGGATATAGCTTAAGACTGGCTCTTCTATATTCCCTTGGCTTCATTACAGATTGGAACGTTATGGTTTTTGCATTTATGGAAGAATTCGTACTTGAATTTAGATCTTCCAAACTCACTAGGGAGAAATGTGATTTTAAAAGGAAATGGGCTGAATCCTTTGGCAATTATTGGGGCCGTTACAAATGCTTACTTGCAATATGTCCCCAACATAGTCAAAGTCACTTCTCTCTTGTTCATTTCTTCCATGTGGGACTTATGTCCCTCGAGAATTGTATGACTGATAATGCTTGCAGAGGCGATTATAGATTTAAGACAACTTAAGAGATGTTTGATTTGTATGAGTCTATATCAAATCAATCACGTCAATATATTGATGACAAAGAATATGGACCATCATGAAATTTTTTGATGGAGTAAAGTCAAATCAAACCAATAGCAAGCTTAACTGTCAGATCCCATCTAATTAGGACATGCGATCGACCTAAATTACCTTAATCCCCTAATAATATAGAACCCTTAATCTCACCATTAATAAATAACAAAGTCAATAGTCGTAATCATCAAATACAATACTTTATCAACCATACAAGATTCTAAAGTAAATCTCAATATTATTTAGATTGATTAAGTATTCTCAAATTTTCATAAAATCGTTTTTCAACAACACCTCCTCTCTTTCTAAGCCTACACCAAAAAACTAGGTCTTCAAAGATCTTCAACAAAACCTGCTCGGCTTGGTGGAAATGCCGAAAGACTTACAATCCACCATAACAATATCTATTACAACAACAACAACATAGGCTCAGTCCCAAATTAACTGGGGTCGACTACATGGATCAAAATTTTCATTTGTGCTCGATTAAGCTTAATTGATGGTGAGCTTTACAAACCATTCAAATCTCTCCTAATTAATGCATCCCATGTTAACTTTGGTCTACCCCTACCTTGTCGAATTTTTATAGTTTCTATTGAGTTAAGTTTTCTAGTTGGAGCATTTATAGGTCGTCTTTGCAGGTGACCAAACCATCGCACCGTCATTCCCTAATCTTTGTATCAATTGGTGCTACTCTTACTTGTCTTAAAGAATCAACAAAATCTATTGCATCAACAAAATTATATATTCATTCTAACCTGATTTAAAAAATCAAATCTTTAAACCAACATTACTTTAGCTTAATCATTTTCCTGATCCGTCCCAAAATCATTACATCCATTCCAAAAGAGATCCTAATTACACGAGCCTAAGAACCCATTTATACAATATTTTATATAAAAAACAATACATGCATAGTGAGAATGTAACTGAACAAGTCATAAAAAGTCGGAAAGCTTTCCCTTTCCTTTGTTGTCGCTCGCACCCGTCATTACCCAATTATAAAACTAGATAATATCAGATAAGTAAATCCCACACTATCTAGTACACTTGTAATAATCAAATGCATTGTATTTCAAGAACTTACATGAACAAATAATATTACAGGGAATCATAAATATAAAAATATGTAATCCATCCCATTTCTGTTGACCGACCACAATCAGACGATGTCTTCCAAAAATGGTGGGTAACCAGTAATAAAGATTCATAAATTTGAGAGGAAGTCCCTCGAGAAGCCACGCCCTCGACTTCCATAGAGTTTGATCCTGGCCAACATCACTAATCCTCCTAAACAAGTGTCTATAATGATCAATGATTTCAGTCGTAGAGCACCACATTATTCATCCTACCACACATATAGCCAATGAACACAACGAGACCCTTAAGAGCTTCCTTCCTCTCGTGTCCGTGAATGCATGACCAATAAATATGCAGCAATAAACTGTATATGCAATTATATTTGAGAAATACTCATATAATGTAAAAGTCATTATGAGATTTACTTAACCTTACAAACGTGATACCGCAATTACCTTGCGCTCCAAGTCAGTAAGCTAGTCTACACGAGATTCCAATTGTGGTCCTATAATTCGTTTTATAGGTCCTGTAAGTTTCCATAATGATTCCACAATTGTTTTCAATTTATTATATTTTATTTGGTCGTCCTCGACCCGATAACCTCGAAATCACTCTAAATCTTATCCTCGAATACCCAAATCTCATTTTCGACTCCAAATTGTGGTTCCACATAAAAAATTAACCTAGACTAGGCCTTAAAACAATTTTCACGATTTTAAGCATTTTCAATGTCGTAACACGCATTACGAGGAACTTCAAAAAAATTCTAAAATCCTCATTTTTCATAAAAATCTTCAATTTCCATTTATTTGTCTAAAAATCTTATTCTTTCAAGATTTCCTAATTTTGAGGGATTTTTATTCATTTTTTTCAATTTTCAAAACATATATTATTTTTTTAAATGAAGAGGGGTTCAACGCTGAAGCTGACCGCTCCAGCTCAATTTACCAGACCGTACAAAACCGGCCTGGGGGATTAAATCCCCATCTTCTTCCACCATCTCAAGGCTTCCCCACTGTCTTCCCCAACCTCCTTCCTACTTTCCCTCCCTCAATGCCTCTATTTTTTTTCTTTATTAACTGTCCCCTTTCATCCTCACCTTGTTTCACAATCAACACATCCTCACCGTCTCTTTTACTCAACTTTTCGAATCAAACCAGTCCCTGTCACACCAACACAGTCCACAAACTGAAAAATTCAAATTGAGACTCACCTATGAACCGCCACCAACATCACCAACACTCACGAATCTCAATAGATAAAAAATAGTGAAGGAAAAGGCGGGTTTACACTAAAAACATGAGAGGCAATAAGGACGATGAGGGAGGATGAAGAACAGGGGAGACTATGGAGATGAACGACCAAAGTTAAAGATGATGTGAACCCAAATCGATCCCCTGTTTGATTTCAATTTGGATTAAAAGGGTAAGCCAAATGACACTATGCCCTTCAATTTTTATCCTTAACTTAATAAAACCAATACCCTTTTTGGTCTTTTGTTATTTCTTTTTTCATTTCATGTTTATCTCTTATTTTCTTATCCAGATTAAACCTCAAAAAATACCCCCAATTCGACAAAAAATTAGAGAATTTACCATAGGGCTCTAAAACTCTCGAACAAACCGTTTTGCATGCAAATTGAGGTGTGGTACCCATGTCGGCTAGTTAAATCCATTTAACGTTCAAAGGACCACCTATAAATAAGTGACAACAAATTCAATAACACTTATAATCATGCCGTCAAAATCTCTTATCAGAGTTATGGTTCCCAGAACCAGACCTATATCTAATATCTTCTGAAGGGATAGCCTACTCCTCAACAATCCTAACCCGCTCATAATTCAAGGTCTTTAGAAGATATAGTGTGGACCCTCGTCGTTAGTCAAGACGAACTCTCTAAAAACTTATCCCAATTTAAAACTAATTCTTCCATGAGTATTAAAAATCTCGATGTCCAAGTAGAGCCAATAGCCTTACAGTTAGGGCCTATGGATGAGAAAGGCAATTTGCCTTCTCAATCATTCGCGAATCCTAATGCGAACGTTAATACCATCACAGTTTGTAGTGGTAAAGAGTTGGAGGAAAGGAAACCTCAAAAGAACCCAAGTCTAAAGAGGATGATCAAGAGCTCAAAGTTCAACCGGCTCCTCAAGAAATGATAATCTTAGATAAGGAAGCATAACTTTCTCTCAAAATCCTTACCCTGTTCCCTCAATGCCTCATTAAAAATAAAAAGGCAGGAGAAAAGAAGGAGATTCTAGAAATCTTAAGGAAAGTGGCGATAAATATCTCACTCATTGATGCCTTAGCACATATGCCCCGCTATGCTAAGTTGCTCAAAGACCTACGTACCAAGAAAGGTTTACTTAAAGGCAACTAGAAAATCACCATAGGTGAAAATGTTTCAGCTTTCCTACGTAAGAAGTTGCCTACTAAGTATGACCATCCAAACATGTTTACTGTCCCTTGCACTATTGGTGAAGATGAGATCCAGAAAGCTATGTGCACCTCGGTGCCTCTATCAATGTCATGCCATTATCCATGTATTAGACATTGAAAGCTAACCCTCTTAAGGATACTGGAGTTGTCATACATTTGGCAGATTAGTCTATCGTTCGTCCTGTGGGTGTCTTGGAAGACATTTTTGTGAAAGTTATTAAGCGCGTATTCCCTGTTGACTTATATATCATTAATTTGAAGAATCAACCCTCCCCCTATTTCTCATCAGTCTTACTTGGTAGGCATTTCCTTAAGATTGCCTAGACTAAGATTGATGTTCACAGTGGTTCTTTTAGAGTTTAATGGTGAACTGATTAAGTTTAATATATATGATGCGATGTGCTATCCTAGAGATTCCTCATCTTTGGTGCTTGCCTTGGATAGTGTGGACTCACTTGTCTAGGATGCATTTATCATGAAAGGCGATGATATGAAAGTTGTGTTAGAGAATCATCTTGATAACGACTTCTTGTTAAAACAATCTTTTACCCTCGATACCAAGATCAAGGAGCTGATATTGGAGTTGGATTTTGACTCTGTTGGCCCATCCTAGCATATCTTGACATACTTGCTTCTAACTCTAAGTTTTTTCCCTATATGGAGCAAGCCCCTACACTAGAGCTCAAACCATTGCCTAATCATCTCAAATATGTGTTTTTAGGCAACAATGACACTTTACCTCTGATTATCTATACTAAACTCACATTACCAAAGGAAGAAAAGCTCATAAATATGCTTCCAGAGCTCAAAGAAGTTATAGAATAAACCATTATTGATATTAAAGCTATTAGCCCTTCCATGTGCATGCATCAGATACATATGAAAGAAAGGTCTAAGCTTTCATGGGAAGCACAAAAGCGACTGAACCCACCGATGATGGAAGTGATTAAAAAGGAGATCCTAAAACTCCTTGATGCTGCGATGATTTATCTGAGATTCGACAATAAGTGGGCTAGTCCTGTTCAAGTGGTTCCCAAGAAAATAGGGATCATCGTTGTTACGAACTTACAGGTTGAGTTAGTCCTAACTCCCATCTAAAATTGATGGTGGGTTTGCATTGATTACAAGAAACTTAACGCTTTTACATAGAAAGACCACTTCCCATTGCCTTTCATCGACCAAATGTTAGAGCGATTAGTAGGTAGATCATATTGTTGTTGCTCGGATGGATACTCCAGTTTTCACCAGATTCCTATCGCACTTAAGGACCAAGAAAATACCACCTTCACCTATCGTTTTTGTACCTTTGCCTATCGGTGCATACCTTTTAGGCTGTGAATGCACCTGCTACATTTTAGAAGTATATGATAAACATCTTTTCTGAATTTTTCAAGCACTTCATTGAAGTCTTCATGGATGATTCCACCGTTTACGATGACTCATTTGATATTTGTCTCGGTCACCTCACTAAGGTTCTTCACAGATGTATCAAGAAGAACTTGGTCCTCAATTAAGAGAAATGTTGCTTTATGGTGGACCAAGGTCTTATCTTAGGTCACATCATTTCTTCTAGGGGCGTGGAGGTATACTCGACAAAAATTGAAGTAATTCAAAAATTGCCATACCTCACGACTGTGCGAGAAACTCAATCTTTCCTTGGACATGTTAGTTTCTATCGACATTTTATAAAGGGTTTCTCTAAAATCGCATAACCCTTATATTACCTCCTTCAGAAAACGTGCCTTTCGATCTCGATAAGGCATACAAGAGTGCATTCGATGCACTTAAATACTATCTCATCTCTACTATCATGATCCAAGCTCCTAATTAGGAGCTACCTTTTGAGATCATATGCAATGCCAATAACCACGCTTGTGGGAGTTGTGCTTGGGGAACAAGTCAAGCGTGCTTCACATGTTATATACTATGCCTTTCGATCTCTTAATCCTACCTAACTGAACTACACCACCATCGAGGAGGAGCTTCTAGCTGTCATCTTTACTTTGGAGAAATTTTGGTCTTATCTAAGAGGTATTAAGGCGGTCGTCTATTCCAACCATGCCGCCTTAAAGCACTTAATGGACAAAGAGGAAGCTAAACCCTATCTCGTTCAATGGATACTCTTGTTACAAGAGTTATTGGTCACCTATAGCATTGGCTTGCTCATGGTCAACAAATAAAGTAGGACATTCATCAGTCGCATGGCTTGTGGTTGAGCTGAGTCCACAATTTTTAACATGCGGTTGGCTATTGCTCAAGAAACGTTCCACAAGGGAAATCAACTGATCAACTCTCTTATCAGTAGAGCTAGTAGCAGCTCCAACTGGCGAACTTTGGCGTGTGCCAACACCAGTGTCCCCGTATAATCGAGACTGTTGCGCTATGTCCTTGTAGAGTTGCTTCATCTACGAAGGGTTTTTGTCACGAATATGACCACAACAAGCGATATCAGTCATATGCCTTTTTAGGGGGACATGTTGGCATAGAAGAACCAGACAATGGCCCTATCGGATTGGCCATGTTGTGGGTGATTGGAAATTATATGCTTATAGCGGTCCCCATAATCATTAAAGACTCACTGATCTTCATTTTAATATTGCATATCTCTAAGATGAGTTGGGTTACCTTATTCTCGGGGAAGTATTCTTAAGGAACTCATCTATCATGTCGGGCCATGAGTTAATGTCGTTAGGGCAAAGATACAAGAACCATTGTTTAGCCTTATCCTATGAGCAGAATGGGAAAGCCTTAAGCTTTAATGTGTTCTCTTCTGCTTAAGAAGGTTTCATAGACGAGCAACTTGTTTGAGAAAGTGGGTTTTAAAGATCTTCATTGATGTGCTCGATGGTAATCTGGAGAACACCACTAGCGTGACGAGTGTCATCAGCCATAATAGTTTGGGGAAAACTTGACTCATTGTTTAGAGCTTCCTTAGCCAACCTCTAGTGAGTTCTATTGATTTATGAATCGAAAGGTAATAGTGAACCGGTCAAATTAGATTGAGTTATCCTCCCATGCATAAACTAGTTGACTTAAATAACAAAATAAAAAAAGAATAAAATAAAAGTTAAATGCAATTTGGAACCAAGTCCCCGGCAACGACACTAAAATTTAATCACATATCGTACATGTCAAATATAACCTGTAAAAGGTTGCCAATCCTATTTGGGTGTAGTAGTGTAAATATGGGTAAATCTACTGGATTCAATCAAACTGAGATGCAACTAGAACAAGTCCATTTCGATTTAAAATGAGAAAGTTAAGACCAAAATACAGAGGTTGGTTTGGAATGACAACATGCAAAATTTCAATTTTTTTAAAAAACAAATGCAATTTTGAAAAATCATAACTTACTCAAAATTAATCAAAATTAGGAACTTCTTGATAGCTGGATTATCAGGTCAAAATATCAACCATAAAAGGATTCTAAAATGAATGTTGTACCTCAAAATCAGTAAAGATTAATTATATAGTCCTTAAATATTTGTAAAAATATTTTGCTAGCATCTCCTCTATTTCTAAGTCTACACTAGAAATTTCGGCCTACATAAATCTTCAACAAACCTGCCTAGCTTAATGGAAATGCCAAATGACTCACAATCCATCACATAAAAAAATATATCCTATTAATAATAATTATTTATTCATTCTAATCTATCTCAGACTTTCAACATTATTAAATCATTAATACCTTAACTTCTCGGCATTCCAATCCATCCTAAAACCATTAAAACAATTCCAATCCTTCTTAAAACCACTTCAACATTTTCAAAAGATATCCTAACTTCACACGAACTTAAAAACCCATTTATAAAATATGTTATATTCAAAAGTAATACAAACATAGAGAGAAAGAAACTTAGCAAGTCAGAAATAATTGGAAAGCTTTTCTTTTCCTTTGTCGCCGCTAAAACCTTTCATTGTCCAATTATAATAATTCGATAATGTCAGATAAGTAAATCCCATACTATCAATTACACCTGTAGTAATCAAATGCTAATCCTAAGAATTTAAACGAACAATATAATCCAAAGAATTTAAATACAACCGTGAATCCATCCCGTTTATGTTATCCGACCATAATCAGACGATCGGTGTCTAAAAGCGGTAAGTAAACAGTAATAAAGACTCATGCATGGGCATAATAACCAAACGAGTCTCATTCCTCTAGATTATAGGTGTATAATCTGATTCAACGTGATCTCATGATAACCATGTAATGCAAAGTATCGTTGACTCCAGCCCCTCAAGCATAATATAGTGTTCAATAACCCCGATATAGACACTATAAGGAGACTCGTAACGCCTTACCCTCCCAAACCATGTATGCATGTACAACAAAAATGCAATTCAAGGATCAATGCAATTTATACAAAATATAATCATAAAATGTAAAGGTTACCATAGGATTTGCTTAACCGTACAAACAACCAACTTCAAGCTTAATTTTTGAGGTCCCAGAGAGACGGATCACCTGGAAAGTAGTTCCAATAGCTTCCCTGCATACCCAATTATATTATGGGTCAAGCTTCAAATGAAACAATATCACGAAGCCCAATGAAAACCACGATCAAAGTATGCTTGAGAACAATTTCCAAAAATATTAATTTATATAACTATTTCAACTAGTTTTTAACTAGCCAACTTGGGGTAACTTTTTAACCTTGAAAACCTCAATATTTGTCATGATGACCTTAAATGAACTTGTAGTACTCATGTTCTAATTTCCATAGACTTCAAGAACACCCAAAGCAGGTCACCGATGGAGAAGTTATGAGTTTTCCCATATGGCCTGTCGACTTGGAAACTTTACATATTTTGAACTAAAAAACTTTACCAAAATAATATTTTTCGCAATAAAATCCTCAAAACTCCATAATAAACACCACGAAACCACCTGATACCAACACCAAAATATTTTCAAAGCCAGTGGAGTCAAATTGAATTAAAACCAATAATCAATATCAACTATTAAAACATCTCCAAAATGGTTATAAACTTATTTGCATTAGTTCACCTCATCAAAACCCTAACCAACATCAGTGGTGTTTATCTTAAATTAACGCAAATCAATCCAATATACCAATTAACAATAATTTTAACCAATTTGTATCAAAACCTAATGAAAGAAATCAAAAATCGCAAGAATTCAAATTGAATTTAGAAAAATGCATGACATTAAGAATTTACCAAATTGCAGACTGAATACCTCATTTCTACCATAAATTTTTTTTCAAACTGTTCGTCTCGCGATGCTCTACGATTTTGCGAAAAAAACTGAGCGAAAATCGAATATCGGGAGCTCGCAGAGCGAAAGATCGAATTAATCGGGTTAGGAGAAAATGTTATGTTCAATATAAAAGGAATCGATTGATTTTTTTTTATTTTTTTATTTTTTCTTTATTTATATATAAACCCTCAACTACTTGTAAACAACTTAATTCTTTTTATTTATTAATTTTAGAAATCCCTATTTTGATGTGTTTTGACTTTTGGAGTCCGTTTTCTATCCGACTTTTCAACAAATTGAACAAAACGCTCGACAAAACAGTCCATATTCATGAAATGTCCATATCACTGATTCTGGTCACACCAAAACTCCAAAAATCTTAACGTTGTCCATTACATAAAGAACCCTTATGGACCAATCCTCATGCCATACTTATCCAAACTTACACTAGTTTGGACCAAATCCCAACCTCGACTACTATAAACCATAGTTTAGTAAAAAAGAAACTAATATAAAGAAAACAAAGGATTATCTTTTTTGATTAAGTAAAATATCCTTACTTCAGTATATTCTAAAGAGATGCGTAAGTTAACAAAGAAAAGACTAAATTGAAACATGTAAAAAAGCCGAATGAAATACTCATTCATCATTCATAATAGAAATTGAATTGGGGGTAAGGTAAAGTATAAGGGCGGATGTAGCCAAGTGGATTAAGGCAGTGGATTGTGAATCCACCATGCGCGGGTTCAATTCCCGTCGTTCGCCCATTCTGCCTCTTTAATTCTCGACTAGCAGACGAAACCATAATTAAGCTTCTTTAATCATAGATTAACCGTAATTACCGATTTAAAAATTTCAAGATTTGACAACAACCACGCTCCCACTGACCTTTTTGTATACACAAGGCTCATCTTCATTTTTAATGAAACCAAATACCTTAATTGCTTCATTAAAATGAAGATTCTAATTGTGAGAAGCTTGTTTTAATCCATAAATGGATCTTTGAAGCTTGCACACTTTCCTAGAATTCTCAGGAAGAACAAATCCTTTAGGCTGTATCACATACATGTCCTCAACTAACTTTCCAGTTAGAAAAGCTATTTTGACATCCATTAGCCATATCTCAAAGTCACAATATGCACTTATGGTAAATAGAATTTTAATGGATTTAAGCATGGCTAAAGGAAAAAAAGTCTCGTCATAATCAACACCTTGAGTCTGCCTGAAACCTTATGCTACTAACCATGCTTTATAAGTATGCACATTACCATCTATGCCAGTTTTCTTCCTGAAAATCCATTTACATCCAATGGTTTTACCAATTTTAGGTAAATCAGTCAAGTTCCAAACTTGGTTATCATACATGGATTGCATCTCTGAATTCATGGCTATCTGACTCAAGACTAGTCATAGCCTCTTGATAAGTAGTAGACTCATTTTTATCCATAAGCAACACCTGACTACTATCAGTAATAAAAAAATCCAAATCTTTCAGATTGATTTCTTACCCTACCAGACCTATGAGGGTTTGTGATACCTGTGGAAGTTCAACTAGTTCAAGACTTTATTGATCTCCTACTGGCGGTTAAGTGTTTATTTGTAGTTCTTAAACTTCTTCATGACTTATTTTATTCATATTGTTGTCTTTTGAAATAAACTCTTTTCCATAAGGACGCCATTCCGAGCAACAAATACTTTATTCTCAATGAGATTATAAAAGTAGCATCTTCTAGTTTCTTTAGGATAACCGATAAATATACACTTGATAGATTTAGTTGATAATTTTTCTGAGACTTCCCATTGTACAAAAACCTTACACACCCAAATCTTAAGGAAATACAAATTGGTATTTTCCTAAACCACATCTCATGTGGTGTTTTTATCAACTACTTTAGAAGGAACACAATTAAGTGTAAACGCAGTAATTTTTATGGCATAGCCCTAATAGGAAATAAGAAGATATGTATGACTCATCATAGATCGAACCATATTCAATAAAGTGCTATTTCTTCTCTCTAAAACACTATTCCATTGTGGAGTTGCTGGAGGAGTTAACTGTGAGACAATCCCATAATTTCTAAGATGATAATCAAACTCTTGGCTCAAATATTTACCACCTCGATCTGATTGAAGTGCTTTAATAGTTTTATCAAGTTGATTTTGCACTTCATTCTGAAATGTTCAAAACATCTCAAAAGATTAACTTTATGTTTTACGAGACACACATAACCATATCTGCTGAAATCATCGGTGAAAGTAATGAAGTAATAATAACTACCTTTAGCAATTGTGTTTATATGACCGTATACATAAGTATGTATTAAACCCAATAAATCACTTGCCTTTTCACTATGTCCAGTAAATGGACTTTTTGTCATCTTGCCTAGTAAACAAGATACACATGTTTCATATGACTCAAAATCAAATGTATCTAAAAGTCCATCTTTATAAAGTGTAGAAATGCGTTTCTCATTTATGTGGCAAAGACGACAATGCCAAAGGTAGGTTTGAATCAAATCATTTGACTTGAATCTCTTTGTATTTACATTAAGAATAGGAGTATCCATGGACCTTTTCTTATTTAGAATGTAAAGACCGTCACAAAAATTATTATTCACATAGAAAACGTTTTTACAAGAAATGAAGCATTTATTATTAGCAATAATGAAATTAAAACCATCAAAATCCAAACATGAAACTAAAATGATGTTTCTGCTCGTGGATGGGACATACTAACAATTATTTATAATAAAAACAAGTCCTCTAGGTAAAATTAACTTATAGCGTCCTATAGCCAACACATCAACCTTTGCTCCATTTCCAATTCGTAGGATGACTTCTCCTTTCGTTAGTTTTCTACTTTTGGTGAGACCCTGCACATTAATACAAATGTGAGATCCATATTCGATACCCAATACCCAGTAATCACTAGTAGACAAGTTAACTTCAAGAACGTAAATACCTGAAGTAGTAGTCGCACTACTCTTATTTTTCTTTAGATCCTCAAGATAGAGCTTGCAATTTCTAAACCAATATCTAGGTGCATGGCAGAAATGACAATTTATTTCTCTTTACTTTTCCTTCATGATCTGTGAAATAGAAGTAGCCTTAGGCTTGACAATTTATCTCTTTACTTTTCCTTCAAGATAGGCTTGACTTGATCTAGGTGTATGACAGTCAAACAGCCTTGCTTTTGGCATTCTCTTCATGACATTTCCTTTCAGAACCATCAAAACATTAGCAATGTGTTTCTTGACATTCTGCTCAGCAGTTTTACGCATTAAATGCAACTCTGAGATAGACTTTTCCATATTATTCATGTTATAGTTCATCACAAATTATGAATAACTATCAGACAATGAACTCAGGATCAAATTCGTAGCCAACTCTTAGCTAATGGGAAATTCAAGTATGTCAAGATGCTCAATATAGCTCTTCATTTTCAAAGCATGAGGACTAACAGACGCACCCTCAACCATTTTGCAAGAGTGAAGGTTTTTGACTGTCTCAAACCTTTCTTGCCAAGCCTTCTATTGGGACATTTTCTTCAACATCGTAGCCTTATCGTAAGCTTTTATGTGTTCTTAAAGCACGACTTTTAAAGCATAATGCATACAACATCAGTTGAGTCGTTGACATGCTTAGTATGTACATCTTTCATGGCTCTTAAAGCATTAGGTGGTGGTTCCTCCAGAATAGGATCATCCAGGACATACAACTTATGTTCACGCTCAAGAACAATTCTCAACTTTCTAAACCAGTCAAGAAAGTTTATCCCAGACAACTTATCCTTCTCAAGAATGGATCGCAGTGACAAGGTATTAGTGTGATTTGAAGAGGCCATAGATCTACAACAAAGATTATGCAAAAAATCTTTTTGGTATAGAGGAACAGACTCCTGCTAAATTAACAAGCATCTTAAAAACACTATGTTAATTTAAGGGACTAAAATCCATGTTTAACCTAATTCTAAGACAACTAAGGCATGATACTTTGAATTGGGTTATTTAGGTAGGTATCAATTACTAATTACATCCTATGTAACTTTAAGTTGTTTTTTATGAGATTATGATATCTTATGTCATAGGATGTCTTATCCCATCTTGTACCAAAAACCCAAAACTGTTTTGATAGCTTTATCAAGTCTAACCATTTCAAACAATAGAGTAACCGTTACTTAACCTGCCTCACCATGATAACATAATACACTCTAAGGAAGCAGACCCATATTGATGTGATCGAAGCCTTGACAAGTGTTTGAGAATTGATGAAACTTGACTTAAAATTTGGAAGAGGGGTTTTTATTTGTTTTAGTGATTATAATTTAAACAAGATAAATATCATATATTACAATGTATGAACAATCACTAAACAAGTTAGAAAATTTTACTAATATTGACTATTATACGGATTTCCCTGCACTATGAATAGTTAGCGGCAGTTTAACACTAAGCAATTGACCAAAATCGCCCATTATTTTAATTCCAAAATATATTAATTAAATCATTTTTAATTAACTCAAGACCACCTCTAACTTAATATCTTATCCTAATCCAATTAGAATTTAAGATACTTTGAATCCTTATCCAATATGAATTTGTTATATATCTCACATCTTTTGTAAGATTTGTAATTCTTATCCAATTACAAGTTTATCTCCATTCTAATAGGAATATACTAATAGATAACCACAATTAGATATTTGATAAAAAATAATTTTGATTCTCATTCATACAAAACATGTAATTGAATCAAGAAACGAAATGTAAATCATGCATTCAATACTAGAATCATATTGACCTAATCATGATTTCTATCATGGAGATATGCATAATTATTGAACAAAAATGAAATATGTATTCAACACCAGAATCACATTAACCCAAACTTGACTTCTACAATAACCATACAAAATTCTCATCATTCAATATTAAAAAACATATGTTAATTGAAATATTCTAAACATGAATACTATCATTAAATCATTCTAAACATGAATACTATCATTAAATCAAATCATGTGTATGTATCAATATACATGAATTAACAACATGATTTAAAATCAATTCTTGATAACAATTATCACATAACCTATATATACATGATATATACATTAATCAATATCATGTTTTTCGCACTTATATCATATATACATTAGAGAAAACATGCAAACGTTTAATAGAACCGAGATAAACTAGATCTACAAAAGTAAATCATACATTAATCCGTGATTTCTTTCTCTGATGGGTTTTAATAGTCATGATTGGATGTTATAGATCATGTAATTTTATGATAGACAAACATGATAAAATAATTTTATTTGGGAATCATACACATATATCATATATACATCAGTTTAAAGTACTCAAATTATTATAGTGTCTCAATACATTAATCATTAATCCGTGAGTCCTCTCTAAGCTCCTGATGTATCCTAACAAATTTAATTTAACTTGTTTTAGGTTGGTTTAGTGATTTTTAATTCTAATTTTTCATAATCAGCCCCCTTAATACTTTGTTTGTGTTGAAATCTACTTTAATAAATAAAGACAATTTTGGTGCAACAAATTGTGAGTTGATTTCAATTACCAAAATATTAAAACTATGTATTACAGTCCAAATAAATGTTTTTAGAACTATGTCTTAACTTTCTAGAACTATAATGTTTGCACAATTTTGATAAGAAACGAATGAGATATGGAAATATTACCATAATTACTCAAAATAATTTTATATTCCAACCATCAACATTTTAAAATTCATTTCTCCTAAACCATAGCTACAAAAATCATGATTTTTTAAATAAAGCCTACAAACATATCCTAGGACATTATAATAAAATGTGAGCTCAATCTAATTAGAAATATAGGAGTTATGCTATAAACTATAGGACATTAATAAAACTGTGAACCCAAAAATTTTAGATTCATCACCAAAGCTATAGAAGGTTTATAGATATGAAAACATTCAGATTTCAAACTCTTTTAGTAAGCAAAGGTTGTTCTTCTTTGAGTTAGCTTTCAAATGCCACTAGAATGAGTCCATTTAGATTTAAAATGAGAAAGTTATGAACAAATTACAGAGGTTAGTTTGAAATGACAACGTGCATAATTTTAGCTTTTGTTTCAAGAACACATGCAAACTTAGAGAAATCATAACTTAATTAAAACTAAAATAAATTAAGAACTTCTTAATAGAAGGATTATCAGCTCCAAATGAGGAATTAAAAAATTCCACTGCTTTTTGAAATAAAAAACATCTATATATTCAAGTTTTAGAAAATCAGTTTCATATGCAAAAGTCCCAATTTGAGCAAAACTTTGTAAATCTGAAATTAAGACTTCAAAACCTAAATTCAAGGTTCTACATCCTCAAAATCAGTGAAAATAAACATATGAGCTCATTTTTAAACAAAACCCTTTTTGATGTCAACCTTGAATTCATTCATTTCAACACAAAACATGAAATTTAAGATACCTAGGGTCAATGACGATCTTTTGCACTTGATTGCCCTTATAGGTGATGATCTTGGCTTCTCTCCTCTTAAATCTCACTAATGGACAACAAACTCTTCTCCAAAATCTCTTGTTTCATTTATGCTAGAGTCATATGTTTGCAAGGAGGGAAAATAAGACTTTACATATCTATTTTTTGTCCCAATTGTAGCCATACATCTAATGGATTTTTGTTCATCTAGATGGTTTATCTATGGCTCTTATTAGCTCCTAACTCCACTAATTCTATTGTTTTGACACCAACTCCCAATTAAAATCTCCTAGGATTCCTTTCTAGTGCAAATCTCCATGCAAATCTATGATGTAGGATTGATTTCCTTAACTTAGGCTTGTAATTTGATTCATATTAAACTATATATATATTCATTGATCCCATTCCAATATATTAAAACTCATCATGTCTCTCTCTACCCGATTCCCATGCTCATGCACATTTCGATGCATGTCCACGCTTGTAGCAACCTGTTACCTTAAGCAAGTTATTAGTGTTAAATCCAAATCATAATTAACTCGAGATAGGCGCATAGGTAAGTCCGGCGTACCTCGATTAGCATGTGCGCAGGATTATATGATGATTGGTGTTTGTTTGGAATGCTTAATGAATTTTATAGGATGTGGATTAATAGAAAAGTTAATAGAAACTTATAATTAGAAAATACACGATAAATAACCAATACGCCAAGTGCGACGAGGAGGTCGTGAAATGAATACGCACACTCGAGAACACTCGTAGGCATGTCTAGTGAATTTATTGGCAAGAAAATACAAAAAGTATATATATTTATATATATTTGATATATATATATATATAATAAAACTATAAGTTTGGTTTGGATAATATGGATCGTTAGATCAATCTCGAGAGGAATGTATGTGTTTGATGGAGTTAAAATTTGTGTCACGTTAGGGACAATCATTTTAACATATTAACCACTTGATCAATCTCTAAATAGCGTGATACGTATGTCGAGAAAAATTTATATATATAAATCCAAAACCTCAAGTCTATCTACATTTTCATTCGATCTTTTGAGAAAACTTAGAGAGAAGGGACAGCTGAGAGTTTGATTACGAGGGGTTGATCATAAGAGTGTTTCCAATCGAAATTGAAGAGCTTACATAGCTGTTGAATAGAGATCATCACTATGCATGAGTTTAAGTTTTGAGTTTGAAGTTGAATTTATAATTATAAGATGATTTATCTATTAATTGTTGATGTTATCGATTGGAAAGTGGTTTATGCCTCACTAGAGGCCCTTCCTAATGATTTAGGAGAGTATTTGTAAGTGTTTTGGAGATTTGCTAATGTAATAGTGGTTGGTGCCCTGTTTACTATCGAGACAGTGCGGGGTGGAGCGCACTCTAGGTAGCAGAAGAGCACGCTCCTTTCATCAACTGGGATGAAACCAGTTAGTGGAGAGCGCCCCACCAAGTGAGGAAGTGCACTCCTACCCCTAAAAATAACAACTGTGCTATGTTTTACTTAGAACTTCCTAAGGCCGTAGGGATAGACTTAGGAGTTCAAAACATAAGGTACTAGACTTATATTGATCACAAATGATTAGTGATTGGTTGTGGATCATCGAGAAAAAAAAATGAGTAACCCAGAAAAGTTAGGAATTTGATTACAAAAACCTAAGTCGAGGTAAGTATGGATTCGCTTATTTATCAATGTTGCGTTGCTATCCTAATATATATAGTTCATGTAGTTTATGGATTGAATGAGGGACTATGTACACTATAAAGGTTTTAATAAATGGAAAACAGTGTGTACTGTGATTCACGAGAGTAAGTTCCTGAGACTGAGACCTGGTAATATAATAGATGTGTTACCTTCTCAGCCTATATGTAACTTCCTACTCAGTTAAATAAGTTGTGTGGGTTACATATTCATTATAGGGTTTCGAATAAAACAATTGGGCATTAATGGATTACCTACACAGCACATCAACTAATATGTTGGTCTAGCAATCAAATTAATGGCGTCGGTGGGTAATTACCATTAGTTTTATAAATAAAATTGGAATCACAGTGTAATAGTCATTGATGTTTGATTTGTATAAGTTATTTATTGAATTATATGTTTTCCATATTCTTGTTAGTTAACATTGGTGCATTTTGTTATTGAATAATGTTCTTGATTATAATTTGGAATGTTGATGGCTATGTGAATCCCTACTTACTTAGCAAGTTGGAGGGCTTACACTAAATTAACATTTCAGGAATACCGACATACGTTATGACTACGGGATACAGAAGATTTAAGAGTCTTAATATTCTCTTTGATTTAATGAGTTTTCCCTTGTCTTATATATTTGACTTCAATTACAGTTTTGTAATATCGCAAGGGATGAGAGGTTTTGTATGACCAAGGCTTAGGGGATGCTACATCGCTCGTACGCCAAACTTACTAAACTATCGAACTAAATACAACAATTAGGGTATAGTATACACATATACATTACACTAGCCATCCATCACTTAAAAATATCATAGGTCTCGATCTCTAAGCCGAGTGTTAGAACCGTATACCCGCTCTCGGACCATGTCACATGTCAGTGACCCGAATTTGGGACTGGTTTGCTATTAATAGATTTTTTGGTTGTGTGATGACCCCAATCTCTAAGGCAAACCGGGTACCGCCACGTCACCAGACACGTCACCAAGCATGCCACATAACCGCACACTTGTTTTGACTGTCCGCGACCTAAACCCTTGTACGTAACTTATTCGCCTTTAACTTAGTAATTATGGATATTTTATGTATTATTAGTTATTCATGATTTAGTAATTTAATATAAATCATACATTAATGCGGAACTCTTAAGGCATGCATATATCGTAAAAGTGAAAAGTTTGCATTTTTAGGAACAACCCTACAGTGTGGAAACCTGGCATATGATACCATGTATATCAAGAGCAACAAAAGTACCAAAGGTGAGCATATACATGTATCAGGTGTACAAGTCTTTCCTAAAAAATTCAATAGAAACAGTAAATATATACATACAACCACTTACGCAAAAAGTGACGGCTCTCCTAACTTAGACGTAGTCGCCTAAGACGCCCTTGCCTCAGCTCGTCGCAGGATCTGCGATTTGTCACCAAAAACAATGACAAATCTCAGGTGAGTAAATCCCAGAGAACGTTAGCTAATATTCACGAATTCCAATGAAATGACTACAATTCATGCAATTCAAATAAAGGACAAGAATAAGGAAATTCGCATGAAAATAAGTCGTTAAGAAGTCAAATTTAGACACGAGTGTAGCGTGACATAAAACCCTGGTCGACATCCAGGAATCTTCGTAGCTAAACCGAGAGGAACCATTGACGACCACCTCGCCAAACATCTCACGGTCGAATGAGAGGAACCATTGAACGGAAGACCCCATCCAAACATCTCTCGAGAGGAACCATTGACGTAGACTTAGGTCTTCGTCAAACATCTCTCAACCTACGGGTTTCGCGAAGAATAGTCACCGCGTAGCCCTATCATGGCCAATTACTCAAACAAGCGCGGGTAGCGAGCCCCGAGGTGTGAGTCCGTGCCATGCCGACCCCGTCAACAAACACACATACACACGCGGGAGTGGATGAACAGTAAATGAACAACAATGGAAAACACAATGAAATAATTTAGAATGCAAAATAAAGTAAGTGTCATAAAAGAATTTTAACTAATTTTCTCGTGGGATTACTTACCTCAAACGAATCGCAAAATGCCTTCGAAATGTCTCGCACTCGCCTTAAGATACATACCCGACATATTTAAAACTATTTTTAAATTAGAAATTGAATATTATATTATTTTTAATAAGTGGGTGGGTCCCTGGACCGGGTTTGACCCGGTCCAACCGGGCCGACCTGACCCGGTTCTGGCCCACTCGGGTGGGGTCCGGGTGGGCCTAGATCGGCCCAACCGAGTTGGGCCCGGACTGACCCAATCGGTCTAGGGGCCGCACGCACGCACACGCGTGCGTGCACCCCTCCCTCACCCCATCTTCTTCTCCAGCAGAGACGCGAGTCTTTGCTGATTGTTCCTTTTTTTTTTTTTTTTTCGCTGGGGTTGGGTTCGGCCCCAACCCCAGACCACCTCTGGGAGGGAGATGACCTCCCGGTCATCTCCTTCCTCAACGAAGCTACGCCACCACCATGGCTAGCCATCCCTAACAACGAAAATCAACAACGCCAAAGCAACTCAACTCACCTGTGTTCACGGCGTCGAGTTGTCGGTCTCTCCCTTTCCCGGTCTCTTCTCTCCCTCTATTCGAGTCTCTTCTTCCTCTCTCCTTCTCCTTCCCTATTTTTCTCCTCGTCGCCATTGTTTTCTTTCTTCTTCTCGGTCGTTTGCGTGTGTGGGTTGAGTGTATGTGAGTAAGTTTGGGAGAGAGTGACGTGAGGGAGAGGAGAAAATGATGATGGAGTGAGGTGGAGTGTAAATGGGGGTAAGCTAGTTGACCTTGTGTCTTTGACTCCAAAATGTGACAAAGCTGGGACTTTTGCCTGTGTTTTTCGGCGTTTCGATGCCTGGGTTACGCGTCCGAATCGCAATATACGCGTACCGCTGAGTCACTAGCCATCTAATATCTATTCCATAGTAATTACTTGACCATTATTTATTTATTTAATTAATTTGCGTGTTTTAGTTTCCCCGACCTAGTGTACCCACAGTTCCCTCCTAAGTACCCGTCTCGACACGTTTTTCGATGTGAACACCTGTTACACTATCTCGCTCGATTCAATGATATAAATACACACATGCGATGCTAGGTAAAAAACTTGATATACAATATCGCAAATAGTCAAACAATCACATAAAATCACTATTTACTTAGTCGGCGTGCCCTGTCCTATCTGCGGCGACCACGTGGGTCTGAGCTTAGGGTCTTAACCTGTAATTTGTAAGTTAATTGTGATTAATTAGAGCGGGCCGTTAAAATCTTCACAACTAAAAGGAATTTCATCCCGAAATTCAAACTTAATGAAATCTTTACCTTGGAACAAGTGGGGGTATCGCTCTCGCAAGGTAGACTCTCTCTCCCAAGTGAGGCCCTCGTTCTTATGATATTGCCATCGAACGACTACAAGTGGTATTTCTTTTCTTCTAAGGGTCTGTACCTTGCGGTCCATTATCTCAATGGGGTGTTCCTCGTACGTCACATCTGGTCGAACCTCGATTTTCGTCATATCAACCATCGGCCTCGGTCTTGATCTAGCTAACCGTAACATCGAAATATGAAAAACATTATGAACCCCCGCCAATCGACTTGGCAATTTCAACTGATAGGTGACTTTCCCAACTCGTTTCTCAATCTGAAACGACCCAATAAATCTTGGTGCTAGTTTGCCCTTGATCCAAAATCTCTGATGACCTTTCAACGGAGAAACTTTCAAGTAGACCCAATCGTTTACCTCGTAGCTCAGCCCATTGTGTGGTACCTATCTGCATACTTCTTCTGTCTGTGTTGGGCAGCCAACAACCGTTGACGAATCAGTCTCACCTTCTCTGTATGGTCCACAACAATCTCAGGCCCCACACCTGTTCTATCCTCGAGCTCTGCCCAACAAGTCGGTGATCTACACGGTCTACCGTACAGGGCTTCAAATGGCGGCATCCCAATACTGGCCTGATAGCTGTTGTTGTAAGCAAATTCACAGAGTGGCAAGTCTCCTCCCAAGACCCACCAAACTGCAACACACATGCCCTGAGCATATCCTCGAGTATCTGTATTAATCTCTCTGACTGTCCATCTGTCTGAGGATGGAATGCGGTGTTAAACTGTAATTTAGTACCAAACTGCTCTTGCATAGCTTGCCACAATGATGATGTAAGACAACTGTCTCGGTCTGAAACAATCAAAATTGGTACTCCGTGCAGTCCTACAATCTCTTTTTCGAATAATATGCTCAACTGTGTGAAATTATACTTCATAGAGACTCGCCGGAAATGAGCTGACTTCGTCAACCTGTCCACGATCACCCATATCGCATCGTGTTTCCGCGAAGTCTGCGGTAATCCACAAATGAAATCCATCGTAATGTGTTCCCATTTCCACTGAGGGATGGGCGGCGGCTGCAATAACCCTCCAGTCCTCCTGTGCTCAGCCTTAACCTGCTGGCACACCTCACAACCCCTAACATAGGCGCCGATGTCCGCCTTCATCCCTGGCCACCAAAATAATCGTCGCATATCGTGATACATTTTGGACATGCCAGGATGCACTATATACTGGGACCTGTGAGCCTCCTGGAGTATCCCATCGCGTATCTCTGCCACTGCTGGAATCCATAACCTCCCTCGGTGCCTCAAATACTGATCCACAGACTCGCTCCAATTCGAGTGATCGAGATTACGTGCCATCTCATTGAATCTCGAGTACATCTCGTCAGTCCTCTGACAATCCAACACTCACGGACTAGAAATAAACGGTACACCAATCTGTCAACGAATCTGTGCGTGTGTTGTAGTAGGAACCTCTATCAAACTCAGTGTTGCCGCCGCCTCAAGTAAACCATACACATGCATCATATGGCAGACAACTGTCTCAGAATCTGGTCCTCTCCTGCTCAAAGCATCTGCTACGACATTTGCCTTCCCAGGCTGATATTCGATGGAGAAGTCGTAGTCCTTCAGCAACTCTAGCCAACGTCGCTGTCTCATGTTCAGATCTTTTCGAGTGAATAAGTATGTCAAACTCTTATAATCTGTATATAATGTGAACCTCTCACCGTAGAGGTAATGTCTCCATACCTTCAGTGCAAATACAACTGCTGCAAGCTCCAAGTCATGCACTGTATAATTCTTCTAATGGGTCCTTAACTGTCAGGATAGATAGGCGATTACGCTGTCTCCCTGCATCAGCACACAACCTAGCCTTGTGCCGCAAGCATCAGTATGAACTGTTAATCCCTAACCTGGCTCTGGCAATACTAGTACTGGTGCGGTAGTCAGTGTCATCTTCAACTGTGTAAATACGTCCTCGAACTCATTTAACCAATTGAAAGGTACACCCTTCTTTGTCAATTTAGTCATCAGCGCGACGATCTTCGAGAAGTCCTTCACAAATCGCCGATAATATCCTGCTAACCCATGAAGCTCCTGATATCTGTCACTGTCTCAGGTGTCGGCCAATCTATGACAACATGAATTTTACTTGGGTCCACTGATATACCTTTGTCACTGATCACGTGTCCCAAGAATTTGACTTCTGACAGCCAAAACTCACACTTACTAAACTTAGCATAAAGCTTGTGCTCTCTCAGCGTCATCAATATCTGCCTGAGATGTTTTCCGTGATCTTCGTGAGTCTTGTTGTAGATTAATATGTCGTCAATGAAGACTATAACGAATATATCCAAGTACGACTTCATTACTCTGTGCATCAAGTCCATGAACATGGTCGGTGCATTCGTTAATCCGAATGGCATCACTGTAAACTCAAATAACACATATCTGGGCTGAATGTAGTCTTAGGTATGTCTCTATCCCGAATCCTGAGCTGATGATAACCCGATCTTAAGTCGATCTTAGAGAAGATACGTGCTCCGGCCAACTGGTCAAACAAATCGTCGAACCTTGGCAAAAGGGTAACCATTTCGTATTGTCACTTGGTTCAACTTCTTATAGTCAACACACATCCTCAAGCTACTGTCCTTCTTCTTAACGAACAGGACCGATGCTCCCCATGGTGATGTGCTCGGGTGTAGAAACCCCTTCTTTTCTAAATCTTCCAGTTGAGTCTTCAACTCCTTTTGCTCGTTCCATGACATCCGGTACGGTCTGCTAGCTATCGGTTGTGTGCCTGGTACTAGCTCAATGACAAACTCAATCTCTCTATGTGGGGGCAATCCTGGTAGATCCTCTGGAAAGACATCGGGAAACTCACTGACAACTGGGACATCTTCAAGTCTAACCTCCTGGATCTCGGTTGACTCTACTATCCTTGCAAACACTTCCATCTCTAAGGTCGTAGCCAATCTACCCCTAGTGGTTGGTAGTATACTCGTATTACCCATGAAAGTGAACTCTGGTATGTCGGGGATCTAAAAAGTCACTATCTTACGGAAATAATCCACCTAGGCGTGATATGAAGCTAGCCAGTCCATGCCTAAAAGTGCATCGAACTCTAAGAACTCTAGAACGCGTAGGTCAATAGGGAGTTGGTGTCCAGAAATCTCTATCGTGCAACCTTCACAGATCATGTTGGGGTAAACCTTCTCCCCAGCTGCTGTGTTGAGAATCAGGAGTGTACTAACTGTAATCGGTGTTAATCCTAACTCATCAACCATACGTCCAGAAATAAATGATACTTTGGAACCAAAATCAATAAGTGTATGCATAAAATGATTGCAAATCGAAATCATACCCTCAACGAGCTGTCTGGTGGCCTCGCGGTCTGGCTAAACTACAGCGTGCACGCACTCCCTGGCCTGAACTGGTGGTGCTGCAATCGGTGCTACCGAAGTCATCGGACATTCTTTCTTAATGTGTCCAGGCTGTCCGCATTTGAATCAAGTAAGATGCATGTGTCATGACCACTGGCCCTGACCTTTGTCTGACCTCTGGCCCTGACTCTGACCATACTGTCCTCGGTCCCTGCCTCCCTGATCCTGGGTCGGTCTCTGCCCCGACTGCGGTGCACAACCACCACTTGACAATTGTGCTGACTGCGCAGGTACTATCGTGTGAGAAATGACCGCCTGGCGATCCTCATGCCTGGGCCTTTGTCCCCTCCTATATCTGTGATCGATGATCCTTTTCCCTTTCCTGACAAACCTGGTGCCTTGCTGGGAAGACCCCAATGCCAACTGTGGCATGGGCATCGCGGCACGAAAGATAAGATATGTCTCATGGGCTAATGCCCTCTCGTAGATCTCCTACAGTGTACGAGCTCCGCCTGATACTATTGCGCTCGTAATCTCATCTCTAAGCCCAACTCCAAAGTAATGCACCTAATCGCGATCTTTAGAGGCCAAATCCCTCGCGAACTGTAATAGGTAGCGAAACCTCTCCATATACTAGACCACTGTGCGATTACCCTGCCTAAGACACAAAAACCCTTATCTCAGATGTAAATGTATCTCCCTCGGTATATACTAGTCATAAAAGGCCTGACTGAACCCGACCCAAGTGGTTGGTTCCCCATGAGTCTCGGTATGAGCGGTCCACCAAACTCCAACTTTTCCTCGAAGCATATATCCAGATATCCTGGCGCGAATACTGTCGTGAATTCTCAGAAGATTATGTAATTTCTCGTGTGCAAGAAGCCATCTAGCAGCCGCCTCTGGGTCTCCGCCCCCAGTGAAATATCCTGGCTGAAATCTCACAAACTCCTTTGTCAGCTTAGCCTCAGCTGATAGTGAAGCCTCGAATGTGATTTCCTGTGGAGTCTGTGTTAGAGTCATTGCGTGTATAGATGCCGATGTGGTAGCCTCAGTACGAGTCTCTAAGACTGTAGTCGATGTGGTAGTCTCTGCCATAACTGCGGTAACTGGCATTCCCTGAACAATCGGCGCGGCTGTCGGCTCAGTGGCGCTCGGTGTGATGGTGGCGGTAAGCGTCGCGATATCCGCTGTCTGAGCACAGAGCAAGGCCATCATCTGCTCGAACCGTCGATCGTGTGCCGCAATCTGATCAAGTACACTCTGATCAGTAGCGATAGGCGTAGTACCACTCGTCTGTCCACCATCCTCTGAAAGTGGAGTCGGTTGTCTGTCCATGTCGTATCTGCAACAGCGAAGGCTTGTATCAACCTCGTATATGCATATATACTATTACGAATCAAAATTGCTTTGGCATTACCGTCCCATGTTCGCTTTCCAACTAAAGTTCTAAGTTAGGATCTTCGGGTTTCCACATCTAATGTTTGTCGTTAACTTTTATTCGGTTGTATTACATTTTCCTCTAGGTTCACCCGAACCTAAGCTCTGATACCATCTATGACAGCCCCAAACTCCAAGGCAAACAGGGTACCGCCACATCGCCAGACACGTCACCAAGACTGTCACGTAACCGCACACTTGTTTTAATTGTCCGCGACCTAAACCTTTGTACGTAACTTATTCGCCTTTAACTTAGTAATTATGGATATTTTATGAATTATTAGTTATTCATGATTTAGTAATTTAATTTAAATCATACATTGATGCGGAAGTCTTAAGGCATGCATATATCGTAAAAGTGAAAAGTTTGCATTTTTACGAACAACCCTACAATGTGGAAACCCGACATTTGATACCATGTATATCAAGAGCAACAAAAGTACCAAAGGTGAGCATATACATGTATCAGGTGTACAAGTCTTTCCCAAAAATAAATTCAATAGAAACAGTAAATATATACATACAACTACTTACGCAAAAAGTGACGGCTCTCTTAACTTAGACGTAGTCGCCTAAGACGCCCTTGTCTCAGCTCGTCGCAGGATCTGCGATTTGTCACAAAAAACAATGACAAATCCCAGGTGAGTAAATCACGGAGAACGTTAGCTAATATTCACGAATTCCAATGAAACGACTACAATTCATGCAATTTAAATAAAAGACAAGAATAAGGAAATTCGCATGAAAATAAGTCGTTAAGAAGTCAAATTTAGACACGAGTGTTGCATGACAGAGAACCCTGGTCGACATTTGGGAATCTTCGTAGCTAAACCGAGAGGAACCATTGACGACCACCTCGCCAAACATCTCACGGTCGAATGAGAGGAACCATTGAACGGAAGACCCCATCCAAACATCTCTCGAGAGGAACCATTGACGTAGACTTAGGTCTTCGTCAAACATCTCTCAACCTACGGGTTTCGCGGAGAATAGTCACCGCGTAGCCCTATCATGGCCAATTACTCGAACAGCGCGGGGTAGCGAGCCCCGGGGTGAGAGTCTGTGCCATGCCGACCACGTCAACAAACACACATACACACGTGGCAGTGGATGAACAGTAAATAAACAACAATGGAAAGCACAATGAAATAATTTAGAATGCAAAATAAAGTAAGTGTCATAAAAGAATTTTAACTAATTTTCTCGTGGGATTACTTACCTCAAACGAATCGCAAAATGCCTTCGAAATGTCCCGCACTCGCCTCGAGATACGTACCCGACACCCGACTATGGTCTCCTAAATTCTTGGTGTCCAATTAAAACATTTTTCACATTTTTCTTGATTTTTTTGAGTTTTTTCCATAATTTTCCACATATTTTTCTTATTTTTTATATAATTTATTTAATTTAAAACTGTTTTTAAATTAAAAATTGAATATTATATTATTTTAAATAAGTGGGTGGGTCCCTGGACCGGGTTTGACCCGGTCCAACCGGGTCGGCCTGACCCAGTCCAATAGGGTCGGCCTGACCCGGTTCTGGCCCACCCGGGTCGGGTCCGGTTGGGCCTGGATCGGCCCAACCAGTCCAGGGGCTGCACGCACGCACACGCGTGCGTGCACCCCTCCCCCACCCCATATTCTTCTCCAGCAGAGACGCGAGTCTCTGCTGGTTGTTCCTTCTTTTTTTTCTCGCTGGGGTTGGGTTCGGCCCCAATCCCAGATCACTTTTGGGATGGAGATGACCTCCCAGTCATCTCCTTCCTCAACGAAGCCGCACCACCACCATGGCCAGCCATCCCAACAACGAAAATCAACAACGCCAAAGCAACTCAACTCACCTGTGTTCTCGGCGTCGAGTTGTCGGTCTCTCCCTTTCCCGGTCTCTTCTCTCCCTCTCTTCCAGTCTCTTCTTTTTCTTTCCTTCTCCTTCCCTGTTTTTCTCCTCGTCGCCACTGTTTTCTTTCTTTTTCTCGGTCGTTTGTGTGTGTGGGTTGAGTGTATGTGAGTAGGTGTGGGAGAGAGTGACGTGAGGGAAGGAGAAAATGATGATGGAGTGAGGTGGAATGTAAATTGGGGTAAGCTAGTTGACCTTGTGTCTTTGACTCCAAAATGTGACACAGCTGGGACCTTCGTCTGTGTTTTTCGGCGTTTCGATGCCCGGGTTACGCGTCCGAATCGCGATATACGCGTACCACAGTTGCGTCACTAGCCACCTAATATCTATTCCATAGTAATTACTTGACCATTATTTATTTATTTAATTTGTATGTTTTAGTTTCCCCGACCTAGTGTACCCACAGTTCGCTCCTCAGTACCTGTCTCGAAACGTTTTTCAATGTGAACACTCGTTACACTATCTCGCTCGATTCAATGATATAAATACACACATGCGATGCTAGGTAAATAACTTGATATACAACATCGCAAATAGTCAAATAATCACACAAAATCACTATTTACCTAGTCCGTGTGCCTTGACCTATCTGCAACGTCCACGTGGGTCTGAGCTTAGGGTCTTAACCTATAATTTGTCAGTTAATTGTGATTAATTAGAGTGAGCCGTTACAGGTTGTTATAGTCGCGTTGTATGCATGGAGTTACAAGAGCGCAAAATATTATAGGGTGTACGTAATGCAGTGTATGGGGTAGTATGAGGATTAGAGAACACTCAACCACTAACGATGTGACAACACGTCACTTACCCATCACGTCACCCATCCCTCACTTTTCTCTCTCATTTCCAAACAAAACCAACAAAATTTCCCTCTCCTTCTCCAACGATTTTCTTCTCCCTCTCACCACTATCATTTTTCTCTCTCACTAAGCTCTCCTCACATCACTATGGGTGAGTTTAAGTTTTGAATTCGAAGTTGAATTTATAATCAGATAATGATTTCTTTGATAATTGTTGTTGTTATCGGTTGGAAAGTGGTTTATACCTCACTAGACGGCCTCCCTAATGATTTGTGATAGTATTTGTGGCTGTTTTGGAGATTTGGTAATGGAATGGTGACTACTATCCAGTTCACTATCAAAGCAGTGCAGAGTGGAACACACTCTAGGTAGCAGAGGAGCGCGCTTCCTTCATTAATTAGGGTAAGCCCAGTTGGTGGAGCACTCCTCACCAAATGAGGAAGCGCGCTCCCACCCTTGAAAACAACACTTGTGCGGTGTTTTACTTAGAATTTCTTGAGGTCTTAGAGATAGACTTAGGGGTTCTAAACATAGGGTAATAGACTTATATTGATCACAAATGATTTTTTATAGGTTGTGGATCATTAGGAAGAGTGAGTGACCTAGAAAAGCTATGTGACGCGTGTCGTGCGAGCCAAATATAACCCGTAATCGAGTTACCAACCGCAATGGTGTAGTAGTAGTAAATACGGGGTCGAATCCGCAGGACTTGAGTTTACTCTAAGTTAACTAAATATGGGGGTTTTCATGAAAATCAATAAAATAATTAATTAAACAAACAATAATAAAAAGTTCATACAAATTAATATCAATAATGAAAAGTTCACCCAAATCTCCAGTTCCACAAATCAGAATCAAGATTCAATGGCAATTACGGTCTTCAATCTTTCCCAAAAAGTTATTAATTTAATTTTCCTAGATTAGCTATAGAAAATCGACATCCGCCAGAAATTCCTAGTTCCCCTAATTCCGATAGCCAGGACATCCGCCACTAACTACTTCTCTAATAAATGTATAACCCTAGACATCCGCCAATAAGGTTTAACACACTAACCGCAGTAATATGGATCTGTGGGAACACTAATCCTAGATAACCGGATCGCGTCCGCTACCGATTTAACCTAGATTCAATTGTTGTACATTCAAAACACCGAAAGGGTTTTACGGCAAACGGGTGAATGTTTGTTACTTTATTGGTCTAAAAGCACAATTACACGGATACTAATATTCCAAATAACAATAGATTGTCAACCTAAAAGTATGCACAGGCCTCATACATACCATAGATCTAAATCATAATAAGTAAATCAACAACAATGAAATAGGAGAAATTAAATTAATTAAATAATTAAATAAAACGATCTCACATAATATGCTTTGAATCCATGATTCCGACTTGCTTCCCCTTCGACTTAGGCAAGAAATTGATTAGCCGGACATTGTCTTCAAAAATCACTAGCAAAAACTAATAATTAATCTCATCACAACACTAATTAATTGTTCTATATTAATACATAGGTTCCTAATATATAGAAATAGCCCAAATTGGTCTCGGATACTAATTTTAGGGGTTGGGGGCGTGACTCGTGCGTCAAGGAGCATCGTATGGCTATTTTTAGATCAAAATTCAGACTCTGCCATGTGTCACGGCGTTATTCGCTGAATTTATGCGTCTTGCTGACGTGTCAGCAACGGATTGGACCGCCTCTGTCACCGCCGCTGATTTGGTGCAGCGTAATTTGCCGAAAATCCGCGTTTTCAATTTTGTGTGTGCTGGCTCATCTCCACGTGGCGCTTCCGGATTGGCTGAGACACCTGTTAATGACGCGCTAGACGAATGAGAGCTCGCCAAGTGGCGCACTGCTGGAGCTGAGAGAATCGCGCGACTCGCGAGAAAATCTGGGAGTGTGTGCTGTCTCGCATCTCGAGGCCGATCGATGGAACCCAAAACGTGGAGAAATAAGGCGGTGTGGCTCTCTAATGACGTGGCAACACATGGCAGATTGGTGGCGGTGCCTCGTCTGGATGACGTGGCTGCGGTAGATTGGTGGAAATCCGACGTGCTTTTTCTTGGACGTCCACATGTCAGCGTCTGATTGGTCCAGATGAGCTTTTCTCGCTGATGTGGCATGCTTTGATTGGTTGGAACACCCTGTCTGCTATTCGACCCACCGCGCAATGCGTATTTCGAGGTAAACTATCCGGCATCTGATCACTGCAAGTAAATATTCTATTTTGAGTATTTTTCGCCTCGAATTTAGCCGCGCACTCCGTTTCACCTAAAAATGACCGAAAAATATAATTAAATATATATTTTAAATACTTTTAATAATTAAATATACTAAAATAAACTAATAAATACCTATAAATACCGACTTATCACTATGAGTTTGATTACAAAAAACTAAACTGAGGTAAATATGGATTTGTTTCTTTATCAATGTTACATGGATATCCTAGTATATATAGTTCATGTTGTTTATGGACTGAATGGGGGACTATGTACACTATGATGGCTTTAATAAGTGGAAAACGATGTGTACTGTGATTTATGAGAGTAAGTTCCTGAGACTAAGATCAGGTTATATAATAGATAGGTTACCTTCCTGTCCTATACGTAACTTCTTCCTCAGTTAAATAGGTTGTGTAGGTTACATATTCACTAGAAGGTTTCGAATAAAACTATTGGGCATTAATGGATTGGCTAGATAGCACATCAGCCGATGTGTTGGTCTAACAATTGCAATAATAGCGTCAGTGGGTAATCGAACCTAGTTTTATGAATAAAATGGGAATCACAATATAATAGTAATTGATATTTGATTTGCATCAATTATTTATTGAATGACATGTTTTTCATATTCTTATTAGTTAACATTTGTGCCTTTTCTTAATGCACAATGTTCTTGATTATTATATGGAATGTTGATGGCTATGTGAATCTCTACTTACTTAGCAAGTTGGAATGCTCAAATAAAATTAACATTTCAGGAATATCGACGAGCACTATGACTATGGGATAGAGAAGATTGACAAGTCTTGATCTTCTCTTCGATGTAATGAGTTTTCCCTTGTCTTATATATTTGAATTGAAATACAGTTTTGTATTATCACAAAGGATGGGAGGTTTTATATGACCAAGTTTTATCCAGGTTTGATTTAGTACTGTATATCGTATTTAATTATCAAAAAAGTTTTAAATTTCCATTGCATTTATTATTTGTTTTACATTAATATTCGATATAAAATGGTGTTATTAGGTGTAGAAGGAGAGGCTGCTAGCTCTAGTAAAGTCTAAAGAGATTAACTGGGCTTAGTTAGTGTTGTAGGTTTAGTATCGCCATAATCGGGATAGAGGATGCTACATTGCTCGTGTGCCAAACTTAGGAAACAATAGAACTAAATACAAAAATCAAGGTATAGTATACACATATACATTACACTAGCCATCCATAACTCTAAAATATCATAGGTTTCAATGTCCGAGCCGAGTGTTAGAACCGTGTACCCGCTCTCGAACCACGTCACGAGTCGGTGACCCTAATTAGGGGCTAGTTTGCTATTAGTAAGTTTTTTGGTCATTACAGTCACGATGTTTACGTGGAGTGATGAGAGCGCAGAACATTGTGGTGTGTATGTAATGTAGGTGTATGGGGTAGTATATGAATTAGAGAACATTCAACCACTGCCGATGTGACAACACATCACTTACCCATCACATCACCATTCCCTTACTTTTCTCTCTCATCTCCAAACAAAACCTACAAAATTTCCCTATCCCTCTCCAATGATTTTCTTCTCCATTTTACCCCTATCATTTTTTCTCTCTTACAAAGCTTTCATCACATCCTCATGGTCTCAAGATTTTGGTCGCATCTCTCGCGAAGTCCATCCCTTTTGGTGGCTCTTGAGGATGACCTTCCTAGACCGAGGTAAGTAGTGATTCTTGTTGTGATTATTTTCCAAGAACAAAAATTACCTCTCCAGAAGAGACAATTCATCTCTTCTATAGAAGAAATGGGGGGAAAGGGTAGCCAGGTGGGTTGAGCCTGCCTACCCCAGATGAGCCGTGTCAAGCCGTCTGATGTCAGACCTCACCTAATTAGGGCATTTGATCGGCCTAGATCACCTTATTCCCTTAATAATCTAGTGAGCCTTAATCTCACACATTTAATAAATAAATAAAATCAATTCAAAGTAATCATCAAATATAATACTTTATTAACTAAAGGATCCTAAAGTTAATTTTAAACTTCAAAGTTTGTTTAGATTGATTAAATAATCTCAAGATTCCATTAATTTTTTTATAACACCTCATTTGTTTCTAAACCTACACAAAGAAATTCAGCTTTCAAAAATCTTTAACAAAACATGCTCAGCTTGGTGGAGATTCCGAATGACTCCAATCCACCCATAACAATATATATTTCATCAATAAATATTATATATTCATTGTAACTTATTTCAAGTTTTCAAAATCATTAAATCAATATTACCTTAGCTCCACAATTTTCCCAATTCATCCCCAAACTGTTACAAACATTCCAAAGGAAATCCTAACCAAACACAAACCCCGAAACTCATTTATACAATATATTATATAAAAAACAATAATACATAGAGTAAATGGAATTGTGTAAGTAACATAAAATCTAACAACTTCCTATTTCCTTTGTCGATGCTCGAACGTGTCATTACCTAATTATAAAAATTCGATAATATCAGTGTGACGCCCCCTCCCTTAATCTAGGTTACTGACTGCCCTAAACCCGTCGTTTAACCCTAACCTCACTCATTTTATTCTCCTCGTTAACTGTGTTCAAAATAAGCAATACATAACTCACATTATTTTTCTTATTTCAGAGTTAATTAAAACTTTTAATCATTTTAGTATTATCAATAGAAGACTTAACAAACTCTACAAAATCATTATAAAATATCTATTGTGGAGACGAGGAAACAACGACCACATGTATATAACTAACATAACAACGATAATCAATGTATTATATGTGACTAGTCGGGTACTATCACTCAACCTAAATATATACAACCCAAAATTATGTAACGACATAAATAACTCATATAACTAAACATAAAAACCTAAAAAATATGAAATATCAGCACTTCGTCAGAGGTAGTCACCAATCTTTTCGTTGTTTGGTCTACAACTTGGTGGATCAGCACCTACCATCATAAAAAGGATGGTGAGGACAATAATGTTGAAAGTAACACTGAGAGACATTCCACATTTCCAAACACAACAAGAATACATGGAAATGCATATGTAAACCACATAACAACATAGAAAATATGAAATTGTATACAACATCACAGCTAAACCAAGTGATATCAGCATAAATATTATCAAAGAACTAAATCCAGCCAACTCTATATCAAACACATTAGCCCTAATATTACCATTTTGGTTATATAGACCTCAGGTAATAACTTATTTAGCAATGCACGTATGTACTATCTTTATTGGTCATGAAACAAGGCATATCGACCGCATGTAATAGGTCAACACATATAACACTTTGGTATTGTTGGGGCAAATGTCCTAGGTCCATTTACAAATATTGTTCATCTAATAATTTTAATTAAAATAGAGGTTTTCATTTATTGTTTTATTATAAGTGATTGCAGGTTTACCTTATGATAAAATCTATGGGTATTTGGTGAAGTATCAAAAATGTCCCTAGTCGATCATTATACGGGGAACTATAATAAACTAAGACTAGTGTGAATCTTGATTGATGGTCATATGATGATCATGCGTATGGGGATAGAAATCGAGATCATGAGTACTTGTTAGGGAACAAGGTACTAGACCGACCCGCTACGTGAACACCACATTGTTAAGTCATAGGTGTTACTCTTGATAGGTATATCATTTATTCCTTCAACTTGAGATTACCATAGATTTCAATATTAAGAGCATGGTAATTTGACACAATCAAACGTTGTCTTTAACCGAACGATTATCAAGATTGTGATTAGTTATCATGTGAATAATATATGAAGGTGTGTAATCAAGAAAGTATTTGTCCCTTTCGTATAGAGAGATATCGGTGGATCCCTCGATATGTTAAATTGTTAAATGGCCAAGTCAAAGTGAATTGATATGATCAATGTCACTTGAATTTTTTCACTTTACCTAAAGATCGAGATCGATACAATTGAACATTAAAGGTGACTTTCCAAGCCTTATATTTAATCAAAGGATATCGTGTGACAAAAGGATATGATATATGTTACTCATTAGTTTGTATCGATTTTGATAGTCATCTTGCCTAGGTAGTCATAATGTCTTGCTAGAGTCCATTTACGACTTGTGTACCAAAATGGTTTTGGTTCACTGCCAACATTGCATAAACCTATTAGGTCGCACACAAAGAATGGCTTTGTGAAATTTCAATTGGTCCAGTATTATGAATTTTATATGATAAAATTCATGACATAAAACCCTTAAGATTTGTTATATGATAATTTATTAATAGGGGTGTTTATGTAATTTACTTGAATTGCCTAAATATAATAGTTGCATAGCTAATAGGTTTTTTAAAATAGCTTATTTACACATATAAATGGAGGTTGAAACCTTAAAAACAATGAAGATCTTCATCTTTTCTATTTTTTTTTTGAGTTCTCTGGATTTTATGAGAGAGGAAAAAAATGTTTTCTATCTCTCTTAGGGCTAGCACTACAAATTGTAGTCAACATTCGTGTTTGGATTTTCGATAGAGGACGCGCACTTGAACGTATCGGAAATAGAACAATCAAATAAGGAAATCATAAATTAAGGTGTAGTTTACTTTTGTTGATCTAGGTTAATGGTACTTATTTTTTTTTATCCTATTAAGGTTTTTAAAAAATTGTTTTGAATTATTCGCTACGTATGAACCCTAATACCCGACAGGTATTACCCTAATTAGTCACTGCTTAATCATTTCATCAACCTTATATAGTACGTATGTGGCACATGCTAGTTGGAATACAGACATCCCTGGGTCTCATACCCAATGTGCTGCGTACATCCCAAAACAAATCATGAACCCTGAACACATGTTCTAATTTAACTACAATCATATAATGAGATAATGCACACAATTCATGTTGGGGTTTTTGTCAAAATTGTTTTGTAATTTCCATTTCTCGTAAAGGCATATTTTATGCAAATGCTGATTTGTATGATGGTCTTTATATTCTAAGCATGAAAAAGTCCACTGATACTCCAGTCTTTAACATAAATACAAAGAGATTCAAGTCAAATGATTTGAATCAAACCTATCTTTGGCATTGTCGTCTCGGGCACATAAATGAGAAACGCATAACGAAGCTCCATAAAGATGGACTTCTAGATTCATTTGATTTAGAAACATATGAAACGTGCGTATCTTGTTTAGTGGGCAAGATGACTAAAAGTCCTTTTACTGGACACAGTGAAAGGGCAAGTGATTTATTGGGTCTAATACATACTGATGTATGCGGTCCTATAAACACAATGGCTAGAGGAGGTTATCAAGTACTTCATTACATTTATCGATGATTTCAGTGAGATATGGTTATGTATATCTTATGAAACATAAAGTTGAATCATTTGAGATGTTTCGAACGTTTCAAAATGAAGTGCGTAATCAACTTGGTAAAACTATCAAAACACTTCGATCAGATCGAGGTGGTGAGTATTTAAGCCAAGAATTTGATGATCATCTTAGAAATTGTGGGATTGTCTCCCAATTGACTCCACCAGCAACTCCACAATGGAATGGAGTTTCTGAAAGGAGAAATCGAACCTTATTAGATATGGTTCGATCTATGATGAGTCATGCAGATCTTCCATTATCCTTTTGGGGTTATGCATTACAAACTCGCAGCTTTCACTCTAAATCGAGTTCCTTCTAAAGCGGTTGATAAAACACCATATGAGATATGGTACGGGAAGAGACCTAGTTTGTCTTTTCTTAAGATTTGGGGTTGTGAGGCTTACGTAAAGCGACAAGTCTCGAGAAAAACTAGCACCTAAATCGACAAGTGTTTATTTGTAGGGTATCCTAAGGAAACAAAAGGATATTACTTTTATAATCCCACTGAGAACAAAGTGTTTGTTGCTCGGTATGGTGCCTTTATGGAAAAACAGTTTATTTCAAAAGACACTAGTGGGAGAGAAATAAATCTTGAAGAAGTTCAAGAATCACAGGTAAACATCGAACCGCTTCGGAAGTTCAACAACGTTAGAACCAGTTGAACCTCCACAAGTGACACAAGGCCCACGTAAATCTAGTAGGGTAAGACATGAGCTAGAGAGATTCGGATTTCTCATTACTGATAGTCGTGATGTGTTGCTTATAGACCAAAATGAGCCAACCACTTATTAGGAGGCTATGTCTGGACCAGACTCAGATAAATGGCTAAGTGCCATGAACTCTGAGATGCAATCCATGTATGATAACCAAGTTTGGAACTTGGTTGATTTACCTGAAGGTGGTAAGACCATTGGATGTAAATGGGTTTTCAAGAAGAAAACTGACATGGATGGCAAAGTGCATACTTTTAAAGCAAGACTTGTAGCAAAAGGTTTGAGAGCGGACTCAAGGTGTTGATTATGATGAAACTTTTTCACAAGTAGCCATGCTTAAATCCATAAGAATTTTAATTGCCATTCTTTGCAAATTATGACTATGAAATATGGCAAATGGATGTAAAAACAACATTTCTTAATGGAAAGCTGCTTGAGGACGTGTATATGACACAACCTGAAGGTTTTGTACATCCTAAGAATTCTAGGAAGGTATGCAAGCTTCAAAGATCCATTTATGGATTAAAGCAAGCTTTTCGGAGTTGGAATCTTCGTTTTAATGAAGCAATCAAGGATTTTGGTTTTATTAAGAACGAAGATGAGCCTTGTGTATACAAGAAGGTCGGTGGGAGTGTAGTTATTTTTTAAGTATTGTATGTTGATGATATATTACTCATTGGAAATGACATCCCAACATTGCGAGAATGTCAAGTCTTGGTTAGGGAAGTGTTTCTCAATGAAAGACTTAGGAGATGCAGCCTATATCCTAGGGATAAAGATCTATAGGGATAGATCTAAGAGGCTAATCGGTCTAAGTCGAGTGCTCACATAGACAAGGTCTTGAATAGGTTCAGTTTGCAAGACTCTAAAAGAGGATTGTTGCCAATGTCTCATGGCATAAGTCTTAGTAAGACACAATGTCCTAAGACAAATGATGAGCGAGACCGTATGAATAAGATTCCATATGCATCAGCTATTGGATCTATCATGTATGCCATGTTATGCACTCGACACGATGTATCATATGCTTTGAGCACTACAAGCGAGATATCGTCGGATCCAGGTGAGAGTCACTGGATAGCAAGTAAAGAACATCCTTAAGTACTTAAGAAGGACTAAGGAAGTGTTCTTGGTCTATGGAGGTTTTGAAAATGATCTAGTTGTAAATGGTTACACGAGATGCAAGTTTTCAAACTGATATAGATGATTTTAGATCGTGATCTGGATATGTGTTTACTTTGAATAAGGGTGCGGTAAAGAAGTGGAAAAGTTCAAAGCAAGAGGCGTGGCATATTCTACAATGAAAGTTTCGAGTATATTGCGGCGTCCGATGCAAAGAAAGGAGGCAGTTTGGATCAAAAAGTTTATTTTTGAACTAGGTGTGGTTCCGAGTATTGCTAACCCCGTTTGTTTGTATTGTGACAATAACGGGGCAATAGCTCAGGCCAAGGAACCTAGATCACACCACAGATCCAAACATATACTCAGGCGTTTTCATCTCATCAGAGAAATTATTGAGAGGGGAGACGTAAAGATTTGCAGAGTACCTACTGAAGACAACGTTGCAGATCCATTGACAAAAGCTCTTCCACAAGCAAAACATGATGGTCATGTTAGATCATTAGGCATTAAATGCATGTATGATTGGCCCTAGTGCAAGTGGGAGATGATGCGGCATGTGCCCTAGGTCAATCCATTAACTGTCTTTATGAATACTTTTAGTTAATGAAAATAGAGGACTTCATTTGTTGTTTATTATAATTAATTTGCATGTTTACATTATAATAAGATCCATGGGTATTTACATAAATATCATAAATGTCCCTAGTCGATCATTATACTGGGAACTATAATGAATTAAGACTAGTGTGAGTCTTGATTGATGATCATATGATGATTATACGTATAGGGATACGAATCAAGATCACGAGTACTTGTTAGGGAACAAAGTACTGGACCGACCCGCTATGAGAACATCACATGGATTAAGTCATAATTGTTTCTCATGATATGTATATTTCTCAGTCCTCTGACTTGAGATTACCAGAGACTTCAACATTAGGAACACAGTGATTTGACACTATCAAACGTTGTCTTTAACTTAGGATGATTATAAAGGTTGTGATTGGTTCTTGTGTGAGCAATGTTATGAAGTTGTGTAATCAAGATAGAATTTGTCCCTCTCATATAAAGAGAGATATCCAGTGGATCCCTCGATGTGTTAGACTGTTAAAAGGCCTAGTCTAAGTGAATTGATATTGATCAATGTCACTTGGATGTTTTCGATCTACCTAGAGATCGAGACTAGTACGATTGAACATGTTGGATGACAATTCCATGCCTTATGTTTGATCAAAAGGATATTGTGTGACAAAAGGATGTTATATACACTATTGATTAGGTTGTATCGATTTGATATTCGTACAACTTGGGTAGTCATAATGTCTTGCTAGAGATCGCTTATGACTTGTATACCAAAATGTGTTTTGGTACACACGCCAACGTTGTATGAGCCTATTGGGTCGCACACTAAGAATGGTTTTGCGAGATTTTAAGATGATTCAGAAAAATGAATTTTATGTGATAAAATTCATGACAGAAAACGTCCTTGTGGTGTATTACACTTATACTTCTTTAAGTAAGGGTATATGTGTAATTTACTTAACCGTCTATATACAAGGGTTTTATAAATAGACGCTTTAAGTTACAATACACACACGAAAGATCAAAAGGCCAAAACTCTATTTTCGTTTTAGAAACGACTTAGGGTTTTTGGTATGCTCTGGATCGTTTTGGAAAGAAACAAAAAGATTTGGTATTCTCTCGAAGCTAGCACTTCGAATCTCGCCACCGTTCGTGTGTGGACTACTAGTAGAGAGGCGTTCGTCGTTAGCGGCGCCTTAGAGATCGATCAACCTTCGTGAGAAAGGTATATTGCGGCGAGGTATGATTAAGTTTTTCATGGTTTAAACGTTTTTAATGGAATTAGATTCGGATCCTGTTGGGGTTTTTGTCAAAATTGTTTTGTAATTTCCACTGCGTATGAACCCCAAAACCCAACAGCGGTATCAGAGACTTCGAGTTCAATTCCATTAGATTCATTGCATGTTTTCTTCTGATATATACATGATATATGATTGAAAGCATGTTAATAGTTGATGTATATGTGATATACATAAGTTGTCTTTAAGATTTATTATCATGTTTTGTGTATATGATACATATATTCGTGATTTAATTGAAATTAGTTTCGTGTTCTATGATCCATGATACCATTATGTTCGATTGGGATAGTAGTTCATGATTCAATTACATGTTTGTGATTATTTGGATGAAGACCGAAATTGCAAATAATTAATTTTCGAAATTATTTATTTATAAATAATTAATTTTCGAAATTATTTATTTATAAATAATTAGTTTTCGAAATTATTTATTTATAAATAATTAATTTTCGAAATTATTTATTTATCTTATTATATCTATTTTGTTATGAAGTTTCTATTTTATAAAGATAGATAACAAATTAGAATATGAGATAAATATCAAGAATCTTGTTATTAGTGATATACTAGAATTCAAATATCTTAAATTCAAAATAAATAATTAATTTTAGAAATTAATTATTTATATTGTTATATCTATTTTGTTATAAAGTTTCTATTTGATAAAGATAGACAACAAATTAGAATATGAGATAAATATCAAGAATCTTGTTATTGGTGATATGCTAGGATTCAAATATCTCAAGTCCTAATTGGATTAGGATAAGATTAGTCCTAATAGGATTAGGATAAGATTAGTCCTAATTGGATTAGATTAAGATAAGTCCTAATTGGATTAGGATAAGATTAGTCCTAATTGGATTAGGATAAGATTAGTCCTAATTGGATTAGGATAAGATAAGTCCTAATTGGATTAGGATAAGATTAGTCCTAATTGGATTAGGATAAGATGATTAGTTAGATGTGAGCCCAGGTTAATTAAAATGTTTTAATTGACTTAATTTCCAATAAATTAAGGGGTTAATTTATGATAATAAAATCAGCGAAAATTATGATTTTCTATAGCGAATTTTAATTTTCGGAATTGAGATTCGTCTTCTAAAATAAAAATAAAAATCTCCAAATTGTTTAGTGATTGAACAAATCAATAAAATATATGATATTTCATTGTTTACATAAAATCACTAAAACTGAATAAAATCCCTCTATTAAATTTTAAGTCTCGTGCCATCCATTTTAAACACTTGTCAAGGCCTCGATCACACTAATATAGTTTCAGCCATAGTTGGGTGTATTGTGTTATCTTGGTGAGACAAGTTGGGTAAGAGTTACCTTAATGTTTAAAATGGTCCGACTTAATAAAGTCATCAAAATAGTTTTAAGCTTTAGGAAAATGATGAGATAAAAACATGCTAAGACATAAGATGTCTCATATCTCATAAAAGGATCTAAAAATTACATAAGATGTAATTGGTAACTGTTACCTACCTAAATAATCTAGTTCTGTGTTTCATGCCATATTTGTCATAGAATTAGGTGAAATATGGATTTTAGTCCCCTAAATAAACAAAAGACGTTTTAGGAGGGTTGTTAATTTAGTGGGAGTCTATTCATCTATACTAAAATAAACTTTGCATAATCTTTATTGTAGATCAATGACCTCTTCAAGTAACAATAATCCCCCATCATCTGCGATCCATCCTTGAGAAGGATAAACTATCCGGGACTAACTTTCTTGATCGGTTAAGAAACTTGAGAATTGTTCTTAAGCATGAACGCAAGTTGTATGTCCTAGATGCTCCAATCCCCCGAGGACCCACCACCCAATGCTACGAAAGTTTGTGAAGGATGCGCATAATAAGCATGTCGGCGATTCTACCGATGTTGCATGTATTATCTTTGGCAACTATGGTTCCCGAACTTCGAAGGACATGGAACTAATGGAAGCCTACGACATGGCTATAACGCTGAAGGAAATGTTCTAACAGCAAGCTAGGCAAGAAAGGTTCGAGACGGTCAAAAACCTACATTCTTGCAAGATGACTGAGGGTGCGTCAGTTAGTCCTCATGTTCTGAAGATGAAGGGCTATGTTGACCAGCTTGATAGACTCGAATTTCCCATAAGCCAAGAGTTGGCTACGGATTTGATCTTGAATTCATTACCAGAGAGTTACTCACAATTTGTGATGAACTACAATATGAATAATATGGAGAAATCAATTTCAGAGTTGCATTTGATGCTCAAAACTGCTGAACAAAATATCAAGAAACCCTCTAGTAATGTGTTGATGGTCCAAAAGGGAAAGGGAATGAAGAAGAAAGGCAAAGGCAAGGCTAGAGTTGCCAAGGTCGTACATTCTTTGCACTGTCGCAAAGCCTGTGGAACAAGTCAAGCCCCAGCCTGTTCCTGCTTCAAAACACCCAAAAGAAAAAGAAGGAAATTGTCATCTAACATGTTCAATCGTACTAGTCTCGATCTCTAGGTAGACTGAAAACATCCAAGTGACATTGATCAATATCAATTCACTTAGACTAGGCCTTTTAACAGTCTAACACATCGAGGGATCCACTGGATATCTCTCTTTATATGAGAGGGACAAATTCTATCTTGATTACACAACTTCATAACATTGCTCACACAGTAACCAATCACAACCTTTATAATCATCCGGTTAAAGACAACGTTTGATAGTGTCAAATCTTGTGTTCCTAATGTTGAAGTCTCTGGTAATCTCAAGTTCGAGGACTGAGAAATATACATATCATGAGAAACAATTATGACTTAATCCATGTGATGTTCTCATAGCGGGTCGGTCCAGTACTTTGTTCCCTAACAAGTACTCGTGATCTTGATTCGTATCCCTATACGTATAATCATCATATGATCATCAATCAAGACTCACACTAGTCTTAATTCATTATAGTTCCCAGTATAATGATCGACTAGGGACATTTAGGATATTTATGTAAATACCCATGGATCTTATTATAATGTAAACATGCAAATTAATTATAATAAACAGCAAATGAAATCCTCTATTTTTATTAACTAAAAGTATTCATAAAGACAGTTAATGGATTGACCTAGGGCACATGCCCCATCAATTCATAGCACCAAGAATACAACAAGTATAGTAATTCAATGAATTAATAACAAGAAATTAAATGGAGAGAAATATCTCAATCAATTTACTTACAAGTAACATAAATTTCCTAGCTTAACTGGCCTCCCAACACCCCAAAACACGTCCCCGAACTCCTGAAACTCTCATCTAAGTTCTTGAGGTTAATTAGGGTGCTTTAAGACTCATAAAAGCTATAAGAATTGGTTTAAGTGATTGTAAATTCTATTTTTTAAAATCAACCCAATTAATAATTTATTTGTCCAAATCTAATTTATTAAAAGAAAGATAATTTTGGTGCAACAAATTGTGAGTTGATTTCCATTACTAAAACGTTAAAATTATGTATTGCAGTAAGAAAAAGTAGTTTTTAGAGCTATGTCTTAGCTTTTCAAAACTATAAGGTTTGTACAATTTCGATAAGAAACGAGGGAGATATGGAAATTTTTCCACAATGACTCAAAACAGTTTTATACTTTAACCAACAACTTTGTAAAATTCATTTCTCCATGAATGTAAGCACAGTGAGGAAGTAAACACACTAACTTACCAAAATACGGATCATCTCACCATGACGATCATCCTGGAATCATCATGGGTTCCCTTTAAGTTTAACTAGATTGATTCGCGGATGTCGGCCAAGATATTTGTCATGCTACACTCATGTCCTATTTTGACTTCTCTATGACTTATTTTCACACGATTACATTATTTTTTGTCATTACGTAAATTGAATGAACTGTACCTGTTTTTATTGAATTTCGTGAATACTAGCTAACTTTCTCTAGGATTTACTCACTAGAATCTATCATTATTTTTGGTGACAAATTGCAAATCCTACGACGAGCCGAGGCAAGGGGGTTTTAGGTGACTACCTTTGAGGTAGGAGAGCCCCCATCAGTTTTTTGTGTAGGTGTTTGTATATATCTATTTATTGCCTTTACTAGATTTTAGGATAAATTGTATACTAGATACATATATAGGACCATCTATAACGACCCCAAATTCTGAGGCAAATCAGGCATTGCCATGTCATCGAACACGTCACTAGACCATGCTATGTCACTTGCATACTTGTCCTTGACAAGCCATGAACTAACCATCTAACAATCTCGATGTTTAAATGATTATTTTTGTCGAGAAATACTAAGTTATAAAGTTTTACAACTTAATTTGTTTGTTTTGATTTATTTGAGTTATTTTAATAGCGAAAGTCTTAATAATATGTAAGTAAGTAATGCAAATGAATTTTTCATTTATTAACAAACCTATGAGTGGAATATCAGCAAAAGAATACCATGTATATCAATAAAGGCAACAAAAGTGTATGGTAAGTGTCAATATACTTGTATCAAGAAATAAGTCTCCTAAAATAATCCAAAAAAACAGTATATATATAAATACAAACACTAACAAAGTGAAGCTAATGTGGTTTTTTAGATCCAACTCAACATATGATCTGCGTCTTGCCATGAAAAACAATGACAAGTTCCAGTGAGTAAGCCCCAAATAGATTCAGTTAATATCTACATGAAATGCAAATAAAGCGGCTACAATACACGCAGGAAAGTAAATAAACGGAAATGTAAAGCATGAATATAAGTCGTGTATATAAACAAGAATATGTAACACGAATATGATGTATATTTGTTGAGCCTGGGATGCAAATATTAAAATTAGAAGGCCCTGGTGGTGAGGTAATCTCTGCCTCCTCTTCATGGCTGAAATGAAAAACTCTGTTAGTCGGAAGGTAAAACACCTCAAAGTAGAGGAACTCAGAGGCGAAGGCAAGCCTTCCGTCAACTTACTCTCTCGATCATGGACTCATGGAATGGAATCTCGCGTGTAGTCTAAGGTATGACCAACATTGTAGGAACAATCGAATGATCATCTACTAGAGTGCTGGAAATGGGTCATACCCTGTCGTCGACCTTACACAGACATACACAGGAATAGAGTAAGTATAAAAGCCAAACTAACGAAAAACAATAGTGAAATAAGTAAATTCTAAACTGATGTACTCGTGGGTTTACTTAAATTGACGCTTTTGAAATCACTCCAAAATGACCCGCTCGCACCTCGAACCGCACACCCAACACCAATTTATCTTCTAATTCTTTGGTGTCCAATTTTATCATTTTAAAATGTTTTACTGTCGCACTTAATTATTTTACAAAGTAAAACTAAAATTAGAATTTAATCCAAAATTTAGTTGTGTGATAAGTCGATAATAATATATTTTAGGTATTTATTTTATATGTTTTAGATCTCAATGTCTATTATTATTACATAATTCTCTTTTATTTGTATTTTCAATGGTTTAAAGACAATTTGATAAAAATGATATAAATCGAGATCTTTTTAAAGTGTTCTTGGTGTTTGGCATTGAAAAGTAAGTTTGCACGCACTTCGAGATAGCTTGTTGGGACCTACATTAGTTCATGTTGATGATATGGTGGTTTATAAGAAGTTTGGGGGTGCATTAGTGGAGAAAAGTCTAAAAAATGATTAAATATAAGCCATTCATGTAGTGCGATCAACTACCCTCAAATCTACCACGAGATACGTAATGCAAAATGAATTAAAAAATGACCAACAGCCAAGCGACGCAGCAAGAAGACACGATTGTAACACTCAGCACGTTAACAACATTTGATCATGCCTCGAGAATGGAATACAAATCATACCAGATGAGCAAATAAGGGACTCACCTTGCCTTAAGATACATGTCAGCATAGACTCCCATTTTTTCGCCGATTCTTTGAGCGTCTCTTCTCCCATCCAACAGCCTTCGATTTGCCTTAAGAAGTTGTTTGGTTTTGGGGATCAAGCGCAACATAAATTTCCAAAACCTTTACGAAAATCATCAAACCAAGATCATATTGATTCCATTAAACTAATGTACCTAGAGAGAAAAATCATACCTTAACAAGAACAACTTCATGTATTCCTTGTTTGGTAATGATCGATACCTTCAAGACGCTACCAGAGACAAACATCTTTTATTAGAAATCCACACACGAACGAATAATCATGATCCGGAGTACTAGCGCCAAAAACTCTAAGGCAAAATCCTCGCAAAAACTCTCTAGTAAAAATCTCTACCATAACTGTGACCATAAAGTCTTATTTATAGTACAATAGGTCGAGTTGTAAAAGAACTTCATCTCGTAGTCATACTCCAAATAGAGTCTTTGATAAAGTTCAACTCTAAAAAGGATAGATTCATAGATCATCTATAATTACTAATCCAACAAGAGTTGTAAATTTTCTAAAACTCTAATAAGAATTAAATTCATACTATAATTCCAATTAGAGTCTTTTTCAAAATAGGATTTACCAAGATAAAAAATTTCTAGTAACACTAGAAATGTATAAGAGTTTTGAATCCTAGTCAAATTAGGTCACTTAAAGAGAATCTTCAAAATGATTATCAAATAAAATTCATCAACCTACGCAATATTAAATTGCGCAAATCCATTCTTTGTGTGTGACCCAATAGGTTCATACAACGTTGGCAGTGAACCAAAACACTGTTTTGGAACACAAATCATAAGCGACCTCTGGCAAGACATTATGACTACCCAAGTTGCATGAAGATCGATAAATCGATACAACCTAATAAATAGTGTATGTCATATTCCTTTGCCACGCGATATATTTTTATTGAACATAAGACATGATATGTCACCCTTATAGTTCAATCTACTAGTTTCGATCTCCGAGTATACTGAAATTGTTAAGTGACATTGATCCAATCAATTCACTAGACATGACCATTTATTAGCCTCACACATCAAGGGGCCCAATAGATATCTCTCACTCAAAGAGAAGGACAAATTCCATCTTGATCATGCAACATCTACACATAAGTCAGACAATGACCAATCACAACTTCAATAATCATCCATTTAAAGACAACATTCAATTGTGTCAAATTACTGCGCTTGTAATGTTAAAGTCTCTTATGATCTCAAGTCAAATGACTAAATGATATAACTATCCTGAGAAGCACTTATGAGACTGACCGTGTAGTGTTCTCATAGCGATCGGGTCCAGCATCTGTTCCCGACAGATACCCTTGATCTTGATATGTATTAATATATGCATAATTATTACATAAGTATCAATTAAGACTCATACTAGTCTTAATTTATTATTGTTCCCATAATAATAACTGACAAGGGACATTTAGAATAATACAATAATTATTCATGGATATTATTATAAAAAAAAACATGCATCTACTTATAATAATTAAAAAAATGTTTACAGAATTGGCCTATGGCACATACCTAAACAGATGCGTACTCGCACAGTCTCCCAGAACTTCGCCAAGTCTCCAACGCGTTCTCTCACCCTTACAACAGCTGGCACATGTTGCCTTCTCAATCCCCAGCCATGTCCTCATGCAACTCTCCACTAATGATAGCTCGCTACATCAGCAAAGCAACATCAACTACTAGATCTTCCAAGGTGAATGAAACACCAAACATGAATTTCACTTTCTTTCTCTCCCAGAGACCAAATTAGAGAGATTTATTTATCATAAAACTTACGATTTCTTAATTAGAAAGACTCTTCATAATTAATTTCTCTTTTCCTCTTTTGTTTTTTAGTTGTTTCCTTTATTATTTAATAGAGTTATTCAAGACAATGTTTGGCTAATCTTCCACAGATCTAGGCCGAAGGTGGACTGAACAAGTCGTTGGTTTTATGGATTCATTGTGAGATATATCTAATCTATGTTATTTTTTTCTTCTTTTATATTCAATCTTCTTGGCACTAATTTGAATCTAGGGTTATATTTATTTGCTTATGAAGGGCCCTTCCATGCATAATAGATTGATTACCCTAAGTTATTGAGTCAAAGCATCTGTACTTATACGATAGACTCATCTAAGAAATGATTGGCCCTACTGATTTGAATAGCCCATTTTGGGACAGGTCAAACGTCTTAGGAATCAAGGCTAAATCAAAAGCATCCATACTTGTGTGATCTGGTTGTCTAGGTATAGTTCCTTTACAAAGCCCAATGTAATTAACGTATTAAACCAAATTCCAGTGAGTCCAGAGTTGTGTGTTTGGTTAGGGAAGTAGTTATTGTCATACCTTGACTATCGAGAATAGGAAGTGCAAGGAACCACGTACGTTATAGGGTCTATAGCTACAGTAGAATATAATTGAATTACGTATATTTGTATGGATCCAAGACCAATGAATCTCATGTTCCATTAGATAAAGTTCAAAACACCGAAAGCCTATGTTGTTTCCTCTATTAAACTTCTTTCTTACAAAAGTGTTGTACATTCCTTCAGTTTTTACTTATTCTCTCAAACATTTTAACAATCCCCCGATTTCCTTTCTTGTTTACTATCCTAAGTTAGGAACATTGTTCTTTGTAGAGCGACCCCGTGCTTGCCATTACTGTAGTACTTGTGGTACTTGGTAATCTCATCAAGATTATATATTTTGACGCATTCGACACGTGTCAAATTCTGGCGTTGTTGCCTAGGACCAAGTCCTTTTTTACTTAAGTTTTTCTTTTTCCTTTTGTGTGTTCACTGTTATGCCCAAAAGTCTTTGTAGTTCGAACTCCACCAGATATGTACTACCTTTTGATCTAAAGATCGAAAAGACTTGTTGTTGGAAATCGAAAGAAACAAGGCAAAGGAAACAATCCTCAACAGCTCAACTAAGCGACGAGCAATCCCCTCCAATAGCTGACCAAGATGGAAATCAACCACATGAGAGACAAGAGGAACACCAAGTTGTTCCTCCCTAACATTTTGGAGCACCTGAAGCGTCACACGCACCAGTGGCGCAACAAAGGCACGTGGTACCTTAATACCGAGCACTTAATCAAAGAATGGTTGATCCCGCTCCACATAGGCCACAAGCCCACCCTTGGGCATAACCTCAGGCCAATCATCGCATTACCATTAGGATGGCGAATGATGAGATATAGGATCTTGCACCTCATCAACCACACTACATCACATTCTCAACTCATAGGGGCAATTTCGAGCTAAAACCTAATTTCATAAACCTTTTCCTTCTCATCCATGGAATGGATCTTAAGGATCCAGTAACATTCATGAAAGATTTCCACTCTAAGTATAGGAAATGATTCCCCCATGACTAGATGAAGACTAAGCCAAACTTCCTACTTTTCCTTTTTGCCTTAAGGATAAAGGCTAAGATTAGCTCTTCTACATTCCCCTTGGTTCCAAAACAATTGGAACGATATTATTTCTGCATTCCTAAAAGAATTCTTCCTTGAATCTAGATTTTTCCAACTCACTAAGGAAATGTGCAGTATCAAAATGAAACAATGTGAATCCTTTGGCAACTATTAGGTCGTTATAAGTATTTACTTGTGTAATGCCCCCAACATGGCCAAAGTAACCTCTCCATTGTTTGTTTCTTCTACATGGGACATGCACCCTTAAAAAAGGTGTGATTAATGATGCTTGCAAAGGTGATTATGGATGTAAGATAACTCAACTGATGTTTGATTTGTATGAGTCTTTAGCAAGTCAATCGCATCATTAAATTGATGATGAAGAAAAGAGACCTTCACGAAATCTTTTTAATTGAGTAGTCAAATCTTACAAATAGCAAGCTTGACAAACTCACTGACCCCATGGAGCAATTATGTGGGCACCACCTGTCCTAATCCCGTCATTAAGCCATAATCTCGTCACGTAGGACTGAACAATGAAATAGTCTTTTTTTTCCAAAATCTCCAACTTACAACTTTTTTTTTTAGATCTCAAATGAGCATTTTATTATCTTATGTCAATTGATAAAACAAAAATTTATTTAGTGGAAGTTTTAACAATTTAGCAGAAGCTTTTAACATGATACTAAGAAAGTGAAAAACCAAGAAATAAAGATCATATGCATATATATAATGAAACGATGATAATATATCATCATGTATCTGGTCATGGTGCTATATCTCAACATATAATATATACAACCCCAAAATTTTAAGAAAGACATTTAAAAGTCATACTACAAAGTTAAAAACCTACAAAATCCGGTGTAGCAGCACTTCACTAGCTCAGAGGTACTCGCCGATCTTCTCTTTGCCCGGTTCTCGATGAATTTGCAACCACCATCATAAAAAGGATGGCGAGTATAAGAAAGTAGAAAGTAACACTGAGAGACATTTTTCATATTGCCAAATATACAAGTATCTAAAAGCATAATAATAGCAACTATGCAGGAAAGGAATCATGATGTGAGATACTTCATTGAAACAAAATGAAACTGACACTGGACTAAGTAGTAATGATCTAGGGTCGGTTGGCCATGAGTTACGTCACATCAACCTTTTCCACTATTTAGGGCGTAATAATATCACGAATAGCTTCACATCCTCACAATTGCCCATCTTATTTATAAATACCTATAAGTGCCCCTTACAAGTGGTATATACTTGCCAACAACCTCGGGTCGCATATCCCATATGCTGCACAAGATAGTGGTGTGATCCCGATAACCGTTGAAGTTTAGTGACCCCGTATGTCGCGCTATCTCTTTCATATCATGGTCCTAGTTACAAGAACTACTGACATGGTTTAAGAATCAAACAATGTACTTGCATATCTAATGTACAATGGAATTTAGATTTACAATAATATCAACACCTACCTAACTGCATGCTAATTCACTTGACCACATATAACAACAATCAAGAATGACATAACACATGATTTGGAGTCAATGAAACTATTTAACTAACAATCAATACCATGATAGCAAACTCATGAAATGAGAGAGGGAACAAGTCATGGTATCTAGAGTACAATAGGAAAATCAGTCCAACTGACTGGAAATGAATAATAAACAAGAATGAAATGTAAATAAATATCTCAATTAGTTTAATTACAATCCAAGCAATTTCTAAGCTAATTCGGCCTTTCAACACCTCAAAACTCTTATCCGAACCCCTGAGATTTTTTCTTAGGTTTCCAATATCATTTAACATGTTTTTTTACTGTATTTTGACCTTTAGTTAGGGTATTAGACTTGTTGACAACGTTTAAGTTTACGTTAGGAAATTCAAATTTTTAGGTTGTCATAGCACCAAGCGTGCTGGGTGCTATGATTGGCCCGCTAGTGATCTCATTCACATGCTACCTCTTCTTACTAGCGCTATACATGTAGTTAGAGCACTAGTTAGCAAATCTAGTGCGCTATGTGCAAGAAAACCCATAATTCTGCACTTAAAATTGTAAGTTCTCTCATAACCCAACACCTTGGGATCTTTATTACACCTACCAAAGATCCAACACAACTACCAAAACCATTCACAATAACCATACATCAATTTTATCATAAATTCATCAAATTGAACTAAATTACTATTATAAGTAAAATTATCTAGTAGTACACCACACCTAGCTTGATCATTATTTCCAAAACCATCAAAATCTCATTCACCAATTGGTTCCCTCTGTAGTTTTTCTCCTTCTCCAACAAGCTTACTTCTTCTCTAAGTTTTGAAATTGAAATGGTTTGGTTTGCATGTGCTGATCATTCCAATCTTATATAATTATGATAAGATTGTTTAATAGCCATTGATCTTTATGTACAAACATATCTCAAGACTAATCTAATGGCCTTCAACTTGCCACAATTCCACTAACTCTTTCTAAGTAACACCAAATAGAAATTCAATTGGTCTCATGATGTGTCAACACGTATCTCGAGAATCATCCTATGGCAATTGTTTTAACTTGTTAACTTATGTTACATTAAATATAAACCAATTATAGCATCATCAAATTAACTTATTTAAGCTACACTAAGCTTAAGTCAACTTACCACCTCACTTTCTACCCTAGTCCCGCTCCAGTACATATCTCGAGGCGTATTCTCACTCACGTCTTGACACCTAAACACAAGTAGGAGTAACTTAATAGTCTATACATATACAATACATTAGGCAAACATCACATCAAATCTAACATATACTTCGACCATATCGCTTTGGTCATTACACGTATTTCTATGCGAGTCCCACGTCATAAATCACTGTTCTTGATTAAGGAAATTAAACTACGATTATGGTTTTGGGTCATGATAGATTCCTTACCTCCAAAAAAGCTGAAGTTAATGCTTGTGGTTTCTGCTCAACCACCGACCATTCCACAAATTCTTGTCCCACCTTGTTCGAGGATGAACAAGCAAACACTATAGGCGGTGGATCCCAAGGACCATTGAGGAATCAATATGGCAGCAATTTTAGCAACACTTATAATCATGTCGTCAAAAGCCCATATCATAATTATGGACCTGAAAACTAGAATTATCTCCTATATGTTCCAAATGGACAACCTCCTCCTCAACATTTCAAACTCGCTCAGAATTAGGACTCTTTAGAAGAAATGGTCTAGACACTCATCACTAATCAACATAGACTCTCTAAAGAACACAATTTCAAATTGATTCAATCTCGAGTCATGCTACTAGCATTAAAAACCTCAAGGTTCAAGTAGGGCAACATGCCCTAAAGTTAGGGTGCTTCAAAGAACAAGAGAAGTTGTTGTCATAATCAATCCCAAACCCAAGGGCACATGTGAATGTTATATCGACAAGGAGTGAGATTGAGTCGAAGGACCATAAGGTCAATAAAAGTGAACATCGAAGGCTAACTGAACAAGATGGGACCTCGTTAATGAGATGACAGTGCGATATAAATATTGGGGCCTTTTTTCCATAAAGACTTTACCCAGAGAGGTACAAACATTTGGAAAAGACTAAGAAAGTGATGAAGAGTCCTCAACGCCAGCCTGAAGTGAAGGAGTTAGATATCAAAGAGGAATGTGTAGTAGTGGAATATCTAGAGCTCGAAGAAGTACGAAAAACAAGCTTATGAATAAAGAAAAGTTAGTTTAAGGGAGAGCATCTTAACTCTAATTCAAAAAAAGATACCCCCTAAATGCCAAGACCTTGACAAGTTTGCTATTCCAAGCAAGATAGGTGACACTTTTATTGAGAATGTCATGTGCGATTTTGGTGCGTCTATTAATGTTATGCCTCTCTCTTTGTTTAAATCTTTTCATGAAGGCTCATTGAAAGATACACAGGTTCTTACCCATCTCATGGATAGGTCGATTATGCACCCAATTAGCTTCTTAGAGTACGTCTTGATAAAAGTTTAGGAATTAGTATTTCTTATAGAGTTTTATGTGATAGACATGAGATATGAACCTTCTTATTACTTACCCTAATTTTGCTAGATCTACCTTTTCTTCGGACTACTCAAACCAAATTCGATGTTTTCAAGGGTACTTTGACCATGGAGTTTGATTGGAAGATCGTAAAATTTACTATTTTTGATACCATGAATCCTCTTACTGAAAAATCTTGCTTGTATGTAATGCATGTTTCTAACCATCTAATGCATGACAAACTTAGGTTAGAGATACAGGACGGTCGCCAAGTACCGAAAGCTTATGAGAATATTTCACTATTGATCTTAAAATTAGAGGTTACTCACTCTCTCTATAGAGATGCGAGGATGAGAACTACTCGAGATCTGATCAAATGGGACAACATCACCTAGGACGCATACATCTAAGTCGACCTAACGACGTTAAACAAAGGCGCTCTTGGAAAGGCACCCCAAGTTCCTATCCCTTGTCTATTTGATTTGCCATTTTAGTGTTCTTGTAATATTCTTATCATTATCTTTTTGCTAACTTTTTATAGGTGTTGTAATCTCTACATGGTGCACCGAATTGTAAGAGCCTGATATCACTTGTACGGCTCATCATATGGTCCTATGTCCATGGTTATTCAATAAATAGGGATTTGGTAAGCTTACCCAACTTTATTTTGTTTACTTGTTATGGATTTTGCTAATTTTTTATTTTAATGGTTTGATATAAGGATTATTTTTAGTTTTATGTTAAAAAAAACACAAACACATACGCACAATCACATTAGTTTGTATCATCTTCTTATTTATTTATCTATATTCTTTTTCACCAATCTTCTATCTTTTTGTTGCATGAATTCCTTGACTTGTTTTGAACATTGAGGACAAGGTTCGAAATAAGTTTGGGGGTGTTTTAAGGATTGTGGATTCTGTTGGATGGATCTATTTGCTAAAAACCGCAGGTATGATCGTTAAATCTTGTCAATTATGTGGTTGAATGATAGTAATGGTGGTGTTATTTCTTTCCATTTCATTTATTGTCATTCCATTTCTTTTTCCTTTCCATTCATACTTTTATCTTCCATTTCACCAGGATATGATACATTTTCATGCACGTATTTAGTATAGTTTTTATTTATTATTATTATTATTATTATTATTATTATCATCATCATCATCATCATCATTATTATTATTATTATTATTATTATTATTATTATTATTATTATTATTATTATTATTATTATTATTATTATTATTATTATTATTTAAAGTCACCCGAAACTTTGCTTCATGCTTTTAATTATGGATGACTAAACTAAGGTTGCCTTTTTGACTTGAGACTTAGAAGAATTTAGGATACACAATCACTTTGGCCCATAGCCTGACATTTTCATGATTTCATATTAGGGACTTAGTATGAGGGTTAAGCCCTGTGCTAGATACCAAAGGGGGCAGACGGTCAGAAATGTGCAAATGGAAAAAAGTCAAATTTTCAAGGTGCTAGAATGAGAATGTAACCTACTCGAGGCAAAATTCCTATGACAAAACCACTTTTAGGGAAATGATTTAGACCATTTTTAATGAAAACCTTTAACCTTAACCCTACCTAAAGTAATTTCCCTAATTTGCCCATTTTGATCCAACCCAATCTTTAATTTTTTCATACCTAATTTTAAACCTATTGAAATAGCCTAATATAATCATTTACCTAGTTGAAAGCTAGTCTTAGAATTGAAATCTTTAAATAAAGAAATGAAGAGAATGAGAGAAAAAACTAGAGAAGAAAAAAATTGTTTGTATACCCAAAATAAGGGGTAAATTAAAGAGTCTCACCTAAAACTGTATCCGCAGGAAATGGAGCAGGGAGCCAAGTGGTTGGAAAAAGGTGAAGACTGCACATATCAAAAGAAAAATGAAGTTAAGTGCAGTATAGCCACTTTCATGTTCTCAGAAAATCTTTTGACAATCTAAGTTTTAGTTTTCCAATGTTTCATATTACCTTTATATCATTTCCTCGGTACTCTATCCTAGCCATGTTACAACTTATTTAAAGGCCTAGGGATTCCCATTTGTGTTAAGTCTGCAATAGTGGTGAGTGCAGTTGCATTTCTAGCCTGTGGTACCTTCTAAGCACTAATGCGCAAACTTAGAGAGATTTTAAACTTGTGTGCTGGAGTGTATAGACCAAGAGAGCTCATGAGTAGTTGGTAGCCTTTGTATTGACTGAGTCTGGGTTTTTAAAGTGTGATTTTAATTGTGTTTGGATTGCAAATTTAGACATATTACAACACTGAGATATCTTGAGTGGCTTGTTGACTTAGCGACTATTCAAACTAAAGGAACTTCATGAACTTGAAATCGAGTATAGGATTAGTTAAGCTAGGTTCATGACTATATTAGGAGTTTAGTTTAATTTTGTTTCGTTATTTACACCTTTGCTCGAGACAGGCAAAGTCCTAGGTTTGGGGTATTTGATAAGTCAGCAATAATATATATTTTATGTTTTTGTTTAATATGTTTTTAGATCTCAATGTCTATTATTATGAAATAATTCTCTTTTATTTATATTTTCAGTGGTTTAGAGGTAGTTTGATGAAAATTACATAAATCAAGGTCTATTAAAAGTGTTCTTGGTGTTTGGCATTGAAACGTAAGCTTGCACCCGCTTCGAGATAACTTGATGGGACCCACATTGGTCCATGTTGATGACATGGTGGTTTATAAGAAGTTGGTGGTGCATTCGTTGACAAAGGTCTAAAAAATGACTAAGTATAAGTCATTCCTGCAGTGTAATCAGCTACCCCCGAATATGCCTCAAGATATGCAATATAAAATGGATTAAAAGATAAGCAACAGTGCAAGAAGACACGGTTGTAACACTCAGCACTTTAACAGCATTTGATTATGCCTCGAGAAAAGCACACATATATTATCAGATGAGCAAATAAAGGACTCACCTTGCCTCGGGATGCATGTCAGCATAGACTCCCATATTTTTGACGATTCCTAGAGCATATCTTCTCCAATCCAGTAACCTTTGATTTGCCTCGAGATGCATACTTGCATTGTCTCTCAGAAGTTTGTCAAGTCTCCCACACTTTCTCTCACCCTTGCAGCAGCTCCATGTGTCGCCTTCTCAATCGCTAGCCACGTCCTCACTACATATCTCCATTAATGATAGCTCGCGATGTCAGCAAACCAGCAGCCTTTAACCAATAGGTGCCTGCCACATGTCCTGGACCAAGCAACAAAGCAACAACAATTGTTAGATCTTCCTGGGCAGATGAAACATTAAAGAACCCACGAATTTCATTTTTTATCTCTTTTAGAGACTAAGTTAAAGGAATTTATTTATATAGAACTTATGGTTTTTTAATTAGATAGACTCTACACAATCGATTTCTCTTTTCCTCTTTTATTTTCAAGTTATTTTCTTTATTATTTAATAGAGTTATTCATGAAAATTTCCAGCTAATCTTCCACGGATCTAAGCTGAAGGTGGACCGAACAAGTCGTTGGTTTCATGAATTCATTATAAGATCTATCTAATCTATATTAGTTTGTTCTTTTTTTATATTCTATTTCTTTTGGCATTGATTTGAGTCTAGGGTTACATTTATTTGTTTGTGAGGGGCCCTTGTATGCATAATAGATTAAGTAACCTAAGTTATTAAGTTGAAGCATCTGTACATATACGATAGAGTCATCTAAGTAACGATTGACCCTACTGATTCGTTAGCCACTTTTGGGACCGGTCAACTACCTTACTATTCTAGGCTAAATCAGAAGCATCCATATTTATGCGATTTGATTGTCTAGGTGTAGTGCATTCACAAAGCTTAATGCAATTAACATATTTAACCCAATTCACGTAAGTCTAAGGTTGAGTGTTTGGTTAAGGAAGTAGTCATTGTCGTGCCTTGACTATCGAGATTAAGAAATGCAAGGAACCGCATACATTACTGGGTCAACAGCTATACTAGAATATAATCGAATTACATATCTTTGTAAGGATCAAAGACCATTGAATTCCATGTGCCATTAGACAAAGTTAGAGAAACTGAAAGCCTAGGTTGTTTCCTTTATTGAACTTCTTTCTTACAAAAGTGTTTTTACATTCCTTCAGTTCTTAATTGTTTTCACAAAAGTTTACTAGCCTAAGTTAGAAACCTTGGTCTTCGTAGATCGACCCCATGCTTTCCACTACTCCAGTACTTGTGATACTTGGTAATCTCATCGGGATTACATATTTTGACGCATTTGATACTCGTTATTGTAGCATATTTTTTTAGGTACATTGGGCTGCCAAACACCCGAAAAGTCTCAAAATTCCATTTTTCCAATCTTTTCTAGTTTTTCTGGATTTTTTTATAATGTTCTACCTAATTTCCTATTTTCCTATAATATATTTTATTTAAAATTATATTTAATTTAGCTTTGAAATATATTTTATTCTTTTTTATTGGGGGTTGGGCTTGAACCGAACCCTATTTGGCTAGGCCCAATTCGACCCAATCAATCAGCCTGGGTCTAGGCTGGCTGACAAGTTAATAATTAGACATGTTTTATAGTGTAATTTTTATGGTTTTAGATGAAAATGATGATATTACACTAGGTGTTCTCTTGTTTTGCAATTTTAGGATTTAATTACGAAAAATGAAGAAATGGAGGAAATAAAAAGAAGAAAAACAAAATAGTCAACTAGAGAAAAGGTCCAACAATTTTCTAGCGATATGAAATTACATAGGAATTGCTACCTAAATTGGCAGCAAATAAGAGCCAGCGAATATGCAGCGAATTAAGATTTACAAAGGAATCGCCAGATGAATTGTGGAGCACAAAGAGATATTTTCAGTGACTAACTCAACGATTTGTGATCAATGTAGGATTCGTAGACAAATCGTTGAGATAGGTGATGAGTTTTGAAATAAGAATAAGGAATTTGAGTTTATTTATGATTTGTATAGCTTATGAAACTCTAAATAGGACCTTAAGGCTTTGAGGTTAGCTCTCTCTCTCTATCTATCTATCTCTATTAGCCCGATTTTCTCTTAATAAGTTTGTGAGATCCGTAAGTTAGTTTTTATTGAGTTTATGTTGGAAGCTACATTGGAGCTTTGTTTATTTTAATAAGAGGTTTTTATTTAATTATGTCTTTTAATTATATTATTGTGTTATTTATTTCTAGCAAGAGTGAGTAGTTTATTAATATAAACAAACCCTAGACATGTATATACTTTGGATTACTATATAATTATAATTAAGGAATTCTATAATTAATGTTTTAAATCTGTTCATAGGCAACAATCACGATTTTAATAAGTTGTTTTTGCGTATTATAATTAATGAGGATTGATATTGTATGCATAGTTGCAAATTTGTATTGTGATATTTGATTTTCTGAATCTATGTCTTGATATTGATAACCAATATAGAAGTAGTAACTAGGATTAATCTATGGAGTCAAATTAACCGAGTAGATGTTCTTGGTGATTGCGTTCTAAGTTATTTATTGATTGGCATATTCTAATTAATATTTGGTTTAGATTAGGCATGAGTTTCATTAAGTGTTAATACTATCGTATTTATATTTTATTGTGTTTTATCCAATATGAAGATTTACAATGATAAAGATATGGCTATTTTCCATTGAATATAGGAAAGTCAATGGTTTGCTAAAGGCTATCAACCTATTATTAATTAAGTTTTAATGATTTCAAGATTCCATGGGATATAATTATAACTAGGTTATGAGGTAATGTTATGTTCTAGTGTTTGAATCAAGTATATTACAGTGTTTAGTGAGGGTTTGTTTGAATGTTTGTTTAGATATTTATATTATATTGAATTTGAATTTTGTTTGATTAAGTTTGCATTGAATTGTTTGAATTAGTGTAGTTAGTTTGGTTAATTAAGTCAATAGTTATAGTTTTTAGTTATTTAGTATTTTAATTCTCATTTAATTAGATTAACTAAATTAAGAAAAACAAAGCAAAAAACACTTTCATTAGAAGTTTACAAAATCTATGGAGACGATATCTCACTAACCACTATTGTAAATAATAGGAAAATATGGGAAGTTATTGTGCACGCTCAACATGTGTCAATTTTTGTAGTTGTTGCTGAGGATTTTTAAATAATTTCTTAGGATTTTAGACATTTTATGGTCTACACATTTCTTCATTCTAACTCTACAAGATCTTTACATCCGTTAGATTTTGAAATAGATAGGATTTTTAATTGAAATTTATGACAACAACAACTTCGAGAAAATTGAGCTAATAGGATGGAGATAATAATAATAATAATAATAATAATAATAATAATAATAATAATAATAATAATAATAATAATAATAATAATAATAATAATAATAATAATAATAATAATATAATAATAATAATAATGAAAATATCATTAATAATAATAATGCTAATAGAATTATAAATAATAATAACACTAATAATACTAATAATAGTAATAGAGAACTTACTTTTAGACAAGCAAATCAAAATGTTATAGTATATGAGCCTATGTGTATAGCATACCCCGATGGATTTTCTTGAATTTGAACTTAGATCTGAATTTATTAATGTCTTACCTAACTTTTACGGTAAAGACAATGAAGACCCACATAAATTTATAAGGGAGTATCAATATAAAGTTAACAAGATGAATCCAAAAGAAAGTACATTAGAACAAGTCTAACTTAAGACTTTTCCTTTTCCATTGAAAGATCAAGAACAAGATCGGTTGTTTTATCTCCCCTAAGATTCAATAACTACATGGACTCAAATGTTAAAATCTTTCCTATATGAATATATGTATGCTAGAAAAACTAGTTCCTATAGAAAGCAAATCACAGTTGCAAAGATGAAAGATGATGAAAATGTTAATGAATTATGGGATAGATTTCAAAGATTAATTTCTTCTTGTCCACAACATGGATATACTAAAAGAGCTTTATTAGAATATTTTTACGAATGACTCAATCACTTTGAACAAAGACTACTAGACACAGTATGTGATAGATCTTTATTTGAAACAACACTTATTTTAGAAGAGGAAGCAATTAATAAAATGGCTAAAAAATCTAAGCAATATGGTGAAAAGATTTGATCCTCAAGAAAGAAAGTTTATGAAGTTCACGATGGAAGAAATAATACGTCTGATGATAAAATCAATGAGTTATCTAATATGATTATGTTATTAATAAAGATGGATCTAATCAAGTTAAAGCTTGTGGATTGTGTAATGAAGTTACAAATCCTACGAATGCATGTCCTACTCTCAAGAAGAGAATACTGAAGAGGTTAATGCAATGATAAAACAGTTTTTTGGTCCTCCAAGAAATCAATATAATAACAATAATTATTATCCTTGAAGAAAACACCTAAATCTTAATTATGGTCTTCAAAATCAAAATTACAATACCTATAGACTAAGAGCTCATTAAATGCAATATGCACCTAATCAGCAACCTCAACAAAATGCTCAATCTATGAATCCAAATTTAGAGCAAAACTTGCATAATTTTATTAACTAAAGTCTTTCAAACTTTACACATATTTCTAAAAAATCAGGTTAAGACTAATACTATTATTAATGAACTGAAAAATCAATTAAGTCAAATGATTTACAAATAAATAGATTAAGTTCTCAATAGAGTAATTAAACTAAAGCACCTACTTAAGCTACTACTACTCCTACTAATCAAGCACAAGTCAATATTTTATTCAGTGATGAAAAAGATATACATATAAGTAGAAAGATACTTAAACAAGGTAACAAAAAATACATAAAACTATTCAAGAAGAAGAAAAAGAAGAAGAAGAAGAAGAAGAAGAAGAAGAAGAAGAAGAAGAAGAAATGATGGCTAATGTCATTCCTACTAGGGAATGGATAGTCGAACAATTGGAATATACACCTTATCCTAAAAGTCTGTACCCATGGTATATAGCCAAATTTGAAGCATATGAAAAATCTTTATAAAGGTTTGAAATAATTGATAAGGATAAAAATGATAAGATTTCTAATAATTTGAATGAATATATGTATTCATATTCTACTGTTCCACAACAATTAGCTGATGCTAGGGAGAAAGAAAATAGTGAAAATATTCTTGAAGCATTTAGGAAAACATAAATTAATTGATGGAATCAATTATGCAATTTTCTAATTATGATAAAGTTTTGAAAGAATTCTTTGAATCTAAAAATAAGCTTTTAGAAGAATTTAAAGAAAACCGAGGGCAAAAGGTGTCTACTTTAATTAAAAAGAAAATATCTATGAAATGTTGCGATCTAGGAATGTTTGAAATTCCTATTACATTAGGGACTTATTTTATAGATTTTGCTATGTGTGATCTTAGAGCATCAAATAATGTTATGTCACTTAAACATATGAGTCATTGAAAATAGGTTCATTAACTAATGCACCTATTAATCTTACCATAGTTGACAACATGGTTATTAAACATTATGGTTTACTAGAATATGTCTTAATAAAAGTAAATGAATTAGTATTTCCAACTGACTTCTATGTCATAAAAATGGGAGACTCGGTATCATCTAAATCTCCGCCTATGCTTTTAGGAAGACTATTTCTTAAAATAGTTAAAACAAAGTTAGATATCTTTGAGGAACAATATATATGGAATTTGAAAACAAAATTGTCACTTTTCATTTTAATGAAGAAGATGTCTACAATAATTTTGGTGAATCTAATAATGAACAAACTGATAATAATGAATCTTTAGAATTAAATCATCATAATTTAAAAGCTAAAGTATATGTTATTAATGCAGTAACAATGGAAGACGAAAATGTTAAGACAAAGGATGAGCGAGTTGGAGGTATTTTAAATGAAAATTTATAACTCAAGAATGGAAGGTTAAGCAACCGAACAATGTTGAGAATATCTTAAAACGGATAAGTTTAAAGTTACGAAAAATAAGAAGAAGAAAAAGAAGAATCTAGCAGTTGTCAAGCTCGATAATCTAAGAGATGTATACATAAACATAAAAGTTAAATAGGCTTGGTATTTTAAAGCTATATGTGATACAGGCTCTAGAGCAAATTACATGCCAATTCACTTTTTTTCTTCATACTTAACTGGAGTTAGATGTACTTGCTTCTGAAAAAGTTCTACTACCAAATGGTTATTCAGTGAAACCAATAAGAATAGTTACTAATATACCAATTCAAATTGACAAATACATTATTCATACAGAATTTTTGGTCATGTCACACTTCATCAATGATGATCCTCCATTAATCTTAGGACGACCATTCTTAGTCACTTCGCAAGTTGTCATGGATACTTTAAACAAGACAATCATTTTTATGGTGCATGGCCGAGCAATCACTTTCTGAACTGGATTCCCACAGTTAAATTTATAGAACCAGTTTATAACTGTATGGTTTAATCGAGCCAATGAAAGTAAACAAAATCACTCTATAGGAGGCAGCTTATACTCTATTTTTACTTTTAGTTTTAGTATTAGGATTAGTTAGCTATTTTTGTTTTCTCTAAACTTTTGACTCTTATAATAGGGATGTTTTAGGAATTTAATTTCGAAATAATTTCATAGAAGAGGGGTTGATCGAGCCAATGTTTTTTTGTATTATATTGTGTTTATGCTTTAGTTTTTACGTTAGTTGGTTATTTATAGTAATGAAATTATTATTTAGTAGAAATCATAGTCAAATTCTGATAATCTTGAATAATTCTGCCTTTTTATTGGACTTATATGTGATAAACAAATGAGAAAATCAATTAAATTGCAAAAATAGTTAAAATATACCAGCGATTTTTCAACGATTCTAGTTTGTACTGGAATCCGCTAAGAAAATCGACAGCAGTTTGTAGAATATTTTGAGTAGTTTCAGGTCAGCTATTTGCACATATAACTAGGATTCGACGAATTAGTCAGTGAGCCACTAAGGCTCATTTTTAACGATTTAGGCAGCGATTTCCTAGGAATCCATTTAAACCCCGATTCGCTGAGAATGAATACATGTTTTTAAAAACTAAAACCAATAATCGCCACATTTACTCATTTCACACTCACAAATCATTGCAACTTTTGGACCCAAAGACCAGATATTTGACTAGATTAAACCTTTCAAAGATAGATTTTAATGTATTTAAGTGATTCTCACCTCAATCTTCACACATTCAACCTAAAATTTGGTGAGTTTTGAGATTGTAGAACAAATAAGGGCTTGAACAAAGGGAGTTCGAAGTTAGAGCTTGGAAGATTGCTCTAGAGGATTTTAGAGTTTCAATCATGCAATATTCATGTTCCAGAAGGTAATCAATGAGAACTTTAACCTTTTATCGATTATATTTTTGACTTTTCATGGATTTTCATAATTTTTGAATTTTTATTTAGGTTAGAGGCTAAATTTTGAAGTTTTTGCTCAAAACTGATTTTGATGTCGAATGTTTTCAATTATAATACTAGTATGGGAGTTATGTGATAATTTGTTTATTGATATCGAATTCTCAAACAATTTTTAGTATATGGCGAATGGATTGAATTTTATACACAAACTAATTTGAGACTTACGTTTCAAATGAGTTTAGAGGTTTATGTATTTGTCTCGCATGAATTGAATTACTTACGAACGATTGTTTTTATTAATGATGTTTTATCGATAAATCTCAAATGAATTTCAAACTTTCGATTTATAAACGAGTTTTTTTTTGATGAATTTCTCCTTATTATATAGATAAATTGAATTTTATTAAATATTTTTCTGATAATTTGATTTTAAATGGTTTTATAGGATTAATATTTTACTTGTATCTATTGAAATGGTCAGAAGTGTAAGAGATAAAAGTTTGGGTGATGAGGACGGAAAGGAGAAGTTAGTAGAGAAACATAAAGATAAATCCAAGTTTTCCCAAATTAGCCCCACGAGTATTTCTTTCAATACACTTAGAATTAGAACACAAAGAGGGAGACCACAAAGAGGGTCTACTCTACATTTATCGTTTAATTATGATTATGAGGAACAATATGAGGATGAAGAGGAGGGAGTAGAAAAAGAAATACCGAAGGGAGCGAAGAAGTATGTTTTTAGAAAGGAGATTTTATCAATGATAAGGCATTTACCAAGATTAAGAAAAATATAGAGATAGGAAGGAAGTTGATCCTGGATAGGGGAGTCAATCACTACAAAAAAACGATATTTAGAAACGGAATTAGCAACGGAATTAAGTTTCGTTGCTAAGATTAGAGACGGAATTGAGACGGATAATTCAGAGACGGAATAGAGACGGATCAGAGACAGAAATAGAGACGGAATTAAATTCCGTCTCAAAATATTGGCGCCAACATTCCCACCAAAATTTTTGTTTTTTACAACCGTCCATTATGTCTCGAGATTCGTGCATGCTTCATATCTATGAGACCAACCACAAAACTCTCTCTCTCTCAACAAACCTCTCTGGCTCTCTCTCTCTCAACAAACCTTTCTTCCTCACCGCTCTCTCTCTCTCAGAAGCTCTCACCGCTCTCTCCTCTCTCTCTCTCCGTCACCGCTCTCTCTCTCTCTCACCGTTGCCGCTCTCTGCTCTCTCTCTCTCTCGCACCTCTCCGCTCTCTCTCTTACCAATAGCCATGTTGTTTCGTCGTCTCCCTCTCGACCTCCTCCGCCGAGATCCGCATCTCCGAGATCCGTTCCGACGACCGATCCATCATCCCCTTCGACGAGTTCGGCTTCACCCACAACGGCCGCCTCGAACTCCTCGTCTCCCACATCTCCCTCTCAAACCCTAACCCCGACCTCGACCTCTCCCTCCTCGGCTTCTTCCTCTCCACCCGCGACTCCTGGATCCACGTCCTCCGTCAGATCCAAGACCTCGAGATCACCTGCGCCCTCCACTCCGACTCTGTCCATCTCGTCTACTCCTTCGAACGTCTCGAACCCCCAAACCCCAACCCCAACAGCTTCGCCAGGATTGGTTCACTTGGAAGCAAGTGTTCTTGCTTGTTGATGTTGTCTGTTGTTGTGCGGTTTTGTTCCCGATTGTTTGGTCGATTAAGAATTTGAGAGAGGCGGCTAGGTCGGATGGGAAAGCGGCGGTGAACTTGATGAAGTTGACTCTGTTTAGGCATTACTACAATTACTTAATGAGGTTAACTGTTGAATGACATGTTTCTAGAAGTAAATAAGGTGTGAAAATGCTTAATATCTTTCTCTTTCTTTCTTTGTTAAGGTGTATAATTTCTGAAGTGGTATGTAAATCTTTGAAGTTGAATCTGGTGCTTATGAATTAATGTCATATATATGGCTGGTTCCTGGTGCTTATGAATTAATGGTATGTATGGAGTCTTTTTTTCAAGTTTTCCATTAATGGCGAAACTAAGAATTTCCAATAGGGTCGGTTTATTTTTGTTAGTTTTTTTTGGACTTAATTTTCCTTTCCTTTCTTCTTTATTTTTTTTTATGAATCTGGTGCTTATGAATTAATGTCATATATAAGGATGTTCTCCTCCACCATGATGGCTGAAACTGAATATGGCATTGTTAACTTTGGTGCCTTAACCAAGCATGATTTTTTTCCATGTTTTCTTCTTGTTTATCCTATGTATAGATAAAAAAAAATGTCATTCTAAGTTAGATTATCAAGTGAAACTCATAGAGTTCTCATAAGGGACAAGTTGAGATAATGGATTCTGCAACTGTAGATTACTTTCTTCCTTTGCAAAATATAACTAATGTAGCAGCTAGGCTTATTTGTTGATGTCGTGAAGTTAATGTAGACTTCTGGTTACCTAAAGATAGGGGAGGTGTGTCTTTTGGTGAGGAGTTTGAGTGTTTAGGTAAGACCATTATTTGAGCTAAGATACAAATTTTAAGACAATCTTTACTTCTATATGCTAAAAACCCTTTTCCTTTATGTATGTGTATATTGATTGGGGTATATAGCCTCAGTCACAAATTAATTGGGATCGGCTACATAGATCAAATTCTTCCATTATGCTCGATTAAGTGCAATTGGTGATGAGCTAATTTGTGAATTCATACATGTAAATCTATTTATTTGAGTTAGGATTCTCTCCCCACTAGTTTCTATTTCTTCCTAGTTCATTTAATCTCTCCAATTTGTTAATCTAGTATTTTAAATTCCACTACTACTAATTTTATTCTCTCCATTTTAGTAATCTGATATCCAAATTCTTACTACAATTAACTTTTGGTTAATGGTATTATAGTAGTAACTGCAACCATAGTTACCTAATTAGCTCATAGTTGATGTTGTTTGGGAAACTGATTCATTGTTACTCATCCGATACGATGCGACATTCTTCACCTGAGATGATTGTTCCGCAATGCTTAAGTTTGGATGATCTTCAACTTTCATTTATTCCTTCATCTCAGATTGTGGTGGTTCTAGACTATTTTCCTCTCTGATTTTGGTATCTTTACAGGGAAATCCTTAGGACTTAATAGCTTTGGCCTTATCTGGTGCAATGGTGAGTTTTTTATGTACATTAGCACTGGCGATGATTTACATTGTTAAAATATACATATGGGTGTGTGCTCTCAATTAATATATCCAATATTGGTAGTGGAAGGATTTTAAATGCAATTCCTCTGCAGCCAAGTTGCTACTGCGGCTGTGCACTGTATTTTTGGGTTTTCATTTTCATTTTTTTTTTTAATTTAATCTTTCCTTCTCATTTTGTATGTCCCTTCTTAGGAATTAAGTTGGAAAGTAAGGTTAATATTATTAACTTAAGCACTTTTCTTATGCATTTATTACAGATAATATGTTCTTGCACATTTCTATATATATTGAGACATTGGAAGATCATATCTTTTTCAGCTGTTTATTCTTTGAACGAATCTGACGATTCATTATTCAATCAAGTACATGATCTTAAAGATAATTGTCTGGATCCTTTGATCTTCATCTTAAGTTTCTATAATAAATCTATTCTTTTTAGACAGTCTGCTTAGCCACTTTAGATTGGAGTCAGACTCCAGTTGTGTTATTTGAAACTGGAATTACTATTACTTATTTCCATTGTTGTTCATGATGTTAAATCTCTTTGCAGAACAAGTATTGGCAGATACCCAACCGCTAATCAAATCTGTTCTAGATGGCTTCAACGTTTTTGTTTATTTTTTCGGTTCTTTGTGTTCTTGTTTGTGTGCGGGGGTGAAAAATTAGGGGTTAACCGCAAAGTGAATCGCATTATCACCTTTCATTTCCCATTCCTTTTCATGTTGTGTTCTTCCTATTTTCATGCATGATTGAACTTTTTGCTTAGTTCATTGCTGTCTTAACTTTTGACATGCTAGATATATTGAACAATTGTCAACCAAATGGTCTTAATGCACCAGATGCTTGTTTGGTTCCTGTTAAATGCACCCAAGATGTTTTGGACTTGATGAAAATTGGACACAGAAATCGTGCGGTCCGCGTCACTGAAAAAAAGGGCTATGAGAAAGGTACTACTTCATTTCTTGATACAAATAACTTGCTTTTAGATCCTACATATCTTTTGGGTGACTAAGTTTCTTAACGTTGATTTAATTATATTTTGTTTGCTAAGAAGAATATATACTAAAGTTCCTATTGAACTCATCAATGAAAGAACCCTAGTAATTACTATAGGGTTCTTTCATGTTTTGTAATTTTTGGGAACCCCTAGTTTTAGGAGAAACTTTGCTAAGTATTTTGTAGGAAATTAAGAGTTAGAATTTTTTTTTAGAATGCATTCATTGTAATAATGTGTTAAAGATCATGAACATCACTTGTCTCTAAAAAGAAATAGTTATTAATATTGAAGTACTTATGAAAATTGGTACTTGTCTTGTATCATTTATTTATCATACTTCCATTACACATTGTTTATCTTATTGAGTCTTTTATTTTAGTTTTCTTTACTTTTAATTTGTGTTCTATCATTTGTTTCATTTTACTTTAATTTCATTTTGTATAGTGTCTTCTTAATTTTTTGGAGCATCGATGACAATTGACTCTTGTTTGTGTTAATCTAGAACTAAATTTTGTGTCATTGTTTGGAGCGAGAGATAATTTGCTAATTAACACCATGTTCCTTCTGGATAATGATGAATTTCTTTTTCTTTATTACTTTATTAATGTTGTGTTTGGCTCATACACTTGTGCTTGCGATGATACGTAGTTCTCCCATAATATTGTTTATATTCTATTATTGTTTGTATAATTTAGTGATTTTTTTCTTTTTGATCTTTTTTCAGGTGTTTTGTACGAAGTCAAGTATTATTTGAAGCACAATCAACTTTATATAATCTCGGAGCACTTCATTTTTTTTTTCATTTAGAACAATTTTTCCTTTTACTTTTGTAGAAAGATACGATATAGAAACTTTTTAGATTGTTTTTTTTGTTTCGTGTACAGTACATTAAGAAAAGATAATTTTAAGGATATGTTAAGTTTATATAAACTGTGCAATATCAATATATTATTTAGCTATGATTTGTATTATATATTGGCAGGTTAAATGTGCTTGGATTGAGACATATATATATATATATTAAAAACTAAACAAAAATGAAAATTAGAGACGGAAATAACAACGGAATTTAGAGATTCCGTTGCTATTTCCTCTCTAATTTTCGAGGATTAGATACATAAATTAGAAACGGATCAAATTCCGTCTCTGATCCGTCTCTGATTAGCAACGGATCAGAGACGGAAATAATCAGAAACGGAATTTATTCCGTCTCTAATCAGAAACGAATTAGAGACGCAATAAATTTCGTCTCTGATTAGAAACGGAATTTATTCCGTCTTTGATTAGAAACGAAATTTATTCCGTCTCTGATCCGTCTCTAAATCAGAAACGGAATCACATTTCCGTTTCTGATTGAATCAGCGACGACGATTTTAGAGACGGAATATATTCCGTTTCTATTCCGTTGTTGATTTCAATTAGAGACGGAATTTATGCAAATCAGAGACGGAAATTTTCGTTTCTGATTTGCTATTTTTTTGTAGTGAATGTGAAGAATGAGTTGAAATATATGCCTAAGATCTTAGATATAATTGGTGTGAGAAATTAGGGATTATTGACTAGGGACTATCACCATTTAGACCTTGAATGTTCCTAGTGAAAAGGGATGTGACATTTTAGTGATAGTGTTTTATGCGAATGCTTATGGAAGTGACAACTAAACAGAATCATGAGTTAGAGAAAGAACAATGAATTTTTTTGCTACCAGAATAAACCAGTATTTTGGTTTATCGAAAGTTCACTAAAAATAGAATGTTGAATACCCAAAGCCTGAATATTCGATTAATTTCCATTACCCTACTGAAGAAATTATGGGGGATTAGAGGCAATCCATGGTGATGGATTCATTTTAGTCTTGGAAGGGTACTCGACTCACATCACTGCCAAGTTTTTTAAGAAGATTATGAAAGCGTGGTATTTTTTCATCAATGTCAGCTTACAGCCAAGTCTGTAATATTACGATATCGTGAACTACAGAGCCAATTTGCTTTACCACATTGAGAAGGGATAGAGATATTTAGATGTTGACAAGATTATCTATGAATTGATAAGGGGTGTCATCACAATAAAGAAGAATGATGGATTGCCAATTTTTTTGATGATTACGGCTTTTATAGAGAAAATAGAGTAAATACGGTAGGACTTGAGATGGATGTTTTACCAGAGAAGACTATCATGAAAGCAGTAATAGAGAGTTATGAGAAAACTGATAGATATGAAGACTCTCAAGATGAGAGGGAGAAGGCTGAGATAGCCAGCAGAGAGACGAAGCAAATAAAAAATATTAGAAATGACACGAGGAGAGTTTTGGAAGAAAAGTCGAGAGCAATAAATTATCCAAATGTAGAGAAACTGCTACGGACTTCGATGGACTTTACATGGAGGAGTCATATTTGACCTTTATGGGTTCAATTCTCCTCAATCAAGTGAGAACTCTGAGGAATCAAGAATTGGTGTTCGAGAACCAGAGGTTCTTAGCAAAGAGCATTCACATGATGGAGAGGACAATGTCAAGAAGACATAAAATGCGAGGAGGCGCAGAGGTTTGTGTATCATCTACATAAATGAGGCTATCGATTAATGGTATTTTCGTTGATCAACTACCGCAAGTTTAAGACTACGACCTCTATGATCCTACTGCAAGTTATCGGTCTGAAAGGATTGATCCAGTAGAGGATGATGATAATGCAACTTCAAGACGATGACATTGATTTCTTTACTCTACTTTATCTCATTTGTCTCTGAGTGATGATGTTTGAGGTCTTACATGTAAATCTGAATGATGATGTGTGAGGTATTAAATTTTTGTGATTTCATGTGATACATTTGATGGTGATGCTACATTTGTCATACATGGGTGATGTTTATTCATATTTTCTTAATGCACTCAATTTGATTAAAATTTCTATACTAACTTTATATATTGATTATCCAATTTATGATTATTTTCAATTCGTTTATATTTCACGAAGTATATTAATTTTATTGAAAGTCCGACTTAATTTTTAAACCTTATGGAAAAGATATAGAATGAGTTTGGGGGTATCCTAGGTGAAGTATGGCAATGATAGCAATAGCAAGGAAATAAAAGAAAGGTAGAAGGTAAGTTCAGAATTGATGCAAAGTTCAAACTTTTGATCTGATTTCAAATTAGTTTATGAAATTTTTCAAATTTCTTTCGAATTCAAGTAAGTATGAATTTCATTTTAATTTATTTTTAGTTAGGAATTTAATATAATATATAATAGGTTTTTGAATGAAAGTGATATTTTTATTACCCAAGTGAATTATATGATAGAAGGAATCAAAATATTTTTATACCATTTTTTATTAGTTTTACTAGTTGATGTATATGCTTGATTACCTAGTGTTAGTCATAGAAATTGGTAGAAGATTGGAGCAATAATGCAAGATGAACAAGATAGGTTTTTTAAAATCTTGTGATATAAAGGCTATTGACTAAAGATTTTTATAGTATATATACATAGAAAGTTATTATGTCACAATTAAAAGAAGAAATGGATTAGAAACCAATAAATTTTATAAGTTAGAAAGAATATTTTCTTCAACTTTAGTGGATAGTGAAAAGTGCTAACAAGAGTTACAAATATATAGAAAGTCCTATAGATTCCATAGGAAATGGAGTATGGAATCTATAGTGGAAAAAATGTGAGAATGTCCAAACGAAATGCAGTAGGGACTCAAAAGTCATGAACGAAATAAAACAATAATAATCAGGATGAAGTAGAGAAAAAATGAGAGATGAAAAAAATGGACGTTCTTAAACTCTTCAAAGAAAAGATTTAGCTCGAGTGCTTGAAGTTAGGGTTGAGTGAAGTATTTCTTAATCTAACACGTTTTAAATGATATATCCATTAGTATCTTTGCAAAATTCTTATTAATTTTGATTGTGGTACTATTTATAAAGTATTTACTAAAATTAAGATTAATCTAGTATTTTTGTGTTTAGAGATTCTATAATAGTAATCGTAAGCTTGATGCTTGTCAGTGGAGATTAAGAAAACTTATATAGTGTAATAGCCTTAATATTAATTGAACTTTAAGTTCTAAAGGGTATTGCATTGGGTGGTTAAGTTATCATTAAGAGATGGTTTGTTTTATCTAAATCATTCTATTCTATCATAACTTACATTTACTTGTGGGTAATATGTTTTTATTCGAAGATTACTTCTATGCAAAAACTTCTATTATTTAAAATTAAGATGAATTAAATTGAAATCATGATATAAAAATAAAAAGAAAATTTGATTGAGAGTATTCCTTTGCTCGGGATAGCAAAGCGATGAGTTTGAGGGTATTTGACAAGTCAATAATTAGACATATTTTACAATTTAGGATGGTTTTAGATAAAAATGATGATATTACACTAGGTATTCTCTTATTTTTGTGATTTCAGGATTTAATTAGGAAAAATAAAGAAATGAAAGAAAAAGAGCAAAAAGAGCAAAATAGTCAACTGGATAAAAGGTCCAACGATTTTCCAGCGATATGAAATTACACATGAATCGCTGCCTAAATCGGTAGTAGAGAAGAGCCAAAGAATAGGCAGCGAATTGAGATTTACAAAGGAATCGCTAGATGAATCGGTGGTGCGAAGAGAGATATTTTCAATGATTAACTCAGTGATTTGTGAGCGACATTAGATTCGCTGACAAATCACTGAGGTCGGAGACGAGTTTTTTAGATAAGAACAAGGAATTTAATTTTATCTATTATTTGTATAGTTTATGAAACTATAAATAAGACCTTAGGGCTTCGAAATTAGCTCTCTCTCTCTCTCTCTCTCTCTCTCTCTCTCTCTCTCTCTCTCTCTCTCTCTCTCTCTTTTAACAAGATTGTGAGATCTGTAAGTTAGCTTTTATTGAGTTTATGTTTGAACCTACATTGAAGCTTTGTTTATTTCAATATCATGTATTTATTTAATTATGACTTTTAATTATATTATTGTGTTATTTATTTCCAACATGAGTGAGTAGTTAATTAATCTAAATAACCATATACATGTATATACTTTGGATTGCTATATAGTTATAATTAAAGAATCATGCATTTAATGATTTAAATCTATTCATACACAATAATCACGGTTTTAATAAGTTGTTTTTTGCATATTACAATTAATGAGGATTGATATTGTATGCATGGTTGCAAATATGTATTGTGATATTCGATTTTTAAATCTATGTCTATGATTTTTGACAACAATTATAGAAGTAGTAACTACGATTAATCTATAGGGTCAAATTACCCGAGTGGATGTTCTAGGTGATTGTGTTATAAGTTGTTTATTGATTGGTATATTTTGATTAATATTTTATTTAGATTAGACATGATTTTCATTGAGTGTTAATACTATCTTATTTTTATTTTATTGCATTTTATCCAATAGGTAGATTTATAATGATAAGGATACGACTATTTTTCATTGAATATAAGAAAGTTAATGGTTTGCTAAAGGCTATCTACCTATTATGAATTATGATTTAATGATTCCAGAATTTCATGTGATTTAATTATAACTAGGTTACGAGGTAATGTTATGTTCTAGTGTTTGAATGCAATCCAAGTATATTACATTACTTAGTGGTGGTTTATTTAGATGTTTGTTTAGATATTTATATTATATTGGATTTGAATTTCATTTAATTAAGTTTGCATTGAATTGTTTGAATTAGTTTAGTTAGTTTGGTTAATTAAATTAATAGTTATAGTTTTTAGTTATTTAGTATTTTAATTCCCGTTTAATTAGATTAACTAAATTAAGAAAAACAAAACAAAAAAAAAAATTCCTTAGAAGTTTGCAAAATCCCTGTAAAGATGATATCTCACTTACATCTACTACAAATAATAAGAAAATTCGGTAAACTATTGTGCACGTTTGACACGTGTCACCGATTCGGCCCGACCCACCTAGGTCTGGGTTGACTTGACCTGACCCATCGAGCATGGGATAGCCAGGCTCAGCCCACCTGGCCACCCCCTTCCCTTTTCCCTAAACCCGTCTCTGAGATATGAACTCTTCAGAGACGTCTTCCCATATCTCATTTTAAATTTTATTTTTATTTTAATTTAATTTAATTTATTTATCTTTTTTTCAACAACAATAACATCAACAACTCAACAAACAACACAACACCAACCATTAAAACTCTCAGATTTCTTCAAAAACTCTACCACGAAAACCAGCACTTACCTCGGTGTTGGAAGGTTGTCGGCGCGAGTGGTGGTGACGTAGGAGCGAGAAAGATCGAGAATATCGTGGGAGGAGAGCTTGGTGAGGGTGAGACCAAATAAGATGATGGAGTAGAGTTGGAGAAGAAGAAGAAAAATGAGAGAGAGGGAAAGAGGGTGAGACCAAATAAGATGATGGAGTAAAGTTTGAGAAGAAGAAGAAAAATGAGAGAGAGGGAAAGAGGATCGGTTGGAGAGGAGAGATAATTTTCATTTTTTTATTTGTAGATGAGAGAGAAAATGAAAAGTAAGGGATGGGTGATGTGAGAGGTGATGTGATGGGTGATGTGATCTTTAAGTCCTTGACTACCTCATACACCCACATTATGCGCACCCCGCAGCATCATAAGCTTTCGTCGCTACAACGTACAACGCGGCCAATGAAGATCCTAACAATAGTACGACGCTAATATTTAATAATAATGCAGTAAATTAACACGCATCACACAAAAATAAATATAACCCACCTTGTCTGACATTCCTTAGATTATTCCGTGACGTCTACGTAGGTCCGAGCTAGTGGTGGCAATTTGTTTTAGCTGGTTGTGTTCATATCATGTCAAAATGGGTCACGACCCATATAAGGCACACATGAACCTGACCCATTTATTAATCGTGATTATTGTGTTCGTGTCGAAAAGGGTCGTGTTAAATATGTCGGGTATTCGTGTTACTTATTTGATAAATATTTTATTTAAACTTTTATAACTTATTTACAACTTGAAATAAGTTTTAACAATAGAGATGAAGTGACTCATAACAAAAAAAACATATAAAAAAAACTATAAGATTCTTCATAAAAATCTAATTTTTTATTTTGGGGCAATTTTTATGACTTTTTTAATAATAAATAATTATTACTAAAATGTAAAACATAAATAATATATCAAAGTAAAATAAATATTCCCTTTAAAAATAAAATAAAGTATGATAAAAAGATGTATATGCAAATTAAAAATAAATCATACTATTAACATATTATTAAATAGGTGGTTTTGTACTAATATATTGATTATAACATATTTATTACTTATACATTATTCTTTAATCGTGTCCAACATTTCATTATCGAGTTAAGCAGGTTAACCTGCTAATTACCCATATTTTAGTCGTGTCTAATCGTGTTGACTCGTTTATGACCCAAATCCATTTATGTCAAACTCTAACCCATTTAAAGCATGTCAAGTTCATGTCGTGTTATCATGTCGTGACCCAAGTTGCCACCCTTAGTCTGAGCTTAAGGTCCTAATTTGTAATTTATCAATTAATTAGGCTTAATTAGAGTGAGTCATTACACAATCTTTTGTATTTTTTTGTTTTTCGATATACATGGTATCTCATACTGGACTTCCACGTACATTGTATGGTTGTTTATTAATGGAAACTTTTGATTCTTAAAATATTTGCATGTTTTAAAGACTTCTGCTTAGATATTCAACTTGTAATGATTTAATAAGTTGTAAACAACTTCACTTAGTTAGCGTATTGTAAATATTCATAAATACATGATAAATATTAAGTTAATGTGAATAAGATACAAACAAAGGTCATCAAGGACAAGTATGCGATGACGTGGAATGCTTGGTAACATCTGACGATGTGGTGGTATCTGGTTTGCTTCGAAGTTTGGAGTCATCACAATTCCCTAAAGAGATCCTTGTGAGTATATATTTTTCCATCCCTGTACCCGTACCTGCGTGGGTATAGATTAATTTTATCCTTATCCCTGCCTCCATCCCTATTTAAATTCTTCATACCCGTCTCTATTATAAGGAATCTCCGTCACCCGTGGGGATTTCACGCCCCACTTGCCTCCCTAATTAGGGTGCGTTTGATGTCATACTTCATTACTATTTAGTAAATCAAAAAATCTGTTTGGACTCTTTGAGTCCGGACTCAAAGATTTTTTTGTTAACAATTTAAGATATCTACTTAAGTAAAAGACCTAATTACCCTTTACCCCCAGACACTAATAATGAATTTTAATTAAGAGTCTTTATGTCTTTTTGATTGTTTGAGTCCGGACTTTTTGAGTCCATCTAGCATTACCCTTAGTAAATAAAAACTTTTTGTGGCTTAAATCGTCAAGCCTATACTAGTATTTACGGCTTTTTACAATTAATTATGAGGGCCGCTAAGGGCACCCCACCATTTAATGAAGGCACCCAGTTAATGTGTGCACAAACCGATTTACGTTGGGCACCCAAAAGTTAGACCCGAAATACCTAAACTACCCCTCGTTCAAATCCATCGCACCCCAACACCCAAGCGTCATCTTCACCGCCTGGACTCCAAGAACCCGTTTTGTGTGAACCGTGCAAATGGGTGGAATCTCCGAAATCGTGTCTCCCGTGTCTCGCCTTGTGTTTCTCCTCCGTTTGACGGTTTTTTTGCGATTCGTCGAGTCGTGGTGTGGGCGAGATTTCGTCTCGAAGTTAGGGTTCCGCCGAACATCTTCGAGCACACATTATTTGCGGGAAATCGGTCGATTGAAGGTACGTTTTTAGTGTTATTAAGTTACATTTGGAAGAGTAGTTGTGATTTACGGTGGTGGGTTGTTCATTAGTGTAAGAGCGGGAATTCGCAGTTCTCGGCCACACAGGGGAAGAGAATGTGGTTATGCTCTCGGACAAGGATGACAGAGAGAGTAGCCAAATTTTGGGGGAAATCGAATCGTTTCGGCTACAAAGGGCGACAAAGATCACACACAATCTCGCCTCGACCACCGAGATGACTATAGGTCTCTCGGTCGAAATGTGACGAGAGATGGAAGTACTTCTAGGTAATGTGGTGGCGGTGGTGTACAACCGAGAATTTGGGCGTACTATTGGTTGTACCATGCCGTGAGTGTAAAGGTAGGCTCGGTCGTGAGTGGCCGAGAGCTTGTAGAATTCGAATGGTCAATTCATCTCGGCGGCGCAAGAAACCGAGACCGTTTCATTAGACTCGGTTGTTCAATGTCGATACATTGGAGGAGGAATTTCGGTCATGGGTGACCGAAAATATATGTCGTTTCACAAACTCTGCTTGACCGCGACATAAGAAATGGATGATTTGGACTTTTTTTTTGTAAATTTAAGTTGGGATCTGTTCCATGCGCTTATATGTTGTAATTTATGCGGGTATGGCTCGTCCAAAACCTAGTGACTAGGGAAGAGGCTGGAGAGCCGAGGTCCCGAGGCCGAACAGAGGAAGAGGTGGCCGGAGACCCAGACAACATCGTGACAGGAAAGAGAAAGAGAAGGAGAATCGGGATGGTAAGGGCAAGGCGAAGGTAGATGGCAATCGTGGAAGGTTACATTTGCACGATGAGGGTTCGACCCTCAATGCCGGGCGACGACGAGGATCTTGTTGTTGCAGGAGGAGAAGAGGAGGGGCATGCATCGGAGTCAAGTAGCGGTGACTCTTCGGATGCCATGACAACCATGATAGACACAGATCGTAATGTGGGGGAGCGGAAGAGGTGGAGCGTGGCCATGATGAAGGAGAGCCGTGAAGTGGCTTTGAGGCGCGTGCTCCATTCCCCGGTGGTCCTATAGACGGGCGTTGCTGAAGAGCTTCAAGGATCATGTGGCTTTATCGATATGGAGGAATGAGGTAATTTCAATATCATTGAAATTATTAACTTAACACTCATGTCTTCACATAATGACGAAATGTTTTTACATTTGCAGGAGCGGCCCGTTCTTAAGTGTATCAATCACGGAGCTCAAATAGCGGAATGGATTTACGATCGTGTCACACCGGACACGGCGGGACTCCAGAGGATTATTCAGCGTTCCGGGTTGAATGCGCTGATAGACTGCTCATACCGCAAGGCCAACAAGGAGTTGATCTCTGCATTTGTGGAGCGGTGGCAGCCGGAGACGAACACATTTCACCTACCTTTTGGTGAAATGTCTATCTCATTAGAGGATGTCAGCTTCCTCCTCAAGATCCCTCTGACGGGCAAAGTTGTAGAAGTGGACAAATTTGCTAGGTACACGGAGGAATCTCGCTCCGACGCTATCAAGATGGTTTCCAACCTTCTTGGGGTTAGCGCCGAGGAGGCGGAGGAGGAGGTGAATATCACCAAGGGGCTCACAGTGCGCAAACATTGGTTGAAGAGTCGATGGTGCCCCAAAGCTGGTTCGATACCCGTAAAATTATCCTCTGTGGAATGCACGGCCGAGCGTCCCTGCTGTGTACTTGTTGTCGTGCACTCTTTTTGCCGATAAGAGTGGGACTCGGGTGTCGATCGCGCCATTGAAGCTTACTTGAGGACTTGGACGACGTAGGGAACTACGCATGGGGAGCATTTGCGTTGGCCTACTTGTATCGACTTGGGGTCCGCCACGAGAGTCCTAGTGTCCCAGATTGCTGGCTACCTCACATTGCTTGAGGTTTGTTTTTAAATATACGGAATAGGCATTCTTTTGTTCGATTCGCCCAAATTGCAATTGTGCAGTAACTAACATTGTAACGTTATATGCAGGGATGGGTGTATGACCATTTCAAACTTGGTCTCGCCACGCCCAATGCGAAGTACGTGGACTACGTGCACCCTCGTGTCTCCAGATGGATTCAAAAGCACGAGACGGTTGCGAATGTTGACAAGCTCGGGGCCATTAGGAGAACCTTGGATAGGTTGCGACCAAGTGAGGTGAGCTGCCTATCCATTACCTCTGATGTCCTCTTAAGCACGTACTCAAATTTGGTAATTTACTTTACACCCGCGCTTATATGTTGAATATTTTGTAGGTCACTTGGGACCCATATGTGAATTTAAGGAAAATGGCGTTGTGCAAGCGATGGCCTTTACGGTGGGAAGATCAAGTACATGGATGTGGTGGAGCCCTACCACCCGGAGAGGATTCTAAGACAGCTTGGTCACGTGCGGTCGATACCGATCCTCCTTACCGTCCATTGGAAGCACATTGAGAGGCCCGGTTGCAAACAAGTACTCCGTCAAGTATGGGTTCGAACAAGACAATTGGGAGCGATGGAGGAACCATGTGTGTTGAGCTGCTTGAAGTTAGGGCGAGAAGGCAAGTATTTGAGTTTCGGCTACACCAGACTACCTCCCTTGGTTCGTCAACGTGTCTCATCCTGTTATCACGAATCCGGTCTTTGAGGACCGTGTAATGGTCGCCTCAACCATAGCAGAACGAGACACTTGAGGTATTGGAATGGTTATACGTAATATGGCACTTATAATTATTTCCGCAATGTTGAGTATTTGACAAGTAACTCCCGAATTTTTCACAGCGCAATAGGCGAGCCTTGGACGCGGCGTTGCGATGGATGGACCTCCCCGAGAGATGTCTACTTTGGACTCGGCTAGGACCACATTGATCGCGGTGGTCAACCTCCTTTCGGGAAGGAATTTAAGTCCCACCCCCACGAGTACATTTCCCGCGACCACAACCGCACAACCGCGCGACAACCGGCCCTACCGCGACAACCGGCCCCTACCGAACCAGGCCCGAGGCACTCCCATCATGGTAGCACTTCCACACCCTCACCCCCAGGCCACATCTCAGCCCGCCTCGACAAGGTGGCACCCGAAGAGAATGCATGGGAAGGAGTATCGAAGGAAGAACGTGAAAAAACCCAAGCAATGACCAACCCTCAATGTTGGAGGGATAGACATTTGTATTACATTTTACATACACTTTTTAATGGTTTATATGTTTCCTTTGCTCATTGAGTACATTATCATGTTGTTTATGATGTTTCATTGTCCATGTTTGTGGGCCGGAATTCGAAGAAATTTTTTCATGTTGTGTCGGTCACTCAAAGACCGAATGGCGAGGTGGAACTTTCGGTACCCATCACCGAGACTATAAGGACGGTTACGGTCTCTCATAGCCGAGCTTAAGCGTTAAGTTACGGTGGCGAATCAGCAGTTTGAACATGCGTTTCGGTCATGCACGACCGAAACGAATGTGCCGATAACCATTTTGAACAACAAATGAAACTAACTTTCAATCATTTTATATCCTAACTTTGAAAATTACAAATTGTACAACCAAACTATTTGCATTGTTCCGGTTGTAACACTACGGTGTACCCAAATCTACAACGGATATGGTGGCATCAAGTAGAGTTGCAACGGGCGCGATGTGTCTCGAATACGAATCTGTCTCGCCAACCTTTCGCACTATCCGAGCATACCGTACCCACGACGGGTATACGGATGGCAAGGGTGCATTCGTGCTCAAGAACACTGTCAAGGTGAACAGTACACCATTACCATATTGTCGGGAAACAACATAACAATTCAACCAAATTCGCATCACATACCCTAAGCCAATGTATATTCCTGTCATTAATCATGGCAATGACAGATCTCTTTGTGACCAGGTGGATGGTGGAGCACTACGTAGAGGTAGAAATGTTGAGGCACACCCACGCGATAGGTTGACGAGAACCACATTGATCGCGGTGGCTACTAACAATCCCATGTCCGGAAGTGTGAACCATTCTTGGAAAGTTGCACCAACTTGATTATCTACGCAATGCACCGCAATCTTCACACTCTCGTAACTTCGAACCTAAGACTTCGCGCCAATGGGTTTCATGCCCGATAAGCTCATCGTACATCCTTCTACGGACGATCCGCCACCCGTCGTCATCTCGGTAGTCCAAGCCCATGCGCAAGACACATATATCCACAATTCCCATCGGCTAGCACATCGATGATGCCCTCAACATGTAGCAACAAATCCGGATCTACGCAATGACCGTAAGCCATGTTAGTTGCGTTGTGCTTGCGTCGACTACCACAATGCGTTTAGGAACAACTTTACTTTCTTTCGCCTAGAACTTGAGGCCCCGAGTCGATAGCACGTACTCAAACTCACTCGGCAACCGTTTCGTTGAAGAATCGGGACACTCGTGTTTTCTCTTCAACGACCCGGTGTCCTCCCTTTTGTCTTAATTTTTTTGCCGGCGCACAACACCTAGAGGAGACGACGGTCGACTAATCTCCCCGAGCCGCTGAATAATCTTGAGTCGATCGTCCTCATTACCGCATGCATTAAACTTTGCCAACACCCTTTCAATCTCATCGTGCACGTTGTACCCCAGACGAGTCCACCGGGACTCTCGTGTATCATACTCAACTTTCGCCAAGTAAACATGAATGTCTTGGAGAGGGATGGGCGTCCCAAAGAAATATATGATGGTTAAGCTCATGTGCACAAGGAAGGTCATGTGTGGTGCGTATCGCGCAACCACAACGAGTGGAATCGTGACCAACATCCTCCCCCGGCCAATTCATCTCTAATTAGCCTAAGCGCCGTTTGAGACACATAACCGCGCAATCGTCGATACAACTCATCAACGTACGTACTCATGTTGGACGACATTCAAACTAAGCTCAAACGATGCCTTGATATTGTTGTGTTGGATTCTAAGGAGTCCATCAACCACATTCCATAGAGTCTCAAAATTAGCCTCGACGTGCTCCCAAGGTGAACCTTCGAGAGAACAGAGAATGTGCGAGACTCCACCCTCTCGAGTTGTCGTTTCCCCAAAGTGCAAGTCTATCTCGTCCAAGCCGAGACAAATTTCTCCTTGTAGCTCTGTAGCCATGTGTTGTCCAAGTACTCCATTAGACCCTTTACATGCCCAAATTCAAAACGGAGGTCATTCACCCTAACTTCAAATAACGCCTCCGACTTTGGCATACATCACGCTCGTCCAACTACCCATAAAGCGCGCAAAACCATCGTTCTCCCCAAACATCTTCTTAGTCTTAGACAAAACAACTTTGTTGATGTGCCAAGAGCAAAGGAGGTGAGACGAGGCGGAAAAACTTCTTCTATTGCACTAATAAGGGCTAAGTCCCTATCGGTAACAAGCACGTCGGCTTAGGCCACCCATCCAATATGGATCTCAACTTCTCAAGTGTCCAAACATAATGCCCATGACTCTCTGATGATAAGAATGCGAACCCAACGGAGAACGTCAAGTGCGTAGAAGTGATGCCAACAATCTCCAACAAAGGCATTCGGTACCTATTTGTCTTGTACGTGCAATCCATCAAAATAACCGATGGAAAACACACGACCAACTTTATTGAGTCGGGATGTGACCAAAATAACTCCGTGACAACATTCGTATCGGGATCCTTCCTATGCCATGACAACCACTTATTCTTCTCCAAAATGTGCAAGAGTTGTTGCATTTGAGTCCTCCCACCCGCATCCTCCTTTCGGGCTTTTTGTCTTGCATTATATATAGTCCTCATTGTCGATGCGTTACCAACGTCTCTTTGCTTCAACGTATTTAGGATGTCCTTGGCTTCACATTCCCTTTGTCATTTGCACCACAACTTCCGCTCCGCCTTATCCAATCTCCGCAAAAGAATGGCCGTCCAAGTGTTTTGCGGGCTCGTGATTGTGCCTCCCACATATAATGTTGATATACCACAACGAGTCAAGCATTTTCCTTTACGTTGATAAGGAAAGGGCATCCACATTTCTTCTTACTGTTTGAGTCCCCCGTTTCGTGCCTTCTTCTTCATTTCTTGGTTTCGAAGCTATTTTTTCCGCTTTACCCTTACCAACTCTTTGTGACATTCCCCCGTAAGTCCCCGACCTCTCACAGCAATTTTCACCCTACCCCGCGCTTAATGCCACCGGCGCCAGTGCGTTGTCACTAGCACGAACATGTTCTCACGGCCTATCATTTGAAGCCATGAAACTCGTCGCTTCTCTACTTGGAAATGGCCTACAAGGTGTAAACGTGTCCGTGTAGTCTAGAAATAAGGCGTAAACAGGCATTACACCGCAATACAAACAGTGTAACATTATAATCAACCGAAATGTACACAGACAATAAAAATAACATCAAAAAAAACATGTTTTCGGTCGTACATGGCCGCAACTAGCTAGCTAGCTTAGTGGTATCGCTCACGTACACGACCGATAGTAAACGAATACTATCGGGTTTAATGGTTCCGTCGGATACGCGAAACATTCGGCCCTCTACGACCGAGAGATTACATTACATCTCGGTCTCGCGAGGCCGAAACAATCGCGCACCACCAGCATGTAACCTTCGGTTAACCGCAACGAATACACAAAACATTTTCAAAAATACCTCAAGTACGACCTCCTCTCGCATAGAAGCAATACAATCCTCCATTATATAGTGGAGTCAAGTTCGGATTGGAATAAATTACCAAACCCTACGTTCACAAACAAATCATCATTTTCATAGTTATACACAACTCAACTTTTCTAAAAAACACGAATATGGTTGTCAAACATTGTTACCTACCTAGTGTGGAATTATGACAATCCGCAATAATCGATCAACGCGACAAACGCAATGCGTGGATTTGTGGTTCAACCTTGTGGTGGGGTGCCTTTTTTTCTTTGTCAAAATGATTTGTGAGGTTGGAATCACTATATATACAAGGGCAAAATAGTCTTTTCCACTTTTGCTAAAATTTTTACAAATACTTTGGGTGCCTTCATTAAATGGTGGGGTGCCCTTAGCGGCCCTCTTAATTATTTGGAAGCAAACGAGACACATTAATCTTGTAATGCCCACGGTGTACACGTGGCAACTTTTGGTGCGTGTTGTAGCTTTTGAGTTTATTGCTAGGATAAGAAGATTTCCAATGGAACCCACTCTGTGTACGTGTGAACAAGATGCGGCCATGTGCTATATCTTGTGTGATATGGTTTTTGTTTGGGGCCTAAAGCTACAAGTTTTCACTTTTTAATGGTTCAATATATATGCCATTATGAAAGATGTCGATTATGAAGTGTTCGGTCCCTTCTAAATTGGCATCTAAAACATGTTCTTTTTTTCTTTTTTTTAAGGGTAGTGCTAGGGTGAATGTTAGAGATGTGTAGACTGAAAGTTTGTCCCACATTGATTAAGTGAGACTTCTTAAAGAATTACTTAAGTGTGGATCTCAGATCAATTAATATCAATGTCTTTTGAGTTAAAACTTCATACATGTGAATTGAAATTGGTTAAGCTGTGGACAATATTAGTACTGGCAGAGACTCATAGACTCACGCAAGCATGCACGAGTGAAAAGTTAATTAACATGGTGGACTGAAATAATAGTCTCACATCGATTAAATAATACTTTTTAATGAAATATATAAGTGTGACAAATTTTGGTTCTGATAGATCTCTAAGCTTACACTTGTGGGTGCATATTGCCAAGCCTTACAACCTAAATAAAATTGCACATATCAAAAGCCGTCGACGATTCGTCTAGGATCTAGAAGAAGGCACCTTAGATAAATTTATGTCCATCTAGAAGAAGGCACCTTAAATAAATTTATGTCTAAGGTGAAGTGTTGATATGTGTGGACGAAAAGTTAGTTCCACATTGAATAAGAAGGTCGGACTTCTAATTAATAAAGCAAGCATTTGATCTACCACAATTATTAGTACTGAGACATTTGGAGCTAAGACGTCAAACCTATCAGTGATTAAATGGTAGCTAAGAACGTTGGCGATAATATCGGTGCTGGTGAAGATCCATAGGCTTGCGTAGGTGTGCACTTGCGAGAAATTAATAGTACGTTCTAGGTTTGCAAATCCATAAATTAGTTAAAAGCCTCTTCCAAAGTCATCTACCCCTATTCAATATATTTAGCTACTTATTACTAAATTACCTAACATTTATATGAATGCATTAACATGCAACAAAAATATGAACACAATGGAAACCAGCAAAAACCTCTGTTCCACATACAATCTATGATCTATCTCACGTCATCTTCTAGACAATTGTACACAAAGCTAGAATTATATATTAAAGGAACTTGCGTGAACAAGTGCATGCCCTAACTTACATGTCTTAAAAGGAGTTGCACTGACATTCTCCTAAATGAAAATACTAAAGCGGTTGGATCATTAATCAATTGCAATTTACAAATAAGGGACCATCACTAGAATAATTCGATCTTTAATAGAGGTTTTAAAACTTCTGTTAAAGGGGATGTTATTAAATAATACCTAATTGATATGAGTTTTAAAAAAACTCTATGTAATAAATGTATAAAAAATTAAAACATAACATATTCTTACATAACATTTAATAATATTTTATTTAATAAGAGTTTCAAAACCTCTATTAAAAACTAAAAATATCTTAGTGCATATAGATATACGTATGGTGCATGTAGTACGTACCGGTAAGACACCGTGGTCCTTTGAAGGTAGTACTTTATATTATCATTTGGTTATAGCAGACATGCATGCTGGTTGGTTTGATTGTAATTAAGTGAATGTTTAATATGATTTCAAAAAAAAAGAAGCGAATGTTTAATAAATTCGTCATTTTCACCCAAAGATTTTTGACAAAGATTGCTATATATACCTTATCAATAAATGCCTCATAAATCGCACATGAAATGTTGGTGAATTGCTGGAAGATCACGTGCATGCTTGTTCTCGTTGATTTCATTTTTAGTTATTATTATATATTTAATTTCAATCTAACGAACAATCTTGTTCGTACCAAAACCACATACATACGATTGATTGGCACAATAGCTATATAGCGATTCAAGTTCGAGTCTTGATAATAGAAACACCAACATCGAGAGCTCTTCCACTTATACAATATACAATTTAGAGCGAACATGGAATAGTCGAACAATCAAAAAAAAGTATCACGTACAACAATTTATTAAACTAGTCGGAGACTCGCTTCGCTTCGATCGCGGGCAAGATGAAGTATAAAAAAAAAATATTGTGTGGTATCCGATGTACTCAAAGCCAATATCTTCATAGAAAAAATATTGTGGTATCTAATCAAGTAAATAAGTAAAAAAAAAAAAAAACATATAATGAATATTAGAAAAATTGGTATTACTTCTTCATCAATATTCAAGAGCATGTCCAAGCTTATAAATTCGATGAAATATAGATTTAATATGTAATCTCCAATAGACTAAGACAAAGATAGTATCAACTAATTTATAAGAAAAAGAGAGAACAAATATACAACTCAAAAGACCATTTCCTTTTTATTCCTACAATTTTATTGTTTGGAAAAAGTCTAATTTTCTAATGAAAACCGTAAAATTGTTTCAATGACCTCTAAACAGATAAAAATAACAACTAATGCCTATAGCCAAATTATCTCTGGTGAGATGGATGAGACATTCATTGCCGAAAAGTAAGATATAAGGATGTCTATTATGCTAAGAAAAAGGAAAGAAATTTGTTTTTGTATGACTACTAATTTTTGTTTTGAAACACGATTGTGATTTTTGTTGAAAAATACAATTGTAACAAACTACTATTTTGTGTTTCAACACAAATTTTCTTTAAAAAAATAATGTAATGGTTAAAAAGTAATTGAGGAAATTAGAAAATAAAATCGTTCCAAAAATAAATCTTTACCCTAAACCAACTACTGTAGACTCGAGTCGATGGATTATAAAATATGATGAATTGATCCCCATATAAACTGATCATTAAATATTGACCATTGATAAACACATTAATTATAATATATAGATAGACATGAAACTATATACATGTTTCTTAAAAAAAAAAAAAAAAAAAAACTCCTGTATGCATACAATAAACTAACTACTAAGGGTGGGCAAACTGCAGTTTGGCCTATTTGCAAACTACCACCAAACTGCGAACCCTCAAAATCGCACCCAAACTGCCCGCGGTTTATGCGGTTTGGTATCGCAGTCTGCAACACATTTTCAAAAAACAAAAAAAAAAAACAAAAACAAAAAAGAAACAAAAAAAAAAAAAAAAAAAATAGTGACATATTAGGGAAGGTGGCCACTATTGGTAGGAGGGGCGGCAATGGGAGGCGCATTTGAAAAAGCTATTGGTGGGAGGCGGCAGTAGGAGGCTTTGACTGGCTGGGAAGCGGGATGGGAGGCGGCGGTGGGAGGCTTCAACTGGCTGGGAAGCGGCGATGGGAGGCGGTGTGGGAAGCAACTGTGGGAGGCCGGTGGCAGTGGCTTTGAAATGTTGAGAGAGGAATTCGAAAGTGGAGATGGGAGAGTCCACGGAGGTTGTGGTGAAGAGTAAACTTTATGATTTACATTGTGACTTATATATTAAGTTGTTATGGTTTTGAATTGTAAATGTAATGAATTTACTAAATTGCCTTCGGTTTGGTGAACCGAGACTTTTTCAAAATGAAAACCGCCATCAAACCACGATTATGCGGTTTTCAAGTTTTTCAAACCACCCCCAAACCGCTAGTTTTAAAAACTAAACCAAACCATGCAGTTTGGCGGTTTGACGGTTTGGGCGGTTTTGCCGGTTTTACAAAGACTAATGCCCACCCCTACTAACTACTACTATGTACTATGTTTTCTTCACAAAAAAAAAAACTACTATATATATACCTACAAAATAGGAAAAGTTATATCAAAAATGAAAACTCCCACTTAAAGATGACACATGTCACGACCTTATTGATCCATTCTTGAACATCACTTTAATTTGATTTTATCACACATTGAATTGAAGAATTAATTAGGGGTTGGAGACAATGTGAACTTTGGAACTTTTAAATAGTAAATCTAATAAGGTTTTTTAATTATCTTGTTTTTCATACATAGCTTACTTATTGTTATATGATGTAGCATTAATTTAAAATCTGGATATAGTATGAAATTACGTTATTTTTCGATAGAATGTATGTCCTTGACACCTTGTACATTCCTTATTGTATGAATGTTAAAAATTAATATTGAGTTTTTCATTTAATTTAAACTTGAAAATGTCATTAACATGGAAGGTATGTCATTGATACCTTGTACATTCTTTGTGTGGATGTTAAAAATTAATATTGAGATTTTTATTTAATTTAAATTTTGAAACGTCATTAACGTTTGATGTCTCTATTGATGCCCACGAATTATCATTAGCAAGTAGATGACAGTTACCCATTTCTGGTCAAGTAAATGTTTTTTATCATTAGCAAGCGGATGACAGTTACCCTTTTCTGGTCAAGTAAATGTTTTTTCTTTAATATTGTGTAATTTAAAATTCAAAATAACACCGGACTATAAAATCTAAATAGACAAGTAAGTGTTAACTGTTAATTGTGAATATTTAAGTGTTTCATTGATTTAATTAACTATATATTTTTGCAAAAAAATAAAAAAAAAAATATTTTTGTGATTATTTCGTCTAATTTTAGTGTACTTTACATGTATGGAAATTTTATTGTATTGGTGCTTTATATATGGAAATCTCATTGTATTGGTGCATGTTTACATGTATGGAAATCTTATTGAATTGGTTTTACGTTTTAAATTTCAAAATAACACAAACTAAATGTCTCTAAAAATCCCGCTATATTAAATTTCCCATTGGATTTGGACTACTGCTAAGACAGTTATGTGGCATACATCTAGCATAATTTTTTATTTTCAAAGCTGTATAACTCACTTTAACATAAAGGGTTTTTAGCTGCGAAACAGTTTGTACATTTCTTATATATTGTGTGGATGTTAAAAATTAATATTGAGTTTTCTATTTAATTTAAACTTGGAAACGCCATTAACATGAAAGCTATGTCCTTGACACCTTGTACTTTCCTTATTGTGTGGATGTTAAAAATAAATATTGAGATTTCCATTTAATTTAAATTTGGAAACCGCATTAACCTTTGAAGTCTCTATTAGTGCCTATTAAGTATGGAAATCTCATTGTATTGGTGTGTGTTTACATATATGAAAATTTTATTGAATTGATTTTATGTTTTAAATTTCGAAATAACACAAACTAAAGGTCTCTGAAAGTCCCTTTATACTAAATTGTCCACTGAGCTAGGACTATTGCTAAGATGGTTATGAGGCATACATATGTGCCTTTTTTTCCATTTCCAAAGTTGTATAACTCACTGCAACATAAAAACTTTTAGCTGCGAAGCAATTTGTAGCAAAAAGTCTATATTTTGCAGGCAAAGGTTTTTGGCTACGAAAAAAATTTGTAGCATTGTCAGTGCCAAGCCCCGACGCTAAATGTATAATGCTATAAATTTTGTATTTGTAGCTAAAAAGTCACATTTAGCTACAAAAATATTTTGCAGCTACATCAAAGTATCAAACAATTAGGTGCGAACTAAAACTCGCATTTAAATATACATCATTTTGCAACAAAGAATTCATAGCCATTACTTTGTTTGTGTTATGAAGTTAAAATTACGTTTTGGTTGCAAAAATGAATATTTGTAATTAAATATACTTATTTGATACAATTCTTTAGTAAATCTTGAAGACTATTGGTTTCAAATTATTTTGCAGCTAAATAGCTTTAATTATCAAAAATGTAATTTTTTTTGTGAAATATTAAAAATTTATTGGAATACATTTCAAATTTTCAATAGATACGTAGATGTATTGAAATGTCAAAAATGTTGTAGACAAAAATATACCAAAACTGTATTGAAATACAAGAAGTTCATAAATAAACATAACATTAATTAAATTCTTTTTTATAAAATATACGTATAATTTCAAGATTAAACTTATTAATAAAAAAAGTAAATTACATCTTGAATGAACAGATTACATCTTACTTACCAAAAAAAAAGATTACATTTTACTTACAAATAAAATAAAATAAAATTACATCTCATTAAAAAATTAAAAAAATAATCAAACAAAAAATCTCCATTCTCTAATGATCCCATAAGCAACCATTAAAGATTGATGACATGCACCTTGATCGCAACAATCATTAAAGATCGTCTCCTTCGCTGCAACTTGAAAAAAAAAATAACACATCAAAATCTACAAAACCTACTTAATCTCAATCTCACAATAGAAAAAAAAAAAAAAAAAATTAACAAAACCCCCAATTTTGTCAAAACGAATTGAAACTTTAACTTCCAAGCTATACTAAATCATACATAAACATATCGAACAATAAGATATATTATAGATCGGGATGAAGATCAGCTTCACGAAAAATCCCTACAAATCCCAAAAACCACAACCAAGTTTTAAATTATAACATAAATTCTACCAGAACAAAAGTGTAGATATGGTTGAATGAATGATGTGCTTGGTGAACATCCTATCATTGCTTAGGGGTATATATAGAGAAAATTAATTAGTGTAAACATTAATTCAATCAATTCATTGGTTTTTGAACGGTTTGTATAGTGAGTTGTTTAATTCATTCATGTTTTGAAATGTTTTGAAATGCTTTATTTTTTAAATGACTTGTAATTTATGATTTTATTTACGATTTTGTAAGTTACGTTTTATATGTAGTTATAGACAGGTTGATAGAATTTAGGGGCTTTGTTAAGGGAAGAGCTTGGCTGTCTCACATGGCGCGTCGAGAGGGCTGAAAAACGCCACGTGGCACACCTAAGATCTTCCTTTATCATATATATAGATATATAGATTAAGCAACAAGTCCAATAGGACGAAAATAATACACTATATTGCAAAACTATTCTTAATACAAATTATAAGTATCTTTATACATAATTAAATATTTAATTTATGAGGTAATCTTAATTTGATTTGTCAAAAATCTTTAGTAAGACGGCATCATTTATCTAAAACAAGATAGGGTTCAGTTCATTTTTAGTGTACCAAAACAAATTTAATATGCTTTTCATCACTTTGCCTCATACTTTCTAAATATATAAAAATAAGTACCACTGAAAATAAATCTTAGTTGCCCTCACGAGGAGGTAACTAGCTAGTTATACTTCCATTTATATGTTTTCCAGGGAAAAAAGATATACCATATATGGGTAAAGACTTATCCGAACACCACGTATCACAAAAGACCATGAGAAAACCGTGCTATTCTTAGTTGGAATACTAACAATTATTGAAAAAAAAAGGAAAAAAAAAAAATCTCTAAACCACACCTTTAGTTGGCTTTTTTTTTAATAGAAAAGTTCTATAACAAAAAATTGAGATGAATATCTCAATATATGTAACTTCTCGGCATTAATCTCGACATCATCTACTTTTTCTTATGTCATTTCAGCCACACTTTCACAATCCACATGTTTACATGCATCGAGAGACTTATTTGTCATTCAATGTCTATTTATTTTAAGTGGCAGCTTTTCGCCTCAATCAATAGTTGCATTAGAGAGGCTGAGCAACATTAAATGAGTAGCTCCTATGAAAAAAAAAAAAAAAATTAAATGAGTAGCTCAGCTACGCATAAAATATTCGGTAATCTGCAGATTTAATCAATTCGAGCCAACTAACAATAACTGTATTACATTTATGGTTTCAAGGACTGGTACGGACTCAATCAAATTACGAATTACATATTTAAAATACGCTCAGATTCAGTTCAATCCAACATGTATAATTTAAGATATGTATATTAATATTGTAGATTATTGCAAATTAGAGTGCCACTAGTATTTTTTTTGAAGCCAGGTGCCACTAGTTTAGACTACAAATGGTGTGTGTTTTTTTCCCTATTTTAAAATGTGTTGTAACTTTTTTTGTATATTTATACAAACTATACATAGACTTAGTTATAGCAATATGTAATTATGTATCTATATTAATAGAACAACCTCAATCGGCAATAATTTGGTTTTTATTTAGTCCAATACGTATAGTAAATTAGATTAGATTGGATTTGCAATTTTTCAATTTGTAGTAATTGAATTAAAAAAATGCTTTTGTAAATCACTTTTGTTACGCTTTGAGTACTTAGTGGGCTCAAGTGAGTGTTTCTCTACGTGATACACCTCGAAGAGCACACATCTCGCATGAGGTGTTAGCACACACCTTGAGGTGTATTGCATGGCTGGACATCCACTTAGGTCCATTAGGTGTCCAAAGTGAGTGTCCAAAATGAGTTACTCTAGCATCTCCCTATTCCATTAAATTAAAAATTGTGTTGGTAGATCTAACTATTATATATAGGGAAATTTTATAATGAAGTCTAAATATATACTCATGTTATGGGAACCCCTCAAAACGTATTGTGCATTAAATATGTTGTGTATTTATGACTCATAGATTAAAGACTTTGTTTGGTTAGGGTGGAGTTATTGTGTATTTATGACACATAAATTAAAGACTTTGTTTGGTTAGGGGTGGAGTTATCTCTCGGGAGATAACTTACAGGGAGTTGAAAACTAATCATGTTTGGTTGTCAAACTTGTTTGCAAGTTATTTATCAACTTACACTCTATGGTGTGAGAAATCTCCCCACTACCCCCTAGGGAGCTATCTCTTAGGAGTTGTAGACACAATTACCCTTCATTAATGACTTACTTATTACCCATCTCTTTCTTATTTGGAGGCTATTTATGTCAATTCATATTTTTTATTATTTAAAAATTTGAAACTTCCCTACAAGTTTAAAGTTGAACCAAACAAAAAATATTAACTTCAATGAGATAACTCTCAACTAACACCGTAACTTAGCAAAAACGAATCAAACGAGGCCAAAGTGTTGGATTAGAATCCAATTGCAGGAAATGTGGTTCTTATGGCATGAGTATTTTTATAATTCCCATAATAGTACGACCCTTATATATATATATATTTATATATATATATATATATATATATATATATATATTTTTTTTTTTTTTTTTTTCAGAAAATAATATTAATCTTCATCCTCAAAAATATTCGTAGTTTTATCCTTACATATAGCTCATGTCATGCTTTCACTTCATGTACGTCACCACGTGCTGACAACTTGAGCCTTTTATTGACAGGGGACAAGAACGTGAACGGCATACTCTTCCCAAAGGACGCGAAAGCCACAAGGGATGAGAAATGAAAATAGTGCAATGGGCCCTAATTAGTGCCGTTAAACGTAGGACTCGTACATAAGATGGACGCTGACCACGTCAACGTGAACATTATTGATTGTCCCTCGCTTATCATGATCATGCCTAAGAACCACGTTGACACAAATTAATTAAAGTTTGGCGGATGTTATTCCAGGATGAGTTATCGGTAGCGAATTTCATTTCAACCATGCGTTTTACATTTTTTTTTTTTTTGTCTGAGTTTACGTTGATGTGTTCGTAATCTAATCCAACAAACATTTATTACAAATAAATATTACAATCATGAAGCACAAAACTAACTTCGTAACACGCACATTATCATGCGACCCCAACCCTATAAGGAGAGGACAACAACTTTTAGATGGGACACGTACATTGATCGAAAATGAACACCCAAGCAATGGGACCAACCAACGCTCGTAGGTAGAAACTTATCTACAACATCCTCACGTATGTGGGAACTATATACAACTAAATAAGAAAAACATTAGAGTCGTGACCTAGAGGAGAGAAGATCGATCGGACGATTTGTCAGACTTGCTAATCAAAGAAAGTCACCATTGTTGAGTGTCGCCACTACTAAGTACTCCCTGCCATGAACGCCTCACCGTGATTGGTATTTGCTTTTGTTTTATACTCATTTCACAAGACGCAAAGGACCCAAACCCCAACTTGCCGCCTCCTTCATTTATACCAAGCCCTAGGTAAAATAAGGTCATCTGCAGAGACACCAGAGACCCGTAACAACCCCAAATCTAAGTTTTGGACACCATTAGAACTAATTTCCTCAAATTTTATAATCTTAATTTATGCACATCTATATAAACACATCTCATTAATTTTATAATAAATTGAATCTTTCTTTTTTGAGGGCTAATAAATTCTGAATCTCGAGATAGCTACTTAATTAATCAATTTAAGAAATAAAAAAATTATAATATATTGTATATATGTATGTATGTATGTATGTATGTATGTATGTATGTATGTATGTATGTATGTATGTATGTATGTATTAGAAGATCATAATGAACTAGCAATATATATTGAGATATAACTCAGTCGGGTTGTCATAACGGTAAGGGCAAACACTACAAGAAAGCATCAATTCAGCAACAGACTAATATGTTGCTAAGTTGGTACAATTTTATTGGTAAAGCTCCCTGCAACAAATCAACGACATATATAGTCTGTCGTTGAAGTTTTTGTTGCTGGTAGAAGTTAGCGACATACATTGTTTTCTGTTGCTGTTCAGCGACAGAACTATGACAAGCGTCTGTCGCTGAATAACAAAAAAATATATCTGTTGCTGACTGAAACCCAGTCAACACATATATGTCTGTCGCTGACTGGCGCCAGTCAGCACCGATGTTTTGCAACAAATTAGTGACAATTTTGACATGTCGCTAATTTAACTAGTAAAATTTTAAAAAATCTTATTTTTAAAATAGTAAATACTAAAAAAGACAATAACCTGCAATAAATCTGCCAAAACAACTAAAAAATCTACAAATATTACTTTAATTGAAAAGACATTTATAAAATATCAAAATTTAATAAAATTTTTTTACAAAAAATGATATTATAACATTTTACAATGAGATTACAATGTGTACAAAACACTCTGATAACATTCCTTCGCATTCAAATCCTTTAGCTAGCAAAGTGTATCCCGTCCAAATCCTGAAAGCTAAGAGAAATGTCCACATTATTCAATAAATAGACAAGTAAGCAAGATATTCCAACACATAAAACAACATCACATCTAGAAAATTATATACATTGTTAAATTAATTGGTGAAGAATTTTATTTATTTCATCTTGATGCTAGAGAGTAGCCAAATAAATATTGTCAAGTACTAATGACATTCTTTTAATGAAGACAACTACAAAAGTTATCACACGTGCATGGGAACCTTTGGCGTCTCAGCTCACAATGTGTCTCCATTCCTCAACTAGTCGATCCATAGAAGAAAAACAAAATTAATGGACTAATACGTGCACTAAGTACTAAGAAATGTGTGCAAAACAATATGGCAAAATGAAAAGAAATAAGATTTGGAGTTTATATGAGTAACACATTACATTCGAAAAATCCACAGCTGATCACCAACTATATAAACCATATAATCCAAGTGGGAACATGGGAACAAATTGACATGAAAAATAAAACCTTAATAAAGGCAAAACAAACATATGCATCTCTAATGTTAGTGATCACTACTTCTTAGAAATTTCATACTAGACATGATAGATATTATTTGGCACAAGTTTCCTCTCACCAAGCATCACAGATGAAAAATGCGATGGGCCAACTCACAATAATATCTACGGCCAAGGTCCCTACTTATGTTGTTCCTCCCCTACATTCAGTGGATACAAAGATGAATTGATTTCTAAATAAGATTGCATATTTTTCTATTTGCATTTAGATACACAAACTTACCAACTAATGTTGTTCGTCCCCTACATTCTTCCAATGTTCATCCTATGACTACAAGGCTTAAGAATGACATCTTTAATTAAGCCCAATCGTGTCCCACCAAAGAAAAATATTTTCACATGATACACCACAATATATAAAACTTCATAAGAAATATGGAATCACCAATAGAGGACATTCATTAGTGCCAAAGGATTTACGAGCTTCTTCTAAGCAATTCAAGGAGATCTTCACGTGTATTCTAGAAAAATTGAAAATTGCATATGTTCAAAGATTAGTAGCATGATAATTTGTTCTTGCAAATACAACATAGGATAAAAAATAATGTAGTATAGTATTTTGACAACTTAGGAGTCAATTCTACACAATAAATTAGTCCATAGAAAACCAAGAGAAAGCCAACAGAAATGTCACCAACAAAAAAGTAAATACTGAAAATGTAGAAGTAGCACCAATTGTGATGGATATAGAAAGTTATGTAGGTAAAGTTGAATAAAACATGGCTGCATTCAATGCCATTTATTATGTATTGATGGTGGTATAGAGGGGCTGCATTTAACATTGCGGAGGCTGTGGAGTAGGGCGATGTCTCAAACTTATGAATACTGAAATCAATGACATTTGTTATGCCTTCCAATTAGTTAGGGATGGTTAGACGGACCAAACTTTTTCATTGTTCTCATTTTACTTAGGTTCAACAATTCAAAATAAAGAAAAAGTGAAATATCGTCCATAGATCAAAACACTAAAGAACTATGTGCAGAAAAAACTAACATTTACTCAAAGAAAAATTATATACTTACTTTTTTAACAAGACAAAAATTCTAGATTTGTTGAAAGAAATAATGTGAAAGGCAGTTGCCTATTCATCTTGTAGTTTTTCTATAAAAATAAAGTTCTTATCAAATGCACAAGTAAAGACAAAAAAACATGCAAATGTAATAGGTTTTATATACTTTTAGGAACTTTTACGTGTGTGTACCAGTACAACACATCAAGTCTCGAAAAGAGATTTGTATGAAGGTATACCTATGAAAATAGATTGTATGGAAGTATATCTAAAACAAGCTCGAGTGATCTAATTTCATCTACAAGGCAATAATTAATGCTATTTTTTTAGTTTTCCTGATTAAGAAACTAAGAATGATGCAGAAGTTATAGTAAAGATTAAGATTTGTTCCACATATTTTTCTTACTCTTTATCTTTGTTTTTATGTTTCTTTTTAGCATTAATCTAAATCATAATTTTTATTTGAACATGTCTGTATATTATACAAATGTTCAAAGGAAAATGAAAAATTAAAAGATAGACTAAATTGCATAAACTAAAAGTAATAGGAAAACCAATGCAATTTCTCACTTGCACTTCAAATTTGACCACATTAGGAGTCTTGGCACCGACATTGTCACTTTCAATGATTGCATATTCATTCCAAAATAATAGTTCCCGTAGACTACATTATTAACCATGCAATCCGATGAACTGTAAAAACCTGGAAACCACCGACAGTTCATGTTGTAGTATCCAATCTTCAGATAGACTAGCAATAATAAAAGTAGGTGACAAGATTAGTCAAGCACAAGCAACTCAACAAACATGGAGAAATTAGAATTAATATAGTAATCCAACATACATTCTCATACAAACAAAGGTAAGCCACCGTTCTTTTTTTTTCTTTTTCTTGTTGTTCTACTTTCATGAGTAATTGGTTGTTGAACAATCATTCACAAAAAATTATATGGGCGACAACTGAACTCATCAAATAGGCACTAATGGTTAGATTAAGATTGCTATGTCGGACAAAAAATGAAAATGGATTGAAATGACTGCTGTGATTCTCAAATTTAAATAGTAAAAAATGATTCACTTAGTACTGATCATGGTGGTAGAATGGGAACGTACCAAGTTTATCTAACTTTCTCAAAAAAAGGAAAAAAAAAATTAAGAAACCTATGAAATCACAAATACTTCTGGAATGCTAAAAGTAAGCATAAAAATTGATCATCTCATCAACGAACGGAAGGAAATAATAATTTGCGCAATTAAGACCAACTAAGCATAAAAAAAACTCTAACTAAAGCCAAAGGAAGGAGCACTCACTAAATGTTAGCATCAAAGATTTCTCGAAAGGCTTTTAAAGGAGTTTCATCTTTTGAATAACACAAAGAAAGTTATCGAAACACACAAAGAAAGTTATCAAAACTAACCAAGTAATGGAAAACTAAAAATAGAACTCCTACACCTACTATTCAACAAAGGTTTCTTTGTAAGTGCTTATAGCACATGCACTACTCCTAGACCAAACGTTGTAAAGAGATGAATTCATCAAATACATCCATATGCAGTCCACTGCTCCTTTCAAGGAGTACACATTACAATTTTATGAAATGAAACCAACAATTCCAAAATATAAACTTCAAAGGGAACTTTTGATTGTGTATTATCCATATAATGGAAAGAAACAAGATATTCTTAGTAATATTAGACTATCAGTAAGCAGGTATGTTGCATCGAAGCACCCAATGCACCAACAATCGAAAACCCCATTGCATCATTCCCTCATAAGCAAGGAACAAAAAACTTACAACATACGTAGCCAATGCTTCATAATTTGAAAGCCAATCCTTTTATGAATACTTAGGAATAACTATAAGAAGTGTCACCATATCACGAAAAAACATGTTAGCAAATTAAGAAAAGAGAAGAAAAAATAAAGTTTGATCATTTAATCATAAAATGATGAAACAAGAAAGTTCATAACATCACCTAGTCTTGACGCTCCATTCCGGACATCTTGGACTCTCAATCTTCCACATATTCAAAAAAATATGCTGCATCTCTCCAAGTCTGCAATGTTAAATAGCTGAACCACTAAAAACTCACAATCAATTAAAATTAGACCCTTAAACATGTTCACCCCAATAACCAATTCATTATATATATGGGTTTACTACGACAAAAACGAAATAGAGCAATTTAAACTAGATCCTACAAAATAGACCTAAAAAAGTTTGAAACAAACTACATCATTTTCAACCAAAAAAAATAAAACATCAAATCACTCCTGCCGTAGTGGTGGTGTAGATGCGGCATAAGTTGTGACATAAACTCCTCATGATCATCCAAAAGCTGAAGTTTACCATCCGTTAGCTCTCTACGTGGATTGATCCAATGTCCAGGTTGGTGGTAATCTAGGTGCACAGACTGAGAATATGAGTATGGATTCGAAGGTGATCTGTCTGGTCGTCAAATGCTGGGTGTCAACAACGTAAACACCGTCACAAATGTCGTCATGCTGAGGACCAGAATGGGTTGTAGCTGGCGATGGTGGAGGTCGCGGTGTCGGAGGCACGTGGGGCCTAATACCAAGGTCTTGTATCAATAATGCCTCCATATGTACTAAACGGTCCTCCATCTCTCATTTTTTTGCTCGCGTTCCATCTTGTCTCTTTGCATTTAGTCTTTTCGTTCCTTTTTCTCCTTTAGTAATGTTTCTTGCAACCTCTAGTGGTCTCACTAGAGCTCTTCTAACTCACGAGGTCCATACGCCGGTCCTCAAGATGAGCTTGCTTCGATTGAAGAGTTGTTGTAACGATGATAACCTTGCGACCCTAATCCGTAGATACGACCCTTGACTTCTAGCACCACCTCAAGATAAACTGCATCAACATCAATGGGTGTGTCGGGGGACTTGGTGGATAATTCCTCCACTGTCCAAGTGAGTTATGCCTACATTAAATCAATAAAGTAATAGTTAACTTTATCGTTGTTTAAAATGGAAGTACTACATGAGTTATGTTGAAAAATATTAATTACATCAATCTTCGTTGATATCTGATCTATGAAAGTGTGGCCGTCATGGCCATGGGCGTAGAGGTGTCGAAACATCTCATGGCGTGTGGGATGATGTTTAAGCTTCTTCTCCTATAAGCGAGTTGTAAGATTAGTAGTTTATCACTATTCCTTGGCTTAAACAAAATTAATTACATAAAATATCATTAATTAAGTTAATTTATGTACTTAATCCGTACCAACGTATCACCATGCTATCTTGCGGATATAGATCCGACAGTTTTCAATGAAATACCAGTGTCTGGCCCTCCCACCTCAGAGCGTCTATTTGCGCTCATCTGCTCGGACTTCTTCTTAAATGCTTCATCCGTCGCTCGTGTTCTTTTGTAATGCTCAAACACCTTGTCCGTCAAGTAAATAGGTGTTCTTCTCTTCTTCGTGACTAAATACATATTGCCATGGTACTAGATGGCTGCCTTCCGACACCACACTTCGTATATCGTAAATGACATATGTAACTCCTAAGTGAAGAACACCTATTAAAGATTTTATTCTCATTTTCATTACTTGGAACTAGTTAAAATAAATTCACCTCAATGGATGATGTGAATTTACTGACCTTCCACCTAAGCCAATATATATCTCGTTGGGATTGTGGAACATATTTCCATTTCCATCATTTTTCAAATACCCACTCTTGAAAACTAAACTCATATTTCCTGCCGTTATAGAAGAAGGGTGTAACCTACCATTCCAACATTTAAGTTAGTCTAGGAAAGCAATATTTTTATGGACTAAGTAAATATTATGGAGATTAACATAAAAGCTCGAATCGGCAATGAGATGAATAAGAGGGTTTTCGCCTTTTTATAGGGCGTTGGGGTGTTTGAAAAAGTCTGGGATGTCCTCAGTCGCAGGAGGTATCGATGAGCGTAACCTGTTAATGGATGACCTCGCGGATGGAGTCCTACGTCATGTTGGGGGTGTACGATATGTAGAGGCATGTTGGTCGCCTATCCTAAGAGAATGACATAGATGACCCAAAGGCGAGTGTGGAGTATGAGGTGAATTGGTGCCAGGACGTGAAGACGAGGGCCCGATAGCATGCTCGGGTGGGTATACATGTCCCGGAGATGATGGTGTAGTATGATGTGAAGAAGGGGGAATGGTAACATGCTGAGGAGATGGTGTGTGGTGGTGTGATGAAAGGAAATGATACCATGATGAGCTGGGAATAGATGAATTGGGGAATAGACTTTAAATCAATCTTCCTAAATCAGTCCCTAAAGACTAAATTAAGTCTCAATCTTAGTCCTACATTTTAACGCAGTTTTTAGGCATGAAATGGTCAAAATATAAAATCTTCTACACCAATATAATTGTTGTTGGTCTCTCTCTTAGCTTTCCAAAAAGGTTTAGTTTGCAAAATTATGATTTAGAATGAAGGAGATATCATGAATTTACTAGACAAAGGTCTAATTGAAATTTAATCCGACCAGCGGATTTAGAAATCTATTTCTCCCAATATATAGTTCCTAAAAATGTGAATTCTGGTCACAAGGTAGAACATATTTCCAAATAAAACATACTAAAAGATCAGCTCATTTGGATAAGTACTTAGGGAGTTATGCCCTTAATAGATTTAGTTTCAAGACTTTCCTTTTTAATTCCAGCACCTACTTGTAGAGCATGTTTGGACATAGAAACATTTGAATCAAAATACCTTCAGGTAAGCAAAGTTATTCCTCCTTAAATAAGCTTTCAAATTTTCAATGGTTTGGATCAATTTGGATCTAAAATGGGTAGATTATGACCAACTTACCCAGGTTGATTCCTAATGCAACATGCAAAATTCTAGTTTTGTGTTGCAACTTCAAAAATTCATATCTTTATGATTTCAAAACTAAATTAAGAACTTCAATATAGTTAGGTTATTAGCTTGAAATGAGGAATCCAAATATATAAATTAATTGGAAACACTCAATCATCTACAATATGAAATTAGCCTAAAATCAGAACTTGTTCTAATTTCAACTAAAAAGATGTGTACCTAGTTGATGTAGCATCCTAGCTAGAGAACTTCTCACCAACTCTAATGGATTCCTACAACACCTTGATGATTCACTCCTCTCCAACAATTACTTCTTCTTCTCCAGTAAAAATGAATGAGTGATTTGGTTTGCATGTTGTTTGATCACTAATAATATATATGAAGGTAATGTTCCTTCCTAGCCCTTAATCTTCATGGATTTATGTATCCCTAGGAATATCTAATGGTCCACCTTTGTCATATATCCCACTAACTCCCACTAACTCAACCTCAAGTGACACCATTTCATTACTCACCTAGTTCCTAGATGTGCCAATGTGTATCTCTAGACCAATCTTATGCTTTCCATTTAATTTACTTAACTATAGGCCTTTAATTTGATTTACATTAACAAACACAACCATAGGCTTATAAGTAATTCCTTATTTCATATTAGTATTAAATAAGACTTACCAAAATGCTAACTATCCGGTTCCCCGACTTGCACGCTACTCGAGGTGTATCCCCGCTCTCGTATCGACGCCTACAACTGTACAAACTGACTTAGTAAGTCTACATAATACATAACACTAGGCACACATTAATACAAAAATATGATATACCTCATCCACGTGCCTTAGTCGGTGTACGTATCACAATGTAGGTCTCACGTTAAGGGTCGATGATCCTGATTAAGGAATTAAAACGGGGTTAAACATTTAGGCCATGACAATTTGAGAATGTTTTGGGGGGTTCGAGAGGGGTCCGAGGACATTTTCAACACCAGAGGGTCGATCGATTTGGGGGAAGGAGATTTAACGGAGAAGAGAGAGGCTTGATCGATTTTGGGTACGGAGGCCGTAAAGATTTTGGAGAGCACACCAGAGGGAACATTGACACCTAAAGAGGGTGGGGCGAGAACGTTGACACCAAAGGTGGCGGGGCCGTGATGATCGATGGACGTAAAGGTTTCACACCAGAGGGTTTAAGGAACTGTGTAGGGAAGACGATGAAATGTTTTTTTTTAGTTCCATTCTGCAACAGATCTATCACTGTCATGTTTTAGTCACTAGATCAAATGACACGTGTTCCTATTCGTATTTGATGTTTGTCACATTGGGCGGGAATGTATGGGCGGGAATGTATGGGCGGGTAAAATCAGTAACAAATCTGTGACAGTCATCGGTTTGTCACAAATGTTTGTCATAAATCTGTTGTTAAATTGTTGTTTTGTAGTCAACCAAGTCAAATGACTTATCTGATGCATATCTGTTGTTGATTTTGTTGTTTAACAACATATTCTGGATGTTGTTATTTCTTGTTGCTATTCCACCATATTCTTATAGTGGAAGGCGCGCGACATGATGAACTAGCAATATATATTGAGATATAACTCAGTCGGTTTGCCACAATGGTAAGGGCGAAGGTGCGCGAGATTGTGTGAGTTAAGCGTACAACCTCGGTTGCCTCGGTTTCGATTCTTCGGTGTGGCAAGATTGCTCGAGCCACTGGAGTACGCTAAGGCCAATTGTATTAGGGCCTAGTGGGATTAGTCAAGCTCGCTTGGATGCCCACGTATATATTGAGATTTTTTTTGACTTAAGTGTATGTGGGTCGAACTCATCTTTGTTTTTTTGTATACAATATGATTAATTATAGAAAAAAAGGTAGATTGATTTAGCTAGGAAATATTAATACATGTGCAGCGTATATATATTTGTTAAGAAATTAATAATCTTGATTTTAAAGGTATTATATGATTATGGAAAGGTAGCGGCTAAAAGGACCCTAACTTTTGCTAAACGAACCACAATTTTTTTAAAAATTTAATGCATGTATGAAATGACTCAACTGCTCCTCCATATAAATGGGTTTTCAGCACTTTTGCTAACATATACCCCATTCACACTCACTCACTCATTCATACCCCACTCACCTCTCTCTCGAATCGCCCTCTCACTTCGGCTCAAATTCGACGAAATTCAAGTGAAACCACATTGATTCGACGCTGTGAGTTTATTCTCCACCTATTTTCATGTTGATTTCTGGGTTTTATTAGGTTTTTTTGTATGTTTTTTAAGTCAATAGTGGGATTTATGGCTTTTTATTTGGAGCTTGAATCTCACATTTTTTACACAAAAAATCAATGAAATCGAGAATATCTAGTGATTCTAATCAAAACCCACTAATTTCTAGGTCGATTTCATGTATTTTTTTGGAGTTTAAAATTTTTTTGTTCGTTCTTGTCGCCAGTGAGCTTCGGACACACAAGGCTGAGATCGTTTTGGAAGTATTGGTCACACAAGTTCGAAACCTCTTTAGAGGTTTTGGTCGGCTCCAACTGAGACCAACACCAAGACCGAGACACTTTAAAGGTCTCGGTCGGTGTCGGCCGAGACCTTTAAAGATGTCTCGATATAAGCCAACCGAGACGTCTCGGCCACGTGTGACCGAAACCCGCGGGCGAAACTTCTTCACTTCTAAGGCATTGGTAAGCAAGGGTATTTTTGAAATTTATGAAAATAAAGGTGGGATATGTTTAACAAAATCGGAGTATGCTTAAGTAATGGGTTCCGTTTAGCAAAAACTGTGGTCCTTTTAGCCCTGCCATATGGAAATTATTGAATGTGGCAAATTCCTTAAAGGAAGATTGTTTAATTTATTTAAATAATATATATACGTTTCCACTACAGGAAAATGGATGCATGTTTACTCTCAAACTTTTCAATAATAGAGATAAAAAAAAAAATCACCATGTTTCTCTCAAAAAAAAAAAAAAGAAAGTCACCATTCATGCAATTGCATAGAATCAAATAGAATAGCGACTTTCTAATTCTCTTTGCAATAGCTTCACAAGTGAAAAATATTTTGAAGTGTCAATATATATCTATGGTAGTCCTCCTTTTATTCAAAGTTGGAAACCCTTCTGCTTTATTCAAACTTGAGATTGCCTAAGTAGACCCTAAAAAAGCTCCTATATTATATGTATGTTCTACTACATAGGTCAATCAAATAAATCAATATGGCTTGGTGATTTGTATGTAGCATATAAATAGCTAGGTATATTCGGAACAAATTCTTATATCCAAATTACTACACATTGCATGCAACTTGGATGTTGTTTTGGATATAAATTCTTAATTAATTATAATGTATGTTCGAAGAAGTAACCGGAAGTACACACTTCACTGTACCCCTTGTTCTTTCTTCTACATAAATCTTTTAAGGGTGATAAGATACAAGTCACTATCCATAGTTCTTGTCTTCAACAAGCAACACAACAAAGCAAATTTAATGCAAAAAGCCAGGGGGCGGCAGTGCAGTTGGACCATCAAACACCACACAATTACACCCATAATCCCACCAATAGTGTACACTACATGCCCTACTGCATCTCTATAAATTACAAGGTCTATCAACACTTACATTCACCACACCAACATCATTCCCTCTTTGTCTATCAATCTGCTTTAGTTTAAACTAATTCTCTATATATATCGATCCCATGGCGAGTTCTCGGTTCGCGATGTTCATCACGGAGGTGGCACCGCCACAGTTCGTGTCGGTGATGAGGAGGAGAGCATCGAAGATGTTGGAGACGATTGTGGAGGAAGAGAGGGAGAAAACTATTATCAGTAGTCATGAGAGTTTCAGCTCTTTGAAGAAGAAGGCCAGTACTTCATCATCAGCTTATTTGTTGTTAAGGGATATTGAGAGACCATTCTCCATGTATGCACAAGATCAGTAGCTAGCTATGTGACATGAATATAGATCTTGCGGTCATGACTTAATTTCTCTGTTGAAGTAGTTCCAATATTAGTTTAGGAACTCCTTTAATTTGGTGTTTAATTTTTGTTAGAGATTTTCACCTGTTTTTGTGTTTAGGAATAAATAGTGAAAGGGCTGAAGCTATATACTACTAGTGGAGTCTTTTCATGTGAAAATTTAGTGTTTAGTTTTGTGAGTTTAATTAAGTCCTTTTTTTCTTTTCTTTTTTTTTTTCCTTTTTGCATGTAAAGTTTTTGGCTAACTGATGGTTGGCTTTGAAGTTTTTACATGTTTTGTAAGGGAATAAAAGAGAAGTGCTGGAAGAATGCCTTTTGTTAAATCTTAGTTAAATTTCTGTATTTTGAAACATGTAGAGAATATAACTATTAAGTTCTTTAATTAATTTCCTCTTGCTTGAAGACCTATTAATTGTTTATTAAACCTATTCTGCACAACAAACTTTATTAATTTGAACTTGAAAATATACAGTGCCCTAAAAGCAAACTGAAAATACAAGAACTCAATCAACCTCCAAAACAAACTTTATTAATTTAAACTTGAAAATATACAGTGCCCTAAAAGCAAACTGAAAATACAAAAACTCAATCAACCTCCAAACACAACCCCAACTAGATCACTGACCTGTCCCAAAAAAGGAACATAGTGGTCTATATCAAAGCTGATAAAATCGTATATACCATGCATAAAGTAAGTTCAAACTGATCAAGAACAGAGAAAGGTATTAAACATCAAAATTACATGAACCCGAATCATACTAAATCAATACCACGTCCACTAATCTTCGAAGGGCAAGACCCAAGATTTACAGATAAACCGAGATGCATACACTAAACATTTGTGTAAAAGCCAAAAACAAGCAATCACATACAAACACAGGATAAAGAATTACAGCAATGTGTTGAAGATGTGTGGACGGAAAGGTTTAATTTCACATTGATTAGACATGATGTCATAAAGAATTATAAAAGTGATTATCTTCCTCTTAATATCACCAATGTCTTTTGAGTTAAAACTTCACACCTAAGAGTTGAAGGTGGTTAAGTTAGGGACAATGCTCTCGCATAGGCGTGTGCGCGGCGCGAAGGAGAATTTTACATAATATCAGAGCACATGATTCAGATGGGACCTGAAAGAAAAATCCCCTTGGATCATGACTTTTTGGTCCACACATCTTTGGCACAATGTTCCTATGTCCACAACAAATGTATATGCATACAAATATTTATTACAAATTAATGGTCTAGCCTACTTTGGATAGACTGGGGTATAAGTGTTGTACTACTAGACTAATCATGTTCTATTAGGAGTCTACTTAACTTAATGGCTTAATTGGTAAAAATATCCTAATCTTTTCCAACTTTTGTTATTATATTCTAACATTTTTTAATTTGCTATTATATCATAACCTTTCTAAACTGATAAATTTGTACTATAAATCATTTTTTAACTCCAAATTCGATGAGGTGAGACTTAAATAATGAGTTTATAAAACTATCTCATCACCTATATATAATTACTAAATTTTTATTTAAGCTCATTACTTAGGTGTCACATCATCAAATTGAGTGTTAAAAGTGATTTAGATACAAATCAAACAATTAAAAAAGATTATGATATAATAATAAATTCAAAAAGGTAAGAATATAATAACAAAAGTTGTAAAATGTTAGGATATTTTAATCAATTTTGCCTAACTTAATTGATAACTAAGGTTTTACTAATCAAGTGAAAGCAATCTAAACCCACCTGAGGAGTTAAGACCTGACCCATACAACCCAATATTAACAAATATCCACATGAGTTCTCTAACCTTAAACATAAAACCTAAACTCTGCAGTTCCAATAGATTCACCTAGGTTTTTTTGGTTCGTTAGCTGTGACCGAGCTAGGTCTATAGATCTACTATATATATTTGATCAGATCAGATATGTCCACAGACCGTTAGTATGCTTGTATAAAGTTGCTCTTTGTGAGCTTCAAAAAATAAATAAATAATAAAAATAATAAAAATAAATAACCATCATTTTAATATGTTAATTTGAATAATGGAAGAATAATTAAAATTTGAAGGTATTTGTGGCAGAAATTGCAAAGTTTTATTTAATTGAACTTAAGGACGTATTGGCTTTATTTATAGTATAGACACACGGTCAAAAATCTCAATCCAGTAGCCATGCAAAGCAAAGTAAAAGATCCCTAAAAATATATACAATAAGAAATTAACTATATATTCTCCTCTTCTCATTCTCAACCTTTAATGCATATAACCCAAAAATAGCTAACTAGCTAAATGCAAGCGCAAGATAGGTATTAAAAAATATAGTTAGAGATTTCATTGCTTGGAAATCTTTTTTAATTTCTTTCTCCACATTCTTCATCACTTCATTTCTTTGAATATTTAATTGATGAAGTGATGAAGAGATTCAATTAATAAAACCCTAATATACATATGCCTGATTAATTTCCATTCTTATATATAAATGTATTTCACCTTCCTTGATTTCGACATGCTGTTGTATTTCGTGCATGGGTCATTGTAGAGATGGAGAGAGAGCTGCAAAGGTTAATAGAGAGCCCAGATGATCATCACCATGAGGAGATAACACCATTAATTATAGACCAAGATTTTGATGACCACAGGTACACTAGCTTGAAAGACATAATAAAATCTCAAAGTTGTTCTCCAAATGACTACTCCAATATATCGATCCGGAACCGGCTGGTGCAGCAAGCGGCGTCAGCTTATATTCTTTCATCGGCAACTTTTGCGACTCGTCAAGAGCATTGGATGATTGCATTATGGAGGAAGATGAAGATTTGCAAGCTGGAGTACTTGATGTATTATGGTTTGAGTGTTTATGTATGTGACCCATTACGGGCTTGCATTGAACCTATCCCCCGAGTTATGGCTCAAGTTTGTTCATCAAATAGGTGAGGTTCTATTATTAAGGAGAGAGCATCAGGTGCAATTCATTAATTAGTTCATCTTGAAATAATTAGCTAAATGATGTAGAACACAAAAATGTCTGTGTTCTGTAAGTCAGTTTATTTATTTCCTTATAAATATTTTTATAATGTTAATCAATGTTTTTTATTTGTTGACTTCAGCAAGATTAGAACCCACAACCTCCATAAACCTTACTTTTTGGCAAGTGATTTCTCGTCCATCCACTAAAACAATTTTAGTCTCTAATAGAAGATTTAAAACCCATGTTAAAGATGGGTGTTATTAAATAACACCTAATTGATAGGGGTTTTAAAAAACCTCTATGCAATACATGTATTAAAAATTAAAACATAACACATTCTTACATGACATTTGATAGCACTCGTTTTAATAGGAGTTTTAAAACCTCTATTAAAGACAAAAAATGTTCTAGTGATCACTACAACAAAATCTACTATTAATGACTTTAATTTTATGACAGTTTTAAAAATCTGTCATTGAAATTAATAAATAATTGTTGTGAAGTATGGATGACCATGCATTTACACCAACAAATGGTGTAATCATGTAACTTGTATTTCTCACTAAATAGTACCCTCAATTATTTATATATTTTCATGTAACTTGTAACTATTTCCAATGTATATCAACTCTTCCATGTATTACCAAATTACTTGTAATATGTTGTATGACATGTGGTGTATGTGTTACTTGTACACATTGTCTAATTACGTTATCATCATCACCAAAGGGCCTATATAAAGGGTGTCAACCTCATTGTAGAAACACACTAAGTTGAATGAAGAACTTCTCATTCCAACTCTCTCATTTCTTCTCTTCTCCTTTGTAATAGTAGTTTGTAAGTAGAGAAATTCCAAGTCTCCTACTTTCTTTCTCTAGTTTTTAGCAAGTTCCAACTCAATTGACAACACGTTATCAGCTTGAGCTTGCTCTTGCGTAAAGGGGAGATCTTGAAGTACAATAAAGCTTGCTAAGGAAACAAAGCTAGGAAGGTATAACTTTTGTTTATTTAAATAAGTTCAATTTATTTCCATGTTATCATGGTTGCTTTCTTTTTATTACATGCATCACTTATATATCCATACTTTATTCATACACTTTGTATTATAACGTCGCCGACTGTGAAAGTATGCTCGGTAGTTGTGTCTTGTACGATCTTCTACATCAAAAATTAAAAGTCAATATGTGACGTAACTAGTTTTCTCGATATACGACAAACGATTAGTTATGCTCTATTCTTGATTTTTATATTGCAAATAGTGCTATGAGTTTGGGTTAATAGTGGTAAGCCTTGTCCCCGGTAAAACTAAACATTGAAAGGGAGACGAGTTATCCCGTTTGAGGAGGCATGGTTTTAAGTAGACTTCATCTCGCCACCCAACCTGGAGGTTGTTCCACCAACTCATACAAGTAGTACATTTTGTATATTAACAATTAAGTTGTGAACATATATTGAATCATATATTATTTATTTTATATAAAAGAGAAAATTAAACTATTTACCCAATTTTTTGATGTATTTTCAGACTATGACAAACCTTCAAAAACTTGAATTTGTTGCCCTCGATATCATTGGCAATAATTATTTGCCATGATAACTAGATGCCGAGATATATCTACAAGCTAAAGACTTGGGAGAAACTATTATAAAAGGAAATGAAATATCATGCAAGACCGTACGAAAGCACTGATATTCCTTTGTCATCATCTCCACAAAGGTCTAAAAAGTGACTATCTAACTATAAAAGATCATCTCACCCTGTGGTTAAGCTTGAAAGAGAGATACGATCACCAAAAGACGATAATTTCCTCAAAAACTCAAAACGGCTAGCTGAATCTTTGGCTACAAGATTTCAAAATAGTTAGTGAGCATAACATGTTTAACATTACCTCTCGTTTGAGGCTTTGTGGAGAAAATAAATCCGATGAGGCAATGATGGAAAAAACATTCAGTACTTTTTATGCCTCGAATTTGTTGTTGCAATAACAATATTGAGAGCGTTAATTTAAAAAGTAATCGAAATTAATTTCTTGTGTCATGGTGCTGAACAAAATAATGAGCTTTTATAGAAGAACCACAACTAACGTTCAACTGATTCTGCTTCAATTAATGAAGCAAATGTTGCATCCTATAATGACCATAAAAATGGTCAAAGAAAGAAAAACCACAAACATGGAAAGGGGAAAAGATCAATCGGCAAAGATCGTGGCAAGCCCTATTTTAAATTTTGTGGCGATAAGTTCCAAACTAAATGGAATAAAAATAGCGCTGCTCAGAATAAGGGAAATAATGCTACTAAAAATGGGTACACTCGTAATCGTGACTAACCATGTCACAAGTGTGGTCTGAAAGGCCATTGGGCTCATGTATGTCATACGCCTAAGCATTTTATTGATATTTATCAAGCCTCCTTAAAGGAGAAAGACAAAAAAGTTGAGATGAGCGTCACTGTCGGATATGGCTCGTCGGACATTAATTATATGGATGTTCCAAATTTTCATGATGATCACTAGTCTTGATGTTTTTAATGATCACATGTAATGCTTCTCAATTTATATAATTCTATGCATTAGTTTTTTTTATGCTTTTAGTTCCCATATACTAGTTTCTTATGATAAATGAAATGTCTTTTTTTTTTCTAATTATCAAACATTGTTTATCTAGATGGATCATCAAATCATGTGTTCAAATCATGAACCAAATAAAAGCGATATTTGTCTTGCTAAATGTGCTCCAAGGAACACAATCCTTAAAAAAGAGAATATTTCTCAAACTTAAACTTAGCTAGGCTAATGTTCAAAAATATTTGACATTTCTAATTTGATTAATGGCTTTGGAAGAGCAAATATTACATTGCCTGGGGGTACAACAATTCATGTTGACAATGCCTTATACTTTGAAAAATCCAGAAAGATTTTACTTAGCTTTAAAGATATTCACCAAAATGGATATTACATTGAAAACATGAACAAAAATGATAGAGAATTTCTTTATGTCATATTGGTTTCGAATGGGAAAAAAAGTGTTGAGAAAATCCTCAACTTTATCATCTGGATTATATTTTACTAATATGAGGCATGTCGAAACGAATGTCGTCTTAAATAAAAAAATTAATAATCCAAAGACATTCATTTTATAGAATGGTCAACTTGGTCATCCAAGATCGTCAATGATGCGAAGAATAATTGATAATTCGCATGGACATCCTTTAAAGAGTCACAAAAGTTTTTATCTGGAGATTATAACTGTGCTAGTTGTTCTCAAGGTAAATTGATAGTTAAACCATCCCTAAGTAAAATTGTTGTGAAATCTCTAATTTTCTTAGAACACATTCAGGGAGACAAATGTGGACTTATTCATGTTCACTGTGGACCATTTAGATATTTTACGCTTTTGATAAATGCGTCAACTAGGTGGTCATATGTTTGTTTGCTTTCAACCGGAAATGTTGCACTTGCTAAACTTTTAGCACAAATCATTAAGTTAAAAGCACAATTCTTTGACAACCCAATCAAGACCATACGTCCTGATAGTGCTGGAGAATTCCAATCTCAAGCATTTAAAGATTATTGCAAATCTATAGGAATTACCACTGAGCATTCTGTTATGCATGTGCATACCGAGAATGGTTTGACAGAATCTTTGATCAAACACATGCATTCAATTAATTGCTAGGCCTTTAATTATGAGAACTAAGTTACCAACTTCAGTTTGGGGACATGCAGTCTTTCATGCTGCATCTATCATTCGTTATAATCCTATTGCATACCATGAACATTCCTCCATGCAACTCATTTTAGGTCAACAACCAAATATTTCATATTTGAAAATTTTTAATTGTGCAGTGTATGTTCCTATACCACCTCCCAATAAAACTATAACGGGTACAAAAACTTGAGATTTATGTTGGGTTTAACTCATCGTCCATTATAAGATACCTTAAGCCTCTAACATGGTATTTATTCACTGCACATTTTGTTGATTATCACTTTGATGAAGCAATTTTCCCATCATTATGGGAGATAAGAAGCCAATTCAAAAGGAATAACATGAAATTGCTTGAAATGCATCAACTTTATCACATTATGATCCACGAACAAATCAATGTGAACTTAAAGTTCAAAAGATCATTTACTTGCAACAAAATTGCAAATCAATTACCTGATGCATTTACTGACTCAAAATGAGTGACAAAATCACATATTCCAGCTATAAATGCTCATCTAAGAATTGATGTCTCTGTGCAACAAAATGCATAAGAACCAATGAAACGCTTAAAGCATGGAAACCAGTTGGTTTAAAGGATACAGTTCCTCGAAAAAGTAAAACATGAGTAAAATAAATGCAAATCAAAATACTCCTGAGAAAGTGCAAGAATCCTTTGATAAGGATTTGTCAAAACAAGTTCATTCGACGAGGAACAACTGTCTTTAAAAAAAATGAAAAAGATGAAAATAATGATATCTCAATAAATTATTTAAACTCTGGTAAGATTTGAAATCAAAATAATTTTGTTCATGATGATATATTTGCTTTCAATGTACCATCACTACAAAAAAACAGCAAATCAGAAACGGAAATTTTCGTCTCTGATTTGCATAAATTTCGTCTCTAATTGAAATCAGCAACGGAATAGAAATGGAATATATTCCGTCTCTAAAATCGTCGTCGCTGATTCAATCATAAACGAAAATGTGATTCCGTTTCTGATTTAGAGACGCATCAGAGACGGAATAAATTCCGTTTCTAATCAGAGACAAAATTTATTCCGTCTCTAATTCCGTTTCTGATTAGAGACGGAATAAATTCCGTTTCCGATTATTTCCGTCTCTGATCCGTTGCTAATCAGAGACGGATCAGAGACGGAATTTGATCCGTTTCTGATTCATGTATCTAATCCTCGAAAATTAGAGACGGAAATAGCAACGGAATCTCTGAATTCCGTTGCTATTTCCGTCTCTAATTTTCATTTTTGTTTAGTTTTTAAAGTCTTATGTATATATATATGTCTCAATCCAAGCACATTTAACCTGCCAATATATAATACAAATCATAGCTAAATAATATATTGATATTGCACAGTTTATATAAACTTAACATATCCTTAAAATTATCTTTTCTCAATGTACTGTACACGAAACAAAAAAAATAATCTAAAAAGTTTCTATATCGTATCTTTCTACAAAAGTAAAAGGAAAAATTGTTCTAAATGAAAAAAAAATGAAGTGCTCCGAGATTATATAAAGTTGATTGTGCTTCAAATAATACTCGACTTCGTACAAAACACCTGAAAAAAGATCAAAAAGAAAAAAATCACTAAATTATACAAACAATAATAGGAATATAAACAATATTATGGGAGAACTACGTATCATCACAAACACAAGTGTATGAGCCAAACATAACATTAATAAAGTAATAAAGAAAAAGAAATTCATCATTATCCAGAAGGAACATGGTGTTAATTAGCAAATTATCTCTCGCTCCAAATAATGACACAAAATTTAGTTCTAGATTAACACAAACAAGAGTCAATTGTCATCGATGCTCCAAAAAATTAAGAAGACACTATACAAAATAAAATTAAAGTAAAATGAAACAAATGATAGAACACAAATTAAAAGTAAAGAAAACTAAAATAAAAGACTCAATAAGATAAACAATGTGTAATGGAAGTATGATAAATAAATGATACAAGACAAGTACCAATTTTCATAAGTACTTCAATATTAATAACTATTTCTTTTTAGAGACAAGTGATGTTCATGATCTTTAACACATTATTACAATGAATGCATTCTGAAAAAGAATTCTAATTAACTCTTAATTTCCTACAAAATACTTAGCAAAGTTTCTCCTAAAACTAGGGGTTCCCAAAAATTACAAAACATGAAAGAACCCTATAGTAATTACTAGGGTTCTTTCATTGATGAGTTCAATAGGAACTTTAGTATATATTCTTCTTAGCAAACAAAATATAATTAAATCAACGTTAAGAAACTTAGTCACTCAAAAGATATGTAGGATCTAAAAGCAAGTTATTTGTGTCAAGAAATGAAGTAGTACCTTTCTCATAGCCCTTTTTTTCAGTGACGCGGACCGCACGATTTCTGTGTCCAATTTTCATCAAGTCCAAAACATATTGGGTGCATTTAACAGGAACCAGACAAGCATCTGGTACATTAAGACCATTTGGTTGACAATTGTTCAATATATCTAGCACGTTAAAAGTTAAGACAGCAATGAACTAAGCAAAAAGTTCAATCATGCATGAAAATAGGAAGAACACAACGTGAAAAGGAATGGGAAATGAAAGGTGATAATGCGATTCACTTTGCGGTTAACCCCTAATTTTTCACCCCCGCACACAAACAAGAACACAAAGAACCGAAAAAATAAACAAAAACAAAAGGATATCTTCTCCCGGAGCCATCAGATACAAGCAAGTCCCGTACTTGTTCATTATATATCTCAATCATTTGGACACTAACTTCATATGTTATCACATCAATCCGAGATTTTGATATTTGGAATAAATCATTCAGGGCTCTATAATTTACACCCCAAGTCTCTTTCGTCATCAAATCTGGTCCGCTCTGCAAAAGTAGTACTTTCCTCAATACTTCTTTGGCAATAAGGAAAACTTAAGCAAAAACTTGCTAGTAGGAAATTGGGAGCTTTTCTTTTTATAAGAAGCGAATTGAATAGTTGAAAAACATGATCTAGTCCTTTACAAATAATAGATACATTTTCAAAAATATGGAATCATTATGCATTGAATTATCATTGTGTATGTCTTCCCTAACCCTGTTTGTCCATACGCAAATATACAAACGTTGAAGCCATCTAGAACATATTTGATTAGCGGTTGGGTATCTGCCAATACTTGTTCTGCAAAGAGATTTAACATCATGAACAACAATGGAAATAAGTAATAGTAATTCCAGTTTCAAATAGCACAACCTGAGTCGACTCCAATCTAAAGTGGCTAAAGCGGATCGTCTTAGCGAGACAATGTATGCACTAGCTCAGGCAAGTCCTAATGATTCAAGCCTAAAGAAGCAAAAGCCGCAGGAACTTGCCTTGTGATGTGGCAGCACCAAAGACTTTGTTGATAAATTTTACCACAAATAAAAAGAATAGATTTATTATAGAAACTTAAGATGAAGATCAAAGGATCCAGACAATTACCTTTAAGATCTTGTACTTGATTGAATAATGAATCGTCAGATTTGTTCAAAGAATAAACAGCTGAAAAAGATATGATCTTCCAACGTCTCAATATATATAGAAATGTGCAAGAACATATTATCTGCAACAAATGCATAAGAAAAGTGCTTAAGTTAATAATATTAACCTTACTTTCCAACTTAATTCCTAAGAAGGGACATACAAAATGAGAAGGAAAGATAAAATTAAAAAAAAAATGAAAATGAAAACCAAAAATACGAAAGTGCACAAATGTAGAGTAGCAACTTGGCTGCAGAGGAATTGCATTTAAAATCCTTCCACTACCAATATTGGATATATTAATTGAGAGCACACGCCCATATGTATATTTTAACAATGTAAATCATCGCCAGTGCTAATGTACATAAAAAACTCACCATTGCACCAGATAAGGCCAAAGCTATTAAGTCCTAAGGATTTCCCTGTAAAGATACCAAAATCAGATAGGAAAATAGTCTAGAACCACCACAATCTGAGATGAAGGAATAAATGAAAGTTGAAGATCATCGAAACGTAAGCATTGCGGAACAATCATCTCAGGTGAAGAATGTCGCATCGTATCGGATGAGTAACAATGAATCAGTCTCCCAAACAACATCAACTATGAGCTAATTAGGTAACTATGGTTGCAGTTACTACTATAATACCATTAACCAAAAGTTAATTGTAGTAAGAATTTGGATATCAGATTACTAAAATGGAGAGAATAAAATTAGTAGTAGTGGAATTTAAAATACTAGATTAACAAATTGGAGAGATTAAATGAACTAGGAAGAAATAGAAACTAGTGGGAGAAAATCCTAACTCAAATAAATAGATTTACATGTATGAATTCGCAAATTAGCTCATCACCAATTGAACTTAATTGAGCATAATGGAAGAATTTGATCTATGTAGTCGATCCCAATTAATTTGTGACTGAGGCTATATACCCCAATCAATATACACATACATAAAGGAAAAGGGTTTTTAGCATATAGAAGTAAAGATTGTCTTAAAATTTGTATCTTAGCTCAAATAATGGTCTTACCTAAACACTCAAACTCCTCACCAAAAGACACACCTCCCCCTATCTTTAGGTAACCAGAAGTCTACATTAACTTCACGACATCGACAAATAAACCTAGTTGCTACATTAGTTATATTTTGCAAAGGAAGAAAGTAATCTACAGTTGCAGAATCCATTATCTCAACTTGTCCCTTATAAGAACTCATTGAGTTTCACTTGATAATCTAACTTAGAATGACGTTTTTTTTTATCTATACATAGGATAAACAAGAAGAAAACATGGAAAAAAATCATGCTTGGTTAAGGCACTAAAGTTAACAATGCCATATTCAGTTTAAGCCATCATGGTGGAGGAGAACATCCATATATATGACATTAATTCATAAGCACCAGATTCATAAAAAAAAATAAAGAAGAAAGGAAAGGAAAATTAAGTCCAAAAATAAACTAACAAAAATAAACCGACCCTATTGGAAATTCTTAGTTTCGCCATTAATGGAAAACTTGAAAAAAAGACTCCATACATACCATTAATTCATAAGCACCAGGAACCAGCCATACATATGACATTAATTCATAAGCACCAGATTCAACTTCAAAGATTTACATACCATTTCATAAATTATACACCTTAACAAAGAAAGAAAGAGAAAGATATTAAGCATTTTCATACCTTATTTACTTCTAGAAACATGTCATTCAACAGTTAACCTCATTAAGTAATTGTAGTAATGCCTAAACAGAGTCAACTTCATCAAGTTCACCGCCGCCTTCCCATCCGACCTAGCCGCCTCTCTCAAATTCTTAATCGACCAAACAATCGGGGACAAAACCGCACAACAACAGACAACATCAACAAGCAAGAACACTTGCTTCAAAGTGAACCAATCCTGGCGAAGCTGTTGGGGTTGGGGTTGGGGTTTGGGGATTTGAGACGGTCGAAGGAGTAGAAGAGATGGACGGAGTCGGAGCGGAGGGCGCAGGTGATCTCGAGGTCTTGGATCTGACGGAGGACGTGGATCCAGGAGTCGCGGGTGGAGAGGAAGAAGCCGAGGAGGGAGAGGTCGAGGTCGGGGTTAGGGTTTGAGAGGGAGATGTGGGAGACGAGGAGTTCGAGGCGGCCGTTGTGGGTGAAGCCAAACTCGTCGAAGGGGATGATGGATCGGTCGTCGGAACGGATCTCGGAGACGCGGATCTCGGCGGAGGAGGTCGAGAGGGAGACGGCGAAACAACATGGCTATTGGTAGAGAGAGAGAGAGAGAGGTGCGAGAGAGAGAGAGAGAGCAGAGAGCGCGGAGAGAGAGAGAGAGAGCGGTGACGAGAGAGAGAGAGAGAGAGCGGTGACGACGAGAGAGAGAGAGATGAGAGAGAGAGAGAGAGAGAGAGAGAGAGCGGTGAGGAAGAGAGGTTTGTTGAGAGAGAGAGAGCCAGAGAGGTTTGTTGAGAGAGAGAGAGTTTTGTGGTTGGTCCCATAGATATGAAGCATGCACGAATCTCGAGACATAATGGACGGTTGTAAAAAAAAAGTTTTGGTGGGAATGTTGGCGTCAATATTTTGAGACGGAATTTAATTCCGTCTCTATTTCCGTCTCTGATCCGTCTCTATTCCGTCTCTGAATTATCCGTCTCAATTCCGTCTCTAATCACTTTTTCTTAGCAACGGAACTTAATTCCGTTGCTAATTCCGTTTCTAAATATCATTTTTTTTGTAGTGCATTTGAAATATGTGAATGATGATGATTCAGAATCACAATCAGTGGACGAATGTCGAAAAGACCTGATTGACAAAAATAGTAAGAGGTTATCTAAGTAGTGGTAGACTCATGGAAGAAATGAGAGATTTTTGAATCGATTGTTCAAACGACAAATAACATAAAGTCTATTGGATATAAATGGGTATTTGTACGAAAGAAAAATGAAAAAAATGAGATTACAAGGTACAAAACAAGACTTATAGCTCAAGATTTCTTACAAAGACCTGACTTTGATTATGAGGAAACATATTCCCCTATTATAGATGCAACCATATATCGATTATTGATAAGTTTTACGGTTTCTAAAAGGGCTTGATATGCATCTAATGGATGTCGTTACAACATATCGGTACGGATCCATAGACAATAATATATATATATATATGAGAATCCTTGAAGGATTTAAGATATCTATAGAAATAAAATCAAAACCTCATGACATGCATTCTATAAAATGGCAAAGTTCTTTGTACGGATTGAAACAATTTGGATGAATGTGGTACAAATGCTTTAGTGATTATTTACTTAAAGAAGAATATGTAAATAATCCACTTTGCTTATGTGTCTTTATTAAAAGATCATCAACAAGATTTGTGATGATTACTATATATGTTGATGATTTAAATATAATAGGAAACCAGATGACATTGTTAGAACATCTGAATACTTGAAAAAAGAATTCAAGATGAAAGAACTTGAAAAAACAAGACTTTTTCTTGATTTGAAAATTGAGCATTTTCCAAGTTGAGTACTTTTCCATCAATCAAATTATATTGAAAAATATTAAAAAGATTTATATGGATAAGGCACATCCATTGAGCTCTCTAATGGTTGTCAAATCACTTGAAATGGATAAGGATCCATTTTGACATCATTAAAGTGATGAAGAACTACTCGGTTAAGAGGTACCATATTTAAGTGTAATTGGTGTACTTATGTATCTTGCAAATCGTATAAGACATGACATTGCTTTTTGCTGTCAACCAACTTGCAAGATACAACTATTCACCAACTCATAAGACATTGGAATGATGTTAAACATGTTTTTCGATATCTTTGAGGAACAAGTGACATGAGTTTGTTTTACTTAAGAGGAGTAAAATTGAATCTCCAAGATTATATTGATGGTAGATTTTTATCTGATCCCTACAAGGCTCATTCTCAAAAGGGATATGTATTCACCTGTGGTAATACTGATGTATCATGGAAGTTAGAAAAACAAACTATGGTTGCTACTTCTTCCAATCATTCTGAAGTAGTTGCAATTCATGAAACAAGTCGTGAATATGTATGGTTGAGAAACATGATTGAACATATTCAAGAATCGTGTGGATTGCCTTCAATAAAAGATTCTCCAACCATATTATTTGAAGATATTAAAGCACTTATCGCACAATTAAGTAAAAGATTCATAAAAAGGGACAAAACAAAACATATTTCACCAAAATTCTTTTATGCACATGAGCTTCAGAATAATGGTGAAAGTGATGTCAAGCAAATCCGATCGAGTGATAATCTTGCTGATTTATTCACAAAAGCCTTACCAACTACAACATTTAAGAGGCTTATATATGGTATTGGTTTGCGCAAACTTAAGAACATTGCAAGTAAAGAAATGGAATAAGTTTCACCCGTGTTCATATGAGGGGGAATTATTGATTAGTGTATTGCACTTTTTTTCCTAACTATGATTTTATCTCATTAGGTTTTCCTAGCAAGGTTTTTAATGAGGCAATCCTAATAATATTATACTCATCTTAAGATTTATAAGAATGATGTACTCTTTTTCATTTACTATATTTTTCTCTTCGGGTTTTTCCTAGTAGAAGTTTTAACGAGGCATATTCTCTAAGCAAGAGTCATCCAAGAAGGAATGTTGTAAAGTATAGACAACCACGCATGTACACCAACATATTGTGTAGTCATGTATCTTGTATTTCTCGCTAAATAGTATCCTCACTTGTCTATGCATTGTCATGTAACTTGTAATCATTTCTAATGTACACCAACTCTTCCATGTACTGTCAAATTACTAATACTGTGTTGTACGATATGTGGTGTATATGTTACTTGTACACAGTGTCTAAGTACATTTGTCATTATCACCAAATAGCCTACATAAAGGGTGTCAATCTCATCTTATAAACACACTAAGTTTAATGAAGAACTTCTCGTTCCAACTCTCTCATTTCTTATCTTCTCCTTTATAGTAGTAATTTGTAATAGTAGAAGTTATAAGTCTCCTATTTTCGTTTTCTAGTTTTTAGCAAGTACCAATTCAATTTACAATAATAATGACATTTTCTTACTGAAATATCATTATATAAGTCCTAAATTTTTTTTTCAAGTCAAGATGTTTAAGATTACTCATTTATTCATGTTTGATGACATTTTTCAATTTTCATTAACAAAAGTCAAATCTATATTAAAACTAAAGTCTCAAACCTCAAATCGTTTATAAAGGAAGGAAGAAAGAAGTTCCACCGCATACGTTCAACAAAGTAGCGACACTCGCATTCGCCGATTGAGAAAACGAAAGGGTATATTAGTCTTTCTTATCAAAAACACAAAAGTTGATCTAATCCCCATTTTTTTAGGTGCACTATGGGCACCCCACCTATTAGTAAAGACAACCAAATCTTATGGTTATTTTGAAAATGACAAAATTGCCCCTTCATATAAACGCTCCACACTCCCATAACATGTTTTTGAATCGATTTTAGGAAACCCCACAATTTTTTCTCTCATCTCCAACCGAAACCCACGTGGTTTATTAGCAGGCGTGTATCGATTCTTGCACTTTCACATCACCCGGTATCGAGGTAACACTCTATTACAACCATATTAAGCTTCAAATCAACTGTTTTGGTATGACAAATAGTGACATTGATGATTAAGTTTTTTATTGTAGGGTTTTGTAGAATTGGTCATTCTAAAATTATTTTCAGTGTGAAATGGATGAATATAGCACAATGGTGCAAGAGGACGTACAAGAAGATGTATTTGTTGCTGTTTATTATGTTTTTTCACTTTCTTACTGGTTTTCGCACGGTCACAATTGTTTCAGCCACGCAGGACCAAGACTTAGAAATAAGTTTTGGTATATGGTGGTTGAAACTAATCAAGAGTCTTGGTATATGGCAACCCAAAAATATCCAAGAGTATCAGCCATATGGTACCGAAACTCTTCAAGCATTGTCTGTTATGCTGGAGATAGTGCTTCTTACGTCTTGGACCTGTACTACCGAGACTACATATTTTTATGTTTTTTGGCAAATGAGCAGTGTCTTGGTGATGAGTCATTATGGTTCAATGCTTATGTTTTAGGTAATGATGGTTTCCACGTTATTTCTAGACTACAAGAATACTTTCACACCTCGTTGGCCATTTCCATCTAGAGAAGCAGTTATTCATGGCTTCAAATGATCACTCGTGTGAGCAAGTATGTGTTAGTTACGAAGCACTATTATGCTGGAGGGATTAAGCGCATGGGAAGGTTCAAACTTGCATGTGAGAGTTTCGATACATTTAGGGGAATGTCACAAAGATTAGGAAAAGCTAAAGCCGCAAAACTTGCTTGAAACCAAGAACCGATGAGGAGGAGAAAAATATAACGACTCAAACTGGTACTAAGAAAGGTAGGTGCCATTTCCTTATTAATATCAATGAAAATGTGGATTCTTTATGGTACATCAATGTGGTATATGGGAGGCACAATCACGACCTCGCCAACAATTTTGACGACCACTCATTTGCAAGAAGATTAGCTTTGAGTGAGCAGGTGGTTGTGGTGCAGATAACTAAGGGGAATGTGAAGCAACGAGATATCTTCAACATGTTGAAGCAAAGTGATGTAAATAATGTTTTGACTATGTAGACAATATACAATGCAAAAAAAATATCAAATTAAGGATGTGGGTGGGAGGACTTAAATGCAACAACTAATGTACATTTGGGAGAACAATAAGTGGTTGTCATGGCATAGGAAACATCTTGAGATGAATGTCGTTATTGACTTATTTTGGCCACATCCTGATTCAATCAAGTTGCTACAATGTTTCCTGTCGGTTCTTCTAATGGATTGCACATACAAAACAAATAGGTATCGGATGTCGTTGTTGGAGATAGTTAGTAACTCTTCGACGCATTTGACGTTCTTAATTGGGTTTGCTTTCATATCATCGAAGACTAATGTCAATTATGTTTGGGCACTTGAGAACTTGAGATCTATATTGAACTGGTGACCTAAACCTAATGTAATAGTTATAGATCGAGAGTTAGGTCTTATTAGTGCTATCGAAGAAGTACTTCCAACATTGTCTCATCTTCTTTGCTTTTGGCACATCAACAAAGTAGTTTTGGATAAGACTAAGAATATGTTTAGGGATAACGAAGGCTTCGTACATTTCATGGATAGGTGGACAAGTGTGTTGTATGCTAAGTCGGAGGCTTCATTTGAACTTAGGATGAATGACTTAAAGTTTGAGTTTGGAACTATGAAGGGTCTTATTGATTACTGGATAACACATGCGTGAAGTACTACAAGGAGAAATTTGTACACGCATGGACAGATCGAGTTATTCACTTTTGAATACCACAACATAGAGGGTCGAATATGTGCATTTCACTTTGAAGCTACATCTTGGCAATAGTTTGGCAAATTTTAAGACTTTATGGGGGTGTAGTAGATGTTCTTCTTAGGACTCAACAAAACAACATCGAGGCATCATTTTAGCTCAGTTTGAATGTGGTACAACATAAATATGTTGATGGTTTGTATCGTCGATTATGTGGATACATCTCTAAATGGCGCTTAAGTTAATTAGAAATGAGGCAGAATGTAGAAAAAATGTTGGACATGAATCTAGTCTTTGTGGTTGTCATATACATACCACGCATGATTTTCCTTGTACATACGAGATAAACTTTCGTAATATGGTGGGTTCACCCATCCCACTCGAGGACATTCATGTAACTGGCAAAAGTTGAGTATGGTACTAGAGAATGTTATGGATCGTGTCGAATACAATCTGAACGATGGCATTTAAAGTGTTGAAAAAGTTTCATACTTGCACTGATGAGGATAGTCACATCGGGATTATTCAGCAGCTCAGAGAGATTAGTTGGCCTTCATCCACATCGGTGGTTGTCCCACCTACAAAATTAAAGACAAAATGAATGACACTTGGTTATAGAGTTGGAATTTTGATGAAGAAAGGAAAGAAGAAAGGATAGAAAAGGAAACTCAATGAAGAAGATACGTCGACGATAGGATTACCAAGCGGGTTTAAGTATGCAGTATCGAAAGAAGTGGCATCTAGCTCTAGGAAGAAGTAAAAAAAGGGGCCTAAAATATGGCGGTCAAGTCAGGTGACCCAAGGTGTATCTAAAGTTGGTTATGTACATTGCATACAACCGGATTGGTTGCCATATGTTGATAGCATTATTGATGTGACATATGATGGTAATCGTGGATATTGGTGCATTGCCTATGGGCTCGGACTCCCAGATATAGATGGTCAGGTTTGTACATATAAGATGTTTGATGAGATAAGGGGGTATGAAACTCTTTGGCGGGAAATGTTGGGAATATGTCCTAGGTCAATCCATTAACTGTCTTTATGAATACTTTTAGTTAATAAAATAGATGATTTCATTTGTTGTTTATTATGACTAATTTACATGTTTACATTATAATAAGATCCATGGGTATTTGCAGAAATATCCTAAATGTCCCTAGACTGGGAACTATAATGAATTAAGACTAGCGTGAGTCTTGATTGATGATCATATGATGATTATCCGTATAAGGATACGAATCAAGATCACGAGTACTTGTTAGGGAACAAAGTACTAGAATGACCCGCTATGAGAACATCACATGGATTAAGTCATAGTTGTTTCTCATGATAGGTATATTTTTCATTCCTCTGACTTGAGATTACTAGAGACTTCAATATTAGGAACATAGTGATTTGACACAATCAAATGTTGTCTTTAACCGTATGATTATAAAAGTTGTGATTGGTTATTATGTGAGCAATGTGATGAAGTTATGTAATCGAGATAGAATTTGTCCCTCTCATATAAATAAAGATATCCAGTGGATCCCTCGATGTGTTAGACACTTAGACTGTTAAAAGGCCTAGTTTAAGTGAATTGATATTGATCAATGTCACTTGGATGTTTTCAGTCTACCTAGAGATCGAAACTAGTACGATTGAACATGTTGGATGACAATTCCATGCCTTATGTTTGATCAAAAGGATATCGTGTGACAAAATGATGTTGTATACACAATTAATTAGGTTGTATCGATTTGATATTCGTAAAACTTGGGTAGTCATAATGTCTTGCTAGAGGCCGCTTATGACTTGTATACCAAAATGTGTTTTGGTACACTACCAACGTTGTATGAGCCTATTAGGTCGCACACTAAGAATGGTTTTGCGAGATTTTAAGATGGTTCAGAAAAATGAATTTTATATGATAAAATTCATGACAGAAACATATTTGTCGTGTATTACACTTATACTTCTTTAAGTAGGGTATATGTGTAATTTAGTTAACCATTCTATATACAAGGGTTGTATAAATAGACGCTTTAAGTTAGAACACACGGATGAAATTTTAGGGCTGAAACTCTATTTTCGTTTAGAAATGAATTAGGGTTTTCTGGTACGCTCTGGATCATTTTGGAGAGAAACAAAAAGGTTTGGTATTCTCTTGAAGCTAGCACTTCGAATCTCGGCCGCCATTCGTGTGTGTGGACTGCTGGTAGAGGTCGTTCGTCATTGGCAGCGCCTTAGAGATCGATCAACCTTTAGAAAGGTATTTTGCAACTGAGGTATGATTAAGTTTTCTTGGTTTAAACGTTTTAATGGAATTAGATTTGGATCCTGTTGGGGTTTTTATCAAAATTGTTTTATAATCTCCGTTGTGTATGAACCCCAAAACTCAACGGTGGTATCAAAGCCTTCGAGTTCGATTCCATTAAAAACATTGCATGTTTTCTTCTGATATATACATGATATATGATTGAAAGCATGTTAATAGTTGATGTATATGTGATATACATAAGTTTTCTGTGAGATTTATTATCATGTTTTGTGTATATGATACTTATATTCGTGATTTAATTGAAATTAGTTTCGTACATCCTAGTAACCATGTTAGGTTAATTCGAATAATTTTAATGAATTGAATTTCGTGTTCTGTGATCCATGACACCATTAGTTATAATCTTTATTTTTCGAGTATTAATGCATGGATGAAATCTTTGTAATTCGATTTGCATATTTAGGTTACATTGTTTTACGTTTCTTAAATTGTATAAGTCTGAATATTAATTCGAAACTAATATGATTAGGTTCGATTGGGATAGTAGTTCATGATTCAATGACATGTTTGTGATTATTTGGATGAGGACCGAAATTGCAAATAATTAATCTTCGAAATTGTTTATTTATCTATTTATATCTATTTTGTTATGAAATTTTTATTTGATAAGAGATAGATAACAAATTAGATTAAAAGATATTAGAAAAATTGGTTTCGTTATCCCTATTGGATAGGAGATAAATATGGAGAATTTTGTTATTGGTGATATGCTAGGATTCAAATATCTTAAGTCCTAATTGGATTAGGATAAGATGATTAGTTAGATGTGGGCCCGGGTTAATTAAAAATGTTTTAATTGACTTAATTTTTGATAAATTAAGGGGTAAATTTAGGATAATAAAATCAGTGAAAAATATGATTTTCTATAGCAAATCTTGATTTTTGTAATTGAAATTCGTCTTCTAAAAAAAAAACCAACCCACTGACCGGTGGACCGCCATCTAACTAATCCTAGCGCACGAAAATTCTTTTATTAGTGAACAATATAAAAATCTCCAAATTGTTTAGTGATTTAACAAATCAATAAAATATATGATATTTCATTGTTTACATAAAATCACTAAAACTTAATAAAATTCCTCTATTAAATTTTAAGTCTCATGCCATCCATTTTAAACACTTGTCAAGGCCTCGATCACACTAATACAGTTTCAGCCATAACTGGGTGTATTGTGTTATCTTGGTGAGACAAGTTGGATAAGAGTTACCTAAATGTTTAAAATGGTCCGACTTAATAAAACTATCAAAATAGTTTTGAGTTTTAGGCACATGATGAGATAAAAACGTGATAAGACATAAGATGTCATGTATCTCATAAAAGTATCTAAAATTACATAAGATGTAATTGGTAACTGTTACCTACCTAAATAATCTAGTTCTGTGTTTCATGTCATAGCTGTCATAGAATTAGGTGAAATATGGATTTTAGTCCCTTAAATAAACAATGTGTTTTAGGAGGGTTGTTAATTTAGTGGGAGTCTATTCCTCTATACTAAAATAAACTTTGCATAATCTTTATTGTAGATCAATGGCTTCTTCAAGTAACAATAATCCCCTGTCACTGCGATCCATCCTTGAGAAGGATAAGCTATATGGGACTAGCTTTCTTGATCGGTTCGAAACTTGAGAATTGTTCTTAAGCATGAACGCAAGTTGTATGTCTTGGATGCTCCAATCCCTGAGGACCCACCAGCCAATGCTATGAAAGCTATGAAGGATGCGCATAATAAGCATGTCAATGATTCTACTGATGTTTTATGTATTATGCCGACAACTATGGTTCCGGAACTTCAGAAGGACATGGACCTAATGGAAGCCTACGACATGGCTATAACGCTGAAGGAAATGTTCCAATAGCAAGCTAGGAAAGAAAGGTTCGAGACAGTCAATAACCTACATTCTTGCAAGATGACTGAGGGTGCGTCAGTTAGTCCTCAAGTTTTGAAGATGAAGGGCTATGTTGACCGGCTTGATAGACTCGGATTTCCCATAAGCCAAGAGTTGACTACGGATTTGATCCTGAATTCATTACTAGAAAGTTATACACAATTTGCGATGAACTACAATATGAATAATATGGAGAAATCAATTTCAGAGTTGCATTTGATGCTCAAAACTACTGAACAAAATATCAAGAAACCCTCTAGTATGTGTTGATGGTCCAAAAGGGAAAGGGAATGAAGAAGAAAGGCAAAGGTAAGGCTAAAGTTGTCAAGGCTGCAGCTGCACCTGTCGCAAAGCATGTGGAACAAGTCAAGCCCCAGCCTATTCCTTCTTCAAAACACCCAAAAGAAAAGGAAGGAAATTGTCATTTCTGTTATGCACCTGGACATTGGTTCAGAAATTGCAAACTCTATCTGGAAGATCTAAAGAAGAAAAAGGGTAGTGCGACTATTACTACAGGTATTTATGTTAATGAAATTAATTTATCTACTAGTGATTCTGGGTATTAGATACCGGATGTGGATCTCACATTTGTATAAATGTGCAGGGATTCACCAGAAGTAGAAAGTTGAAGAAAGGAGAAGTCATTCTCCGCGTAGGGAATGGAGCAAGAGTTGATGCTCTGGATGTTGGATCATATGACTTAGTCTTACCTAATGGACTTATTTTAACTTTAAATAATTGTTATTTTGTATCTGCCTTCAGCTTAAACATCATTTATGTTTCATGCTTGGATATGGATGGTTTTGATTTTATTATTGTGAATAATAGATGTTCCATTTCTCGTAAAGGTATATTTTATGCAAATGCTGATTTATGTGATGGTCTTTATATTATAAGCATGAAAAGATCCGTTGATACTCATATCTTTAACATAAATACAAAGAGATCCAAGTCAAACTATTTGAATCAAACCTATCTTTGGCATTGTCGTCTCGGGCACATAAACGAGAAACGCATAACAAAGCTCCATAAAGATGGACTTCTAGATTCATTTGATTTAGAAACATATGAAAAGTATGTATCTTGTTTACTAGGCAAGATGACTAAAAGTCCTTTATTGGACACAGTGAAAGGGCAAGTGATTTATTGGGTCTAATACATACTGATGTATGCGGTCCTATAAACACGATGGCTAGAAGTGGTTATAAGTACTTCATTACATTTACAGATGATTTCGGCAGATATGGTTATGTATATCTAATGAAACATAAAGCTGAATCATTCGAGATGTTTCGAACGTTTCAAAATGAAACGTAGAATCAACTTGGTAAAATTATCAAAACACTTCAGTTAGATCGATGTGGTGAATATTTGAGCCAAAAATTTGATGATCATCTTAAAATTGTGGGATTGTCTCCCAATTGACTCCACCAGCAAGTCCACAGTGGAATGGAGTTTCTGAAAGGAGAAATCGAACCTTATTAGATATGGTTCAATTTATGACGAGTCATGCATATCTTCCATTATCCTTTTGGGGTTATGCATTACAAACTGCAGCTTTCACTCTAAATCGAGTTTCTTCTAAAGCGGTTGATAAAACACCATATGAGATATGGTACGGGAAGAGACCTAGTTTGTGTTTCCTTAAGATTTGGGGTTGTGAGGCTTATATAAAATGACAAGTCTAAGAAAACTAGCACCTAAATCTGACAAGTGTTTATTTGTGGGGGTATCCTAAGGAAACAAAAGGATATTACTTTTACAATCCCGCTGAGAACAAAGTGTTTGTTGCTCGGTATGGTGCCTTTATGGAAAAATAGTTTATTTCAAAAGACATTAGTGGGAGAAAAATAAATCTTGAAGAAGTTCAAGAATCAAAAATAAACCCTGAACCGCTACTGGAAGTTCAACAACGTTCTAAACTAGTTGAACCTCTCACAAGTGACACAAGGCCCACGTAAATCTGGTAGGGTAAGACATGAGCCAAAAAGATTCGGATTTCTCATTACTGATAGTCATGATGTGTTGTTTATAGATCAAAATGAGCCCACCACTTATCAGGAGGGTATGTCTGGACCAGACTTAGATAAATGGCTAAGTGTCATGAACTCTGAGATGCAATCCATGTATGATAACCAAGTTTGGAACTTAGTTGATTTACTTGAAGGTGGTAAGACCATTGGATGTAAATGGGTTTTCAAGAAGAAAATTGACATGGATGGCAAAGTGCATACTTTTATAGCAAGACTTGTAACAAAAGGTTTCAGGCAGACTCAAGGTGTTGATTATGATGAAACTTTTTCGCCAATAGCCATGCTTAAATCCATAAGAATTTTAATTGCCATTGCTACATATTATGACTATGAGATATGTCAAATGGATGTAAAAACAACATTTCTTAATGGAAAACTGCTTGAGGACGTGTATATGACACAACCTAAAGGTTTTGTACATCTTGAGAATTCTAGGAAGGTATGCGAGCTTCAAAGATCCATTTATGGATTAAAGCAAGCTTCTCGGAGTTAGAATCTTCATTTTGATGAAGCAATCAATGATTTTGGTTTTATTAAGAACGAAGATGAGCCTTATGAATACAAGAAGGTCAGTGGGAGTGTAATTATTTTTCTGGTATTGTATGTTGATGATATATTACTCATTGGAAATGACATCCCAACATTGCAGAATGTCAAGTCTTGGTTAGGGAAATGTTTCTCAATGAAAGACTTAGGAGATGCAGCCTATATCCTAGGGATAAGGATCTATAGGGATAGATCTAAGAGGCTATTCGGTCTAAGATAGAGTGCTTACATAGACAAGGTGCTGAATAGGTTCAGTTTGCAAGACTCTAAAAGATGACTGTTGCCAATGTCTTATGGCATAAGTCTCAGCAAGATTCAATGTCCTAAGATAAATGATGAACGAGGCCGTATGAATAAGATTTCATATGCATCGGCTATTGGATTTATCATGTATGCCATGCTATGCACTCGACCTGATGTATCATATGCTTTAAGCACTACAAGCAGATATCAGTCAGATCCTGGTGAGAGTCACTGGATAGTAGTAAAGAACATTCTTAAATACTTAAGAAGGACTAAGGAAGTGTTCTTGGTCTATAAAGGTTTTGAAAATGATATAGTTGTAAATGGTTACACAAATGCAAGTTTTCAAACTGATATAGATGATTTTAGATCGCAGTCTGGATATGTGTTTACTTTGAATGAGGGTGTAGTAAGTGGAAAAGTTCAAGCAAGAGATCGTGGCGGATTCTACAATGAAGTTTAGTATATTGCGTCGTCGATGCAAAGAAAGGAGGGTTTGGATCAAAAAGTTCATTTTTAATCTAGGTGTGGTTCCAAGTATTGCTAACCCTATTTGTTTGTATTGTGACAATAATGGGGCAATAGCACAGGCTAATGAACCTAGATCACACCACTAATCCAAACATATACTCAGCCATTTTCATCTCATTATAGAAATTATTGAGATGGGAGATGTGAAGATTTGCAGAGTACCTACTGAAGACGACGTTGCAGATCCATTGACAAAAGCTTTTCCACAAGCAAAACATGATGGTCATGTTAGATCATTAGGCATTAGATGCATGTATGATTAGCCCTAGTGCAAGTGGGAGATGTTGGGGCATGTGCCCTAGGTCAATCCATTAACTGTCTTTATGAATACTTTTAGTTAATAAAATAGAGGATTTCATTTGTTGTTTATTATAATTAATTTAGATGTTTACATTATAATAAGATCTATGGGTATTTGCAGAAATATCCTAAATGTCCCTAGTCGATCATTATACTGGGAACTATAATGAATTAAGACTAGTGTGAGTCTTGATTGATGATCATATGATGATTATCCGTATAGGGATACGAATCAAGATCACGAGTACTTGTTAGGGAACAAAGTACTAGAATGACCCGCTATGAGAACATCACATGGATTAAGTCATAGTTGTTTCTCATGATAGGTATATTTTTCAGTCCTCTGACTTGAGATTACCAGAGACTTCAATATTAGGAACATAGTGATTTGACACAATCAAATGTTGTCTTTAATTGTACGATTATAAAGGTTGTGATTGGTTATTATGTGAGCAATGTGATGAAGTTGTGTAATCGAGATAGAATTTGTCCCTCTCATATAAAGAGAGATATCCAGTGGATCCCTCGATGTGTTAGACACTTAGAATGTTAAAATGCCTAGTCTAAGTGAATTGATATTGATCAATGTCACTTGGATGTTTTCAGTCTACCTAGAGGTTGAGACTAGTATGATTGAACATGTTGGATGACAATTACATGTCTTATGTTTGATCAAAAGGATATCGTGTGACAAAATGATGTTGTATACACTATTGATTAGGTTGTATAGATTTGATATTATACAACTTGGGTAGTCATAATGTCTTGCTAGAGGCCGCTTATGACTTGTATACCAAAATGTGTTTTGGTACACTGTCAACGTTGTATGAGCCTATTGGGTCCACACTAAGAATGGTTTTGCGAGATTTTAAGATGGTTCAGAAAAATGAATTTTATATGATAAAATTCATGACAGAAACATCCTTGTCGTGTATTACACTTATACTTCTTTAAGTAAGGGTATATGTGTAATTTAGTTAACCGTCTATATACAAGGGTTGTATAAATAAACGCTTTAAGTTAGAACACACGGATGAAATTTTAGGGTCGAAACTCTATTTTTGTTTAGAAATGAATTTGGGCTTTCTGGTACGCTCTGGATCTTTTTGGAGAGAAACAAAAAGGTTTGGTATTCTCTTGAAGCTATACTTGAGTCTCTACGCCATTCATTGTGTGTGATCTTGGTAGAGGGCGTTCGTCGTTGACAACGCCTTAGAGATCGATCAACCTTCGGAAAGGTATTTTACGATCGAGGTATGATTAAGTTTTCTTGGTTTAAGCATTTTAATGGAATTAGATTCGGGTCCTGTTGGGGTTTTTGTCAAAATTGTTTTGTAATCTCTGCTGCGTATGAACCCCAAAACCCAACGGGAAATGCTTGGAACAAGTTACGAGAAAGTGAAGAATGTCATGCACTGTCCGAATGATCGGGTTAGGGCCTCTTTTAACAAATGGTTGACATTTACAGATATGGGCCTCTTGATATATCAGCGTTTATTGTCATTCTAGTAAACCTCTCACATGATAGTTGTTTGATATTTCTCACTATACGTAATGTCCCACCGCCATCTTTTGATAGTCGGCTTATCATTGGCATGATAAATGATAGGAACATCCATTGGGTCAGGGTAAGTTTGTATATTTTTTGTCACATGTGTTTTATCAATTTTTAGATTATATGATAATGACTTCTTGTTCAACTTTATATTTGATAGGTGAATTTAAAAGTGAATGCACCACTTCCATCATTATAGCCATCGTGGGAAAGGTATGCTGTGGAGTGAGCTAAATGTTGGCGTAACATATTCATAATTCGAGAAATCATGCCAGTTGTACCTTCTCAATAAGGCACGCCTTCCGTAGTAGACTTAGCTTCGCCTTAAGAATTTTTCATGTAAAAATAGTGTTTTGGGTTACTTAACATTATGGTTTTATTCATTACTTCAAATATTGCGACACTATTGTCCTTTAAACATGTGTTATTTGTTGATCATTTATGAGCGTTTATGAAGGGGTAACTATTGTTTTCATTTGGTAGACACTAACCTTGTAAAATTTTACTAGAATAGAGTCTCGGGTGCTCAAGTCCGATAATGTATCTATAATGTCGCCATGCAACAATTGAGACTTTTTGCAGGTTCTTAGTAACTACATACCGAGATTGTTAATGTGTTTGATAGACAACTAACTGAGAAGAAAACTAAAACTATAGTTAACGATCGGTAGGATGTTACCGAGACTTTAGGTATATTTCAGAACTTCCATGAACGGGATAATATGCATAGTTTTATTTACAACTAACCGAGACAAAACATAATTACCTATTGAACAGTCAATTCGGTGGAAAGTAACTATGACGCAACATAAATTCTTGGTGTTCCATGACCGAGACCATTTATTATGTTTTGTAGACATCCAACTGAAACAACATGAAACTATCCATTAAACATAACACTCGATATGTGTAATGGACCCGCTATAATTAATCATAATTAATTGAGTAATTACAAAACATGACCCTAAGCTCAGACCTACGTAAACGCCGCCGAAAAGTTAGGGCACATGTGATTGAAAAGCACTCTCGTAAAACGTGTTGAGTTTGCCAGAAAACGTAAGAAAGATTCAAACAAATGAGTGATTAACTAGATAAGTTGGGTACTTTAAAAGGGTTAGTTGTGGTTTAAAAGTTTGTATAAAAAAGACAAACAAAACCAAACGACACTCAACCTCTACAATGTGGACACCTTACCACATTGATGACATCACTCAATCATTTTTTCTCTCTCCTCATTAAAAACCACAAACCCTTCTCTCTTTCATTCCATCTCAGTGATTTCACTCCCCCTCTCTCTCTCTCTCTCTCTTATTTTTCCTCTCTCTCTCTACAAGCAAACAAAGAAAGAAGAGAAAGCTTTCTCTCTCTTCCCGAGAGTAACCCTTTCCACAAGTTCCCACATATTCCTCCTTCATATCTCCAACCTCTCGGCCTCTCACAGCTTCCCTCTTCTCTCTCGGTGCCCTCACATCCCCTCACTCTTGGTATTCTTTCCCCTCGGCCTCCACAGTAACACTTCTGATCGGCGGCCCCTCCTTGCTCGAGACTTCACCCTCCTCGGCTTCCCTCGTCATTGTCAAGGTATGTGATTTATTTTTGTAGGATGTGGGTTTGTTGAAGAAGATGAGGTTTATATAGTGGTTTTTGGGTAGGTATAGTGTATATATGTGTAGAGATCTCAGGGTGAGCTTTATAATATATGGGTGTATGTCGCCTCGGGTTTATGTTGTAAGATGATTTGAGACTGTTTTAAGGCTACCTCGAGATTCATGTTGATGTGTGAGGCGTAAATGATGCATTGGGATGCGTGTTGAAGTTGCACGCATCTCGAGATTTCCTTCATATGGATGCTAATTTTTAAATAAATAAATTATAATAAAATAAAAGAAACAAAAATAATCTCGATATTTTTGGGTCAAATGTTTATATAAACAAGAAAAAATCACATCGAGATGTGCATTAGTCGTTACACGCATCTCAAGATTTCATCGAGATGCGTATTGATAAAAAAATAGTACATAAATAAAAATATAAAACATAGATATAAAAAGATAGTCTCGATGTGTGTGTAGATCAACGGTGTCTTTAAGTATCCTCGAGATTGGTATAAAGACCTAAAATACATTGATGACCTAAATAAGATTCGTCTCGATAAATGTGCAATGATTCAAAAATATTTTAAAAACGACTCAAGTCAAGATTTAACTCGTTATCACGTGATTATGATAAAATACTAAAAAATTGGAAATGATAATAATTAAAAATAATTGATTAATTTAGAAAACTTGGATGCATCGATCGCGGAATGGGAGTGAGGATCGGTTTTTGGACAAGTTATCGACATGATTAAGGTAAGTAAAGCCACAAAAAGTTAGCTTAGAATTTACTTAATTTCTTTGTAAATTTATTTATTTCACATCGTCAGTTCGGCTTGCATATTTACTCTATTACAACGTGTGTCTGTATATTGTCGAAGGGACGATATCCTTTTCGACTCTCTCGTTGATGATGATCTAATTGTAGCTACGGTGTTGCTCATACTTTAGACTACGCGTGAGATTCCTCTCCACAAGTTGATGATCTCGAGAGTGAGTCGGCATGAGGCTCGCTTCCATCACAGAGTTCCTCTCATTTGAGGCGTTGGGCGGAAGTCTACTTTCTGACAAATAAAGTTCCTCATTTCGACTGTGAAGAGGGGGTGTGGATTTCCTTGCCTCCAGGGCCTTCTCGGTTTAGTATTTGTGTCCCAGGGCTCGATTGCTATACACCACACTCACTTTTCATATTCTTGATTATCTCAAGACTTATATTCATGTTTTACATTCCCGTTTATTTACTTCATCTGCATGAATTGTAGCCGTTTTTCTTGGATTTCATGTGAATACTAACTAATTTTTTTGGGATTTACTACTGGAACTTGTCATTGTTTTTTGTGGCAAATTGCAAATTATACGACGAGCTGGATCTAAGGAGCCACAATAGCTTCACCTGTAGGTGTATGTATTTATGTATATAATACTTTTGGGATCATTTTGGGAGACTTATTACCTGATACATGTATATTGATACTTATCATACCTTTTATTCACCTTTATTGATATACATTGTATCGTTTTTACTATATTTCCACCCCATAGGTTTGTTAATCAATGCAAAATTTATTTACATTACTTATTTGCATATTATTAAGACTCCCACTACCAAACTAACTTAAATAAATCAAAACAAATAAATTAAGTTGTAAAACTTTATAACTTAGTATATTTTGACAGAATAATCATTTTAAATATTGAAATTTACTAAGTTGGAGCATTAGATGATAAGCTCGTGGGCCGTCATGGACATGTGTGCAGGTGACGTGGTATGACCTGGTAATGTGTCCAGCGACGTGGTGGTGGTCGGTTTGCCTCGGAATTTGGGGTCATCACAGTATGATATAATTGAGAGTCAAGAAATAATTTCGGTTACTAAAAATCGAGAACATCATTAGGTTCTCGAAACTATACGAGCGAAATTATCCTCTAGTTGGTTTAAGATTATGTTCAATACATATCTTGGTCCTACAGGTTTGTTATTGTCTGATAGGTTACGGACATGAGGGACCGTGATTGTGTGACATTACTCGAACCTATAGGACCGAAAATGTATTATGATCACCTATTTCACATCATTTGAACACCAAATTCACAACAAAAAGAGGAATATAAGTTCAAAAATGACAAAAATACAACATAATAAGATTCATAATGATGAAGGTTTAAAAAATCAAAGGTAAAACATATGAGTTAATCAATGAACAACATCATAACAACACAAGTGCAAAATTTGCCAAATTTTCCAAGAATGACAATATAACAAAGGCATATTAACCTTTCACATTAACTCAATGCTCACATTCACTCAGTGCTTTGGCTTCTTTAAATTCTTCCGAGTATATTCATTGCCAAGAATTTTCTTTGGGGGGCGAGCATCGGCTAGTGGAGGTGGAGCATCAGTCGAGTTGGACTTTGATTGTATGGAAGTGATGTCATACTAGGAGTGCTTAGGGCTGCCACAGTAGGGGTTGTTGTGTCGGTGGCGGTGTTGGTAATGGTGGTGGTGGTCGCACTAAGGCTCATCCCTAACAAGAAATTGATCACATCACTCGCCATTTTCTTCGCGGACTCTAAAGTACACTGCTTCCCGGTGAGTCCATACGCCGTAACGCGGCATCACCGCACGCGGATTCCGCTCTTAAAGACCAATGAGCACATGAAAACAATCAGAACACTATTCATGTTGCATACATCAACATAGACAACCTAAAAAGTTAACGTACCTCCAATAGCTCATTGTCATTGATAGTATTGGCGATAAGGTTTTCATCTTCAAGGAATCAAGGAAGATAGTCTGGTGTAGCTAAGAACTCAAACTGCGTCTTCTCGCCTCGCACTTCAGGGGCCAACAAATGGTTATGCCAACGCTCCTAATTGTCTTGTTGGAACCTATACTCGACATAGTATTTAAGTGCAGATGGGTCTCAAACTACTTCCAATGGGCAATATGAAGAGTCAGGTATAGATTGCACATGGGTAAGCTGTCTCAAAATCCTTTTTGGATAGTAGGGCTCCACTATGTCCATGTACTTCAATGTGCCACTACAAAAAGCCATCGGATGCACAACTCCATTATCCCCGATATTAACATAAGAGTACCAAAATGACTTAATCAAACATAAACAAACATGATTAGAAACATAAGCTAACTTGAACTTTTACCAATACGGTTGAGTAACTAATTCATCTCACTTGGCTGCAACTTGTCCAATGTCTTCTGATAGACCCTAACTTGTCAATGTTAATCACCATCTAATGTTTCTGACCATCTAGAGACACGAGGCTGCACGTGGTCCATCTACTTTGCATTGGAAGGGCGAGCACCGAGTTTGAAGTGCTCATACACCCATCCTAACAAATACATACAAGGCTAGTTGTTGAAAAAACTTAAAAACTAATTAAAAATGTTGAAATAACAATGTACATAGAGTTAAGACTATTACCTCAAGTAACGTGAGGTAGCCGACAATTTTGGATACTTGTACTCTAGTGGCAGACCCTAAGTAACGGTACAAATCCGTCGACGCTGTTGCACCACATGCATACTTGCCCACATCATCCAAGTATTTAAGAAGCTTCGACAAGGCAATATAGACTCGAGATCTACACTAATCTGTGAAAAGATCGCAGGAGAGCAAGTACAACAAGTATGCTTGTGCAATGCATTCCACGTGTGGATAAGTAGTGTCATTCGAAGCAAGTTTGAGGCACCACTGAGTCTTCAACCAACACTTCCGCACGGTGAGCCACTTGTTGATGTTCACTTCTTCCTCAACATTTTCAATGCTAACCCCACGTAGTTTAGACACTAGTTTTATTGCATTTTCGCGAGATTCCTCGATGTACCTTGCAAAGTTCTCAACCGCAACTACTTTGCCCATCATAGGAATTTTCAGGAGAATGTTTACATCTTTCAAAGAGATTGACATTTCACCAAATGATAAGTGAAATGTGTTCGTCTCCAAGTACCACCGCTCCACAAAGGCCGAAATGACCTCATTTTTTGCCTTTTCGTATGAACAATTAATCAACCTGGATGGCTAAATAATCCTCTAAAAGCCCTAAGTGTTAGGGTGACACGATTGCAAATCCTATTCTTAGATTTGAGCCCCCGATTGATACACTTGAGTAACGAGCAATCCTACAAAAAATTCATTAGTTACGTGAAAAACATAAGTTTATAAGTATTGTGTTGAATGAAACATTAGGTACCTCATTACTCCAAATTGCTAAGGCGACATGATCTTTAAAACTCTTCAGTAAAGATCCATCTGATGGACCACTGGGGAAAGGAGCACACTGTTGCTCTTGTTCATGCGTTTCCCCTTCATCAAGGCTACCTCCAACACTACTACTCCCACCCATATTACGATGCAAACTAATAGTATCTGCTCGTTCTGAGGACTGACTATTACTAGACTCCGACGCAAAGCCTCACTTTCACTTCGAGCAATGACAAGATCCTGATGCCGACGCACGACAACATTAGAACCCTCATAGTGCACCTCATCACTCATTCTATGTTTCTAGTAGCTTTTCCCTTTCCCTTCACATCCACATTATGTTTCTCTTTCCGATAAGACACAGTCTGGGGTCTCAGACCTCCTTCCCCACGGTTACCCCTCGACTGCTTAACACCAACCTCCTCCCTACTCATTAGGGTCTTGGGACGAGCCATACTCGACAAAATAATTGAATGTAAGCATTATGAATAGAAAGTCCAATAAAATCCAGATAACTAGAGAAAAATCATCAATTTTAATAGTCACGTCAAGCAAGTCGAGAATATAACTACAGTCACGGTTATTAGTGACCGAGATAGTAACCCGACTTTCGGTAATCGATAACTGAGACAATGGGTTCGGTCTTTGTTGGACATCACCGAAACCAACCTAAGTCTACATTCTGATGTAATCTTGGAATGTAGTGACCGAGAGAAACTCGAGTGTCACGGTACCTAAGACATTACAACCTAAGCACAATCTCGATTTTGGATAACCGAGACGATCAATGATCGATTACAAATTCATTAAAACATTTGTTAGTGCCTCGAGGCAACAATGTGAGTCTCAATAGTATGTAACCGACCGATACTTTGTGTAATGACACTTAAACTTAACTCTCGGCTATGGCTATCGGAGAATACAAACATATTCTTTGACCCGTATGGCTGAGAAACACGGTTTGCAAATAATAATCCATGAAAGATAAACTACACAAAACGAACAAATACCAAATCAAAATCTAGCAAAATTAAGTTTAAACGCGTATATAATTTGTCGAATTCATGCCTCCTATGAGATTGGAACCCTAAAACTGACCCTTAAAACAGAGACAAACTTCGACAACTGAAAAAACTTTCAAACACGAATAGCACCACAACTTGAATGAACTAAAAACAGAGGAGAAACGAAGAGAAATCGAGCTTTGGCCTTGCAATGGATCGAGAGAGAGTCTAGATTTCCAAAATAAAACCAAAACTTCTCCTTCTTCGTTTTATCAAATTGGTGGTGGGGTACACTTAGAGGCAATTTCGGGATTTCAGTTCAATTTTTCGGGTTCCCTTGATAAACGACTAGGTGCCTTCAACACTGTTGTGCCTTTAATAATAGGTGGGGTGCCCACAGCGAACTTTTTTTTTTTTAGCTTCTCGCGTTCGCGGATTGAGAAACTTCTTTCGCTTCTCGCGAGAATCAGAGCTTGCGCGAGTAGGTTTTCATGGCGGAGAACCAGAGACTCAAGGTCCCAAGGAAGGACGCAGAGGTCCCAAGGAAGAACGCAGTGGCGATGACGAGAGAGATGGAGGAGTAGGCGAAGAGGAAGAAGAGGAGGAGAGGAAGAAGCGAGAGGTTTTTGGATGCAAAATTGGATCAGGAGGTGAAATTCATGAGGCTGAAGAGGAGAGTTCGAGAGTGGAAACCCTAAGTGATGAGCAGATGATGAGCTGTTGCAATTCGGTGGCAAACTCCGAGCAGATGTTGCGCAGTGGAGGGGATGTGAAACAGAATGCCTGCTCTGCTTTTGAGGTTTGACTGTGATTTTGTTTCTGAATTCTCATTTTTTGGATGGGTTTTGTGGTATGTAAAGAGGAAGCAGGGGCAGAGGCACTTTTGGATTATTGAAATGATTTGCTATCGATTTTGTTCAATTTTTTGTTGTTTCCATGAAATTTAGGAGCTTCAATGATAAGCGCTGATGCTTTGATGGACTGCTCTATGTTATATATGTACAATTTGTTTAGGATTTTCTTCATCTTTTGCTCTGTGAATGTTTCTTGATTGATTAGGGCTCATAGTTTGATTTCATATCATATCACTTATATTCTGTGAACTTGTTGTTCAAGCCGATTGAATGACTTACAGGGGTGTATTCAATTGAGATTTTAATAGACTTAGGGCTGGCAAAAATACGGGAACGGACAAAAACGGGACTAGACACCTATTTTGAAAATGATTAAAGTTGGTGCCCAGTCCCGGTCCCGTTTTCAAAACGGGCACTATTTTTTTGTCCAGTCCCGTATGTTTTACAAACATACGGGACCCGTTTTGCCTGTTTTTTTTTTAATATGATTAAATATTTTATTTATCAATTATCTTTTAAAAAAAACCCTCAACTACAACTACCCGTTTCGACCTATTCTAATCCCAGACCGAGGAGGAGAGTGAGAGGCGGAGCCGGAGCCGTGCGTGAGGCAGAGAGAGTGAGAGGTGGGCAGAGCGAGAGAGAGGTCGCGGCGGAGTGCAGAGACGACGGTCGCGGAGAGAGTGAGAGGCGGACGGAGGCGAGAGAGAGTGAGACTCCGGAGTGCGAGACGACGGCCGACGAGAGAGAGCGAGAGGCGACGGAGACAGAGAGAGTGAGACGGGAAGGGCGAAGGTCGGCGAGAGAGAGTGAGACTCTGGGAGGCTGAGAGACGACGCAGCCGACTGAGCCGTGCGTGAGCGCAGAGAGAGTGAGAGGCGGACGGAGGCGAGAGAGCAGAGTGAGACTCGAGAGTGCAGAGACGACGAGGCGAGAGACGACTGGCCGTCTGAGCCGTGCGTGAGGAAGAGAGAGTGAGAGGCGGATGGAGGCGCGCCGTGCGTGGCCGTGAAACGCGAGGCGATGAGAGACGCACCGTCGCAAGCGATGAGAGACAGCAACCGTGAGGCGGTGAGAGGCGGAGTGAGGCGGAGGCGTTAGGGTTTCTGGGTTTGTTTCAGAGACAGATGAGTCGATGACGATGAGAATGAGATAAGAGAAAATGAAATGATAAATCATAAAGTTAAAAACTTTAAATAGTGAAATTACTTATATGCCCTTCAAATTAATCACAAACGGGTACCCGTTTTTTTGAAATTTCTGGCAGAACCCGGTCCCGTATTTTTAAACGGACACAAAAAATTGTTCAGTCCCATATGTTTGTCAAAAAAATATTATCCACAAAACGGGCAAAACGGGACCGGGCATATTTTGCCAGCCCTAAATAGACTTTTGGTTACTTTTATTGACTAAAAAAGTTTAGGGGTATTCAATTAAAACTTTTAGAGAATCTCTAAAAGTAAGGTGTATTCAATGTGAACTTTTAGTTACTTTTAAAAAGTTTCTAAAAGTTTTGGGGTATTCAATTAAAACTTTTGTAAACTCTCTAATTGTAAGGGGTATTCAATTTTTTTAGAAATTTTGTAGATTTGTGGATTTGGATGATTTTTCAAGACTTTTCACCAAACCCTATATATGGTGAAATTCTTCTTATCTCTTCAGCCTCCACGAGAAACTTTTGGGGACTTCTTTCTTCTTCGGGGGTGTATTCAATTGAGATTTTAATAGACTTTTAGAGACTTTTATAAGTGGATGACTTTTATAGACTTTTAGAGACTTGTAGATTTTTGTAGACTTTTTAAAACTTTGATAAACTTTGATTGACTTTATTTTTAATGACTTTTAGTAACTTTGATGGACTTTTGTAAGGACTTTGATAGACTTTGGTAAACTTTTATTTGGATGACTTTTGATAAACATCCATAAATCTCGAAATCGAACAGGGGTATGTGCCTCACTTTTCACCATCTTCAACCTTTGCTTCATTCTTCCTTCGTCTCTCCTCACTGTCTTGCTGAATCTCTCTCTCTCAATCCATTCTCTCGTTCTCTCTCAATTTCACCCCTATGATGGATAAAAAAGAAAAGAAGAAGACAGGGACTGTTAATTTTGATTTTAGGGACGTGTATGTGTGGGTGTTTGTGTGATTGAGGGAGAGGGAGGAAGGAAATAAGTAATCAAGAAAGAAAAAAAAAATAGAAGAGACCGAGACAGTCGAACCAGAGAGAGAGGAAGAAGATGACTTGACTAGGGGGGGAGGTTGGCTTTGGTTGTATTCGGCTATGGGGGAGGGAAGAGTTTAAGCTCAACCCCAGCCAAAAAATAAAAAAAGGGTCGATTGACTTTGATGGACTTCTTGCACATTTTTTAAAGCTTCGGTTACTTTTTAATTGAAAAAATAAACTACTAAGGTTATTAAAAATATTTATTGTAAAAATAACAAATAAAGTACGAAAGAAAGACCATAGATCTAATGCATATTATTATTATTTACTACATCAACATCACTCCACATTTCAGTAGCTATAAAATTCCTCCATTGGTTGGCATTCTCCCTTTGTTGTTCTTGAGTTTCAGAAAGTATTTCAAAATCATCATCTTCTTCACTATCTGAGGATAATGCATCTTCAGTATCTAATTCAATTGAAAATTCATCGGAACGACACTCCTTGCGAAGATAGTTATGTAATCTCGCACAAGCCAACACCAGCTCTGCTTGAATTTTAAATGGAAATGGAGGAGCTGTTTTAAAAATTGTGAATCGTGCTTTGAATATGCCAAACAACCTTTCAACCACATTCCTCAAAGATGCATGTCGAATATTGAATAATTCATTAGCATTTTCAGGATGTCGCCCTTGCCCGATAAAATCGGAAAGATGATAACGAACACCTCGAAAAGGAGCTAAAAACTGATGCCGATTCGGAAAACCACAGTCCACCAAAAAATATTTACCTAAAAACATACTAAAAATAAATAAATTAAATACAAGAATATAAAAACAAGTAATTTGCATTAATTAGATCATACCTTGTGGTACTTAAATAACATAATATAAAAACAAGTAATTTTGACATTAATTAGATCATACCTTGTGGTACTTTTAGTCCATTTCTCCTAGATAAAGCATCAGTCAATATTCTTGAGTCATGCGTTGATCCTTCCCATCCGCTAAGAACATATATGAACTCCAAATCAAAGTTACATGCAACCAAGACATTTTGGGAAGTGAAGCCATGACGATTGCGATAGTTGCTACTATCATTTCCAACAATCATTGCTGGAATATGGGTACCATCGATAGCTCCAATACAATCCTAAAAATAAAGAGCAAGAACAATTAATGACCATATCATCATCTTCATCATCATCAACAAGAACAAAAATTAATTCTATTATAACAACTCTAGCAATAATTAGAACTTACTTTGAAGTAAGGATAAAATCTTGTACTATCTCTTATGATTTGTGCGGTAGACGATTTAGGCTTCGCCATCATATCTACTGCAATTACGTCCAGAGCCCTTAAAATTTTGTTGAAACTTTGGCTAGTGCTAAAATGCGATCTATTGAAGGTTTTTCGAATCAAACAATATCGAGAATTTTGACCCACATTGAGTAAAAATGTAGCCAACATTTCTTCAATAGTTACAAATCATGCATCATGTACAAGAGCTTTTTCTCTAATAATTTTGCGTAACTTTCGAAACATGTCAGGATACATCCTATCAATTTGTCGAAAGTGTTCTACATCCTCGTTCAATATTGTTTCTATGTATTCATACCGTTTCTAGTTACAGAGCGCCTGGTTAAGGGTCGTGTAACGGGCTCATAATACATAGAAAGTATAACTTCATGCAATGTTTGTTGAATTGCTTGCATAGAAACCAACAAACATTCAAGTATTTCTTTTAGTTCTTCCACCTCGTTCTCTTCCATTTCCACTTCCTCTGATTCATGATATCTTTGCATGTTTAAATGAGACATCATGTAAATAATATCACCTAAAATCAAAAAAGAAAAATTAAACATGCCGAAAAATATAACATTCAACATGTGGAAGTTTAAATCATGGTTGACAAGGACAATATTGAATAATACTAAAAAAATATTATTAACTTCAAACAAAGTATTATTCATTAATCCAACATTCTGGCGGAGTCTGAAGAAAAAAATCTCTAACTAATAAAATACGAATGTAGTCATTAATAAAATAATATAATAAATTTTAAGTGCATTCCAAAAAGAAATTCTAAAATAAATAACTACTTATTTTGTCAACTGAAACACTATCCACTTAGAACGTTCTTCAGAAGACATTTCCATGAAATCAATCTTTTTGGCTATTGTGTTCAACAACTCGAGGACCTTGAAACGAGTACTATCAATCAAATCTGGGATTTCCTTAATAAGCTTCCAACATCCTTGGTCTCTAGCCATAAATCTATCAACCTTATCAGTAAAACTAGAAATTTTTCGGTCAGTTTATTCAAAAAATCCATTTGAAAATTATTATTTCTGCTCGAGTCTAAATTTGCTTCTTTTTCAGCTCTGTTCCTTTTTCTGGTTACTGAATGAACATCTAAATTCATTGGCTCAATTGTTGGAGGCGCATTAAAGCTTCCAACTGTTGGAGGTTGAGTTAGGCTTTTCTGTTGATGCTCGTTTCTTTGTACAAAAGCCTTCGCATCATAGTCGTAAGTAAGATCTTCCAATGCATCACCACTAGTTTCCTCTGCTTCAAATGTCCTAGCATTAGTATCATCCCCAAGTCCAATCGAGTATCTCCCCGAGGCAGTTGCATTTTCGACAATTATCCTTAAGTCATCATAATTAGTAAACGTGTTCGTCTGATAATGTCTTTGATTAGGATGAGACTGGTCAAAAACAAAAAAGAGTTAATACATACTTCGGTACAATATCTTAATAGAATAATTAAAAATCTCACCTTGAAGTATTCCTCCCATACTTCATTGTTTGCCGTGAATTTTTTGGTAACGGGATCCCATCCAAATCCAGAGTTGCAATGCATAAGCTCGACATAGCCTTGATAACGGTCTTTGAACCATTTCCATCGACTTTTGTAATTTAAGAAATTTCTTTCACATCCAAGTGTTGCATTAAGAACAGGAAGTATTTTTTTTTCAATGGTTGCTTTAGTGAAAGCACCATTACTATCGCGCCATCCACGATTTGCAGCATCAATCAACAATTTAAGCAACTCATTGCTTCTCCATGTAGTATATTTTACCACACCTTTTCCTTTTTTTTTGGGTTTTCAATAGTCCATGTAGTATATTTTACCACACCTTTTCCTTTTTTTTTGGGTTTTCAATAGTTACTTGTGAGTCTCCCATCGCACTATAATCATATATATAAAAATTGTCATAACCTAATAAACCTTGTTAGGGGGTAAAGCTTACTAAATAAAATTAGTATTTTTTTGGACGAGAACAGATTGTCCAGCCAAGGCACAATGGGGTTGACCAAGGACTCTCTACTGAAAACTTGAGATAAATCTTAATAGCTTCAGAAGATCAAAAACATATCATGCACAAAAAAAGACAACAACAAAGCCTCAATCCGAAACTAGTAAGGGTCGGCTACATGGATTAAACTCTTCCAATGCACTCGATCTAATCCAAACATGTCATGCAGGGCGTGGCGACAGAGTCACACGGGTTTGTAGTGAATCTAAAGAAGAGTCTTTGCGCAATAGGTGGAGAAGAGGGCGACAATCTTGCCATAATCAGTCGCACGAACCTCTGTAATACCGGGTCTTGCCATAAGCCAGCTAGAACCTCACGCAGAGTTGAAGCCGAAACCCTTGAAGTTCCTTTGGTGTGGAAGGCATAGGCCATTTGCTCCATGGCTTTCACTTATCAGGGTCGAGCTCGCACACCATCCCCAGAGTATGATATGCCCAAATACAGATTCGACTTAGCAAGCAAGTACAGCTTCTTCAAATTCACAAAAGGAGTGCGGTTGGAGGATAGAGAGGACTCTTGGAGATGCTCACGGTGGTGCGCGAGAGAAGCGCTATAAACCAAAATATCATCAAAAGAAAACCAATACATGCAGCGAATCAACCCTTTGAAGATGGAGTTCATGAGAGCACTGGAAGGTGGCGAGGGCGTTGGAAGGCAGAATGGCATCTTGAGAACTCATAGTGACCCACAAGTGAGTCAGAAAGCGAGTCTTGGCACATCGGCAACCTTGTTTCAGTTTGATGGATGCACTCGATCTAATCCAAACATGTCATGCGAGAAAATAGATAATGGCGAATTCAATTCGATTAATCTAAAAAGAAGAACAATTTCTTCCAACAATACTAGCAACGCTCTTATTAGCTACACCCCCTCAAAAACACCACTACATTATTAGCAAAAACATATGATGCTCAAAAGGAATCAGAATTGAAATAAAATGCAAAATACCAAGTGGTAAGCAATGGAATGGAAGCAAATAAAATGAAAACAAGCTACTAGTGATAATCGCATATGTAAAATATTACACGAGAACTGCAAACAGATGGTCAAGGTCAAAGAAAGAAATAAAGGGTAAAAACATGGAGAAGATACAAGAGAACTTTTAGTAGACAATCATGATAATTGATGCTAGCAAGGTGCCAAAAGGAAGTGTAATCTATAAAGAAAAAAAAATGATTAGACCCTAGCAATCTGTTTCGTTTCATATCCAACCCTCAATCACTGGCGAGGTGTTAGGAGGTGTTAGGAAAAGAATTGACAGGGCCCTGAAGATTTTATGACCCACATTGATGGGTGTTTGATTCAGCAAAATCAAAAATTTCGGGTTCTTTGATCACCCTGTCGTTCGTTTGAAGATTTTATGACCCATATTGATGGGTGTTTGATTCAGCAAAATAAAAAAAATTCAGGTTCTTTGATCACCCGAAATTGAAAACTCAGCCAAAACAAAAATTTGCAGGGGCGGCAAACGATGGAGAAGCAAACGATGAAGAAGCAAACGATGGAGAAGCGAGAGAGAGGGAGAGAGAGATAGAGAGACGTTGGTCTAGGATGTTACCTCGGATAGCGTCGAAGCAAACGATGGAGAAGCGAGGCAGCGATGGAGAAGCGAGGCAGCGTCGAAGCAAACGATGGAGGAGCCCAGCTTGGAGGTCACGGAGCAAACGATGAGAGATCAGACGACCGACTGAGAGAGAGAGCGAGAGAGAGAGAGAGAAAGAAAGAGAGCGAGAGAGATTTCGCGATGAGAGAGAGAGAGAGAGGCGACGAAGAAGAAAGAAGTCCCCAAAAGTTTCTCGTGGAGGCTGAAGAGATGAGAAGAATTTCACCATATATAGGGTTTGGTGAAAAGTCTTGAAAAGTCATCCAAACCCACAAATCTACAAAATTTCTAAAAAAATTGAATACCCCTTACAATTAGAGAGTTTACAAAAGTTTTAATTGAATACCCCAAAACTTTTAGAGACTTTTTAAAAGTAACTAAAAGTTCACATTGAATACACCTTACTTTTAGAGACTCTCTAAAAGTTTTAATTGAATACCCCTAAACTTTTTTAGTCAATAAAAGTAACCAAAAGTCTATTAAAATCTCAATTGAATACCCCCTAAATGAAATTTCATCACTTCATAAGTGTATCTATGTATGTTTACAATACTAAGCCACATTTATAATTTGTCAAATGAATCATAGAAACTGCAAGACAGCAATCAAGTTCAAACACTGAAACAGAACACTCCCATGAAAACTGGATGTATGAGGTGTCAAGCTCCATTCCAAAACAAGCAAGAATCCAACTAAGAATATCTTGATTGCTTAATTTTTATTTTGTATTTCCTTTTAAAAAAACTCCTTTACTTTTTCTATGTTTCTACTCGGCTTGGCTTTGGGGGGATCAAAAGATCCTTGATTATTTGTGGTATTTATGCGGCAACTCTTGATTTCATTGTAGTATGCTTGTTGTGTTATGGAGGAAGCAAGGGAAGTATTTGATGAAATGCCCCTTAGAATTGTAGTGTCATGGACAATCATGATTTCAGGTTATGTGAATCAGGGTGACATTGATAGTGTGTATTTACTGTTTGATATTGCGCCTGTCAAGGATAAAGGAGTTTAGGGTGTGATTATCTCAAGCTAACTCAAATGGTCATTAAGGTACATTTCATTTGCTTGTTCTTTGCCTTGCCTTTATCATCTTTGTTGAATTGCATGTTCCTTAGTTTTGTTAAATGTATATTAGAAGGTATTGTTGAATAATTGACTTGCTAATGGCCATGTATGGCTCTAGACAGAGAACACAGAGATAAAGAGCCAGATTAGATGTGTATTGGTAGTAGTAGAAGTTGTTGATGGTATCATGGTGGTGTTTCCATGTTGTGAGTTTTGATCTACCTTCCAATTAAAAAAAAAAAATTCTATCTTCTGTTAAAATGGTACTTTAATTTCAGTGTAGAATTGGTTTTCTTGATTTCTGGATGGAGACTTCATCAATGTTTAACGCATGGATCGGTCAATCGGATCTAATCTCCTTGTATTTTGGTGTTCTTGTTGAATTCTAAGATTGGTAAGAGATTTCATCAATGTTTGTTGAACGCTCTGAATATATATTATCTTGATAAGTTACTTGTCCAACTTAGGGTTCCTAAATTGATTATGATGGTATTGACCGATCTTAGATCTGTTGTCTTTACTCCTTTGGTTTTTGATTAGTTTAATTTTAGTTTTCTAGGTTTCGGGTGGAACTGCTCCGCGGAGTCTCGTATATGCGAGGGTGCAGAGGAGCCTCAATCCCAAATTAGTTGTAAGAGCATTTCCTTCTCTCTTTTGATTTATGGGAATCAATTACAATACTACTAGTTCTATACACATTAAAAGTTCATTGCTGCCTATTTGTAATTAAGTTTTACAACATTCGAATAGAGGCCTAAATCTATGTAAATTTAATGGCAGTAGAACCCGAATTTGGTATCCCTCGTGTTGTTTGATCTAAAATCTAAAATCTAAACCTATCCTTAATTTATTATATTAAACTCAAATCATAATTTCATTGATGAGCTAGCTTTATTTATTTTTGAGATTTCAAATCATAATTTCACTAATGAGCTGTCTTTATATATTCGAAGCTATGTGGTATCATAGGTCAGTTGCTAGTTTATCGATATATTGAAATTGTATTGATACTTCTTTCAATATTAGTTACTTTGTAGTCAATAGTTATTGCATTTGAATTAGGCAGTTGCTATATAATTGCCTTCGTGTCTGGTGATATTTGGCTTTGGCGGTAGGATCATGTAGACCATTTGGTGTTAGATTATTTAGTAAAATCAAAATAAGTAAATTGACCTTAGCAGATAGCAACCAAACCCACTTCCCATTTGGTCATAGACCATTTCGATTTTAAATACCTACTTATGCTATTATTTGTTTTTATGAGGAAAAGAGTTTTTTGGTTAGGATCTTTCAATGTAATTAAGTACCCACTTCTATTAAACCTCAGGGAACTTGAATCAGATTGAGACTAGTATAGCTCTCAACTCTAGATTTGTTTTTTCATGACTAATGGTACAATTTCAGTATCTAAAGGAAAGAAATTTGATCGAAAAACCTTTTTCAGCTTTTATTGAGTTAATTTACATTTTTTCACTTCTATTATTCCTAAACGAAGAGAGAATCAGTTCATTAATAGGTAAGAATTTGGTTATTGTGTTAACAACTCGTTTTTTCTCTTATGGCAATGTAGTTGGGCTTAGGCTAGTGGAAACATGTGAAACGCTTGAGAAGGATTCAAGAGAAATAAGCATTTCATCCAATTAATGGTGAGACCGGCTTAGCGAGAAAAGTCACAGTTAATACAAAATAAATACTTGGAATAGAGCTCGATAGGGTCATAAGAAAGGCCTTTTTTCTCCTTGTGCGTTTATGTTATGATGGAGATAGGGTTTGAAACCCTTTCTCCTTTGTTTGTGCGTCAAGTGTTATTGTGTTGTTTTTTGTTTAATCTAAATTGTTGTTAAACTTCTTCTAGATTTACTCACTAGAATTGTCATTCACTTTTGGTGACAATTGCAGGCATAATCTCTAAGCTCGAGAATAATGATGTGCAACATGCATAGGTCATTTGATGTATTTATATTACATTTATTATATTTTTATAAATGGGTATTTGGGTTGAGAGACAAGTGTATTTCCCTTCGTCACTATAAATTGTACATTGTATCGTTGTACAGGGTTTCCACATTCTAGCTTCCACATCTAGAACTCATTATGTGTTTGATTTATTTGTTATCGGATTTTCAACGTATTTAAATTCTGTTGCATATGATTTAATATATATACTTTGTTATGTGGAGTATCAGGTACTGAAGATCGATTTGTGAGGCTGACTAGGCCTTTATTAACTCGCACCTGGCTTACCAAAGGTTAATGGAGGCATAGTGCAAGTGGTGCCTAGTTTGTAGGGTTGTGGTTGTCACTCTCTTTGACTGTGGTTACACAAATAATAGGAAGTGAGGTGTACTAAAAAAAATAGTAATTGAATGGACCTTAATTTTTGCTCCACATACTTGATTAATTAAATATACCCCATTTTTGAAATGCAATTGCTAAACGTATCTATGATGGGTCCTTTTTCAAATAAGGATATCGTCCAGCCTTAATTTCATCATTAAGCCATAATCTAAGCCACGTATAACTTACCATCATTGTATTAGCCTTCACTTCTCATTCATCTCGTTATTCGTGGTTAGGATTCTTTTATAGTATTTTTAGAGTTAATTAAGTTTTTTTAGTTATTTAACTTAAGACTAATAGATTTGCAACATAATTTAAATTAAATATCTAACTATAGAAACTAGGTAAATAGCATATCACATTTATATTATGTGACAATAATAAAATGAGTACATGCATCAAGTCAATGAGCAGGTGTCTCAATCTAATATACAATCCAAAGTATATAAAAGAAGTAAATAAGTATATAGAACAAGTATAACCTACAAAAGTAACAAAACTGGATTGGTGAGGACTTAGAGGTGATCATATATCTTCTCTTTGTTATGTCTGCTACTAGACGGATCCACAATTGTCATCGAATATGACAATTTTAGTAAGTAAATCCTTAGGCTACTTATCCATATTTCGAGTAATGAAAGATAGGTAATTAAGTGCATATAATGTCAGACCCACCTAATTAGGGCATTTGACCATCTTAGATGAACTTAATCCTTTTGATAATCTAGCAACCTTAACCATTCCATCAATAAACAATTAAGTATTAAGATCTTATAATCATCAATTATTTAACTTTATTAACCACATAGGATTCTCAAGTGAATCTTAAACCTCAAAATTCATTTGGGTGAATTAAATTATTCTCAAAGCTATGTTTTTTGACAACACCTCCTTTATTTTTAAGCTTATATTGAAAATCTCGGCCTTCAAAAATCTTCAACAAACAGCTTTGGTGGAAATACCGAATGACTCACAATCTACCTAGATCAATATATATTACATTAATTAAATTATATATCCATTCTAACTTGATTTAAAGTATCGAAATTCTTAAATTAGCATTACTTTAACTCCAAAAATTATCTTTTCAAATGAGATCCTAATCACACTCGAACCCAAAAACTCATTCATACAATATAATATATTCAAAAATAACACATACATAGAGAGAAAAGAACTATCAAGTCACTGACAGTCGGAAAGCTTTCCATTTCCCTCGTCGCCACTAGAACCTGTCATTATCCATTATAACAATTCGATAATTTCAGATAAGTAAATCCTACACTATCAAGTACAATTATAATAATCAAATGCATTATATTCCAAGAATTTAAACGAATAATAATATCGTAAGGAATCATAATATACAAGTATGCAATCCATCCCATTTCTATTAACCGACAACAATTAGATGACGTCTTCCAAAAGTGGAAGGTAAACATTAATAAAGATTCAAGAGTTTGAGAGGAAGTCCCTCGAGAAGCCGCTCCCTCGAATATCTATAGAGTATAATCCTGGCTAGCATCACAAAACAATCCATCCTAAACAAGTGTTTACAACGGTCAGTGACTCCAATCGCACAACACCACAGTGTTCATCCTACCATACATATAGCCAATGAACACAATGGGACCCCCAAAGGCCCATTCCTTTCGTGTCCGTGAATGCATGATCAATAAATATGTAGCGATAAACCATGCATGCAATATATTTTAGAAATATTTATATTATGTAAAGGTTACCATGAGATTTACTTAACCTTATAAACGTGATATCACAACTCCCTTGCGCTCCGAGTCGGTAAACTAATCTATATGGGGCTCCAACCGCGGTCCTACAATTCATTTATACATCTTGTAAGTTTCCATAACAATTCTACAATCTTCCCAATTTTTGTTTAATAGACTCACTGTGTCCCGAAACCCCGAAAATACTTCCAAAATAAGTTTTCTGATGCCCGAATTTCATTTTTGACTCAAACTTATTGTATAACATCAAAAATTATGTTGTTTAGACTTAAATATGTTGTAAACTAAGTTGTAAGCCAACTAGAACTTAAGTTGGACTTGCTAGAGACTTAAGTATAGAAGACATAAACTAAGAACTACTAGAACAAGTAGAGAACAGGAGATAAGAGAGAAGAGAGCTATAGATGAGAATATAGAGATTTCATTCATACATTGGTGTGTGAATTACAATGGGGTTGACACCCTTTATATAGGTCATTTGGTGATGATGATAATTGTACTTATACAATATGTACAAGTTATACATATACCATAAGGCATACAAATCACAAGCAACATAGACAATACATGGAAAAGTATTACAAGTTACATGAAGTGTGAGAGTCATGCTTGATGTTACACTTCAATGTGAGAACCATGCTTCACAATGTGGTCATATACATGTACAAGTGTCCATTCATTTCATAACACTCCTTCTTGGATGACACTTGTTGAAAGAATATGTCTCGTTAAACTTCTACTAGAAAAACCCCTGTGGGAAAAATCTAGTACGGGAAAAGAGTATAATATTTGTAAAAACCCGTAAAGTATATGTGCCACGTGTCATGTGGTCCACATGGGTTTAGGCCGGGCGAGGCCCAGTGTCGTGGGGAACTGGGGTCGTCATAATATTGCTTTGTAGAATAATATTTATCGATTGCTTCATTAAAAACCTTGCTAGGAAAACCCAGTAGAACAAAACCATAGCTAAGGAAAAGAGTGCAACACATTGATCACTTAGAGATAATATAAATATCTCATTAAAACCTCTACTAGAAAAACTATGTGGGAAAAATCTAGTATAGGAGAAAGAGTACATTAATTGTTCTCATAATTTATTTATTTTATATGAAGTATAATAATGTTATGATTACTTCATTAAAAACCTTGCTAGGAAAATTCAGTGGGATAAAATCATAGCAAAAGGAAAAGAGTGCAATACACTAATCAATCTAGATACAGAGTTTTAATATTGTTAGAATTGCATCATTAAAAACTATTGCAAAGAAAACTCAGCGGGATAAAATCATAGCAAAGGGAAAAGAGTGCAATACACTAATCAATCTAGATACAGAGTTTTAATATTGTTAGAATTGCCTCATTAAAAACCTTTGCAAAGAAAACTCAGCGGGATAAAACCATAGCAAAGGGAAAAAGAGTGCAATACACTAATCGATAACTCATTTTGATTCTCCACCTCATGTTCACATGGGTGAGACATCTTGTGCATTTTGCTGCACATGGACATCGTCTTCTATATGAACTATTTAATGTTGAAGCATATGATTGTCACTCTTTTGTATATAGTGCATGCATCAAGTAATTGATTCATAACTTGTTGCTACTGAATGATCATTTGAACTTCGAGTTTATATTAATTTATACATAGAACATAATACAACAAATTTAATGCAATTTGATGTATTTCAATAAATTTCACATCATTCCTTTTGAATTGGCTTATATCCTCCAAATGGTGGGAAAACTGCTTCATCAAAGTAACAATTAGCAAAACTTGCTATAAATAAACTCCCTATTAGGGATCCAATGCATCTTATAATATGATTAATGGACAATTAAATCAATTTAAGTCTCATATTGGTTTGTCTTGAGATAATCTCCAACTGATTAAAAAATCCAGTTCGATAAAGGATGTCCGTGCGAATTTACGATATTTTCGCATTATTGATGATTATGGATAATCAAATAGATCTTTCCACATTATGAATGTCATTTGATTTATGACAACATTTGTTTTAATGTGTCTTATATATTCCATAAGTTAAAGCCGTGAATATTATATTCAGATTAAATCGTATTCATATAAATAAATTTTCTATTATTTTGAGTAGACTTCTTCTGAATAAGACATTAACAATAAAATTGTTGTACCCGATATTGTCTGAACATTAGCCTCCGCTAAGTTCGAATTCGAGAAATATTCACTTTTATATTATAATGTACATACATGTAGCACGATACGTAAGACATAAACTCATCGCCCATATTTAGGTCACGATTTAAACACGTCTCGATGTGCCTGTTTTAATGAGCCGTTTTCAATGATAAAATTCATAATATTTTGCCTTTGATTTTGAAGGCATGGTAAATATCGCAAAAATATTTATGTATATATATGACAATATTTAGGCAAAATATCATTTCATATATAACCAAAAAATGTCACAATTATGAGCGCTCACTGTCAATAATTATTTGCCCTTTGTTGTGGTGCACTGCTTTTGTTCCAATTTTTGGTGGAATTGTTAATACGACCTTTACCTGATAATTTCACATTTTTCACGTCTATAAATTTATTATTGCGATCATGCTCATTATATGCAACGCATGCTTCTTAATTTGAAGCTGAACTAATTGGACGGGAGTAATATTATATTTATAATATCTCATTATTTTACTCAGCTACCATGAGACAAGAAATTAATTCTTAATATTTATTGGATTGACGTGTGCACTGAGTATTTGTTGCAGCAATAAATCGAGGCGGGCCACGTGACCTTATTTTTACTGTCTCATCAGTCATATTTCCACATAGCCTCAACATAGAGGTAATTAAAATTGCGGAATTATAATTAATATTCGACTGATTAAATTTTGTAGCTTGAGACTCAACCGCTCATTTTGAGCTTTTAGAGCATTACCTTTTTTGGTATTAATATATTTATAACTTCATAGGGTGAAAAAATATATAAAGTGAAATATTCACTTTTCAAATCTCTAAAGAGATATTGGCAAATAATTTAAATTTTGTATAACACAGCATAGTCTCGCATAGATGTTTTATTAACAAATTATAGTATCTAATTGTCATGAAAAGTTTTTCTTGTTGGTAATATAATATGACACAAGTTCAACTATGGTTGAATAATATTTTGAAAATAAATTTAATATAAAATAGTTTTCCCCTTTTTATTTGAAAACATAACATATAATTAAATATATGTTCACAACTTGATTCATTAATAAACAAAATATACTATTTGTATGAGTTGGTGGAACAACCTCCAGGTTGGGTGGCGAGACATAGTCTACTCAATACCTTGCCCCTTCGAACAGGATAACCCGTCTCTCTTTCAATGTTTAGCTTTACCGGGGACAAGACTTATCCACTATCAACTCAAACTTATAGCATTATTTGTATTATAAAATCAAGAATAGAACAATAACTAATTGTTTGTAGTTTTAACAGAAAAACTGTATGTCACATATTGACTTTTGATTTTTGATGTAGAAGATCGTACAAGACGCAGCTATAGAGCATACTTTCGTAGTCGGTGACGTTACAATGCATAATGTATGAATAAAGTACATTTACATAATTAAATATGCATGTAACAAAAAAGAAATTAAACATGACAACATGGAAATAAATTGAACTTATTTAAATTAATAAAAAATTATACATTTTTAGCTTTATATCATTGAAAAGCTTCTTGATCTTCAAGACATCTTCTTGTATAGCAACTTCGTCCTGATAACGTGTTATAAACTAAGTTGTAAGCCAACTAGAACTTAAGTTGGACTTGCTAGAGACTTAAGTATAGAAGACATAAACTAAAACTACTAGAACAAGTAGAGAAGATGAGACAAGAGAGAAAAGAGTTAGAGATGAGAATGTAGAGATTTCATTCATACATAGGTGTGTGAATTACGATGGGTTGGCACCCTTTTTATAGGCCATTTGGTGATGATAATAATTGTACTTATACAATGTGTACAAGTTATACATACACTACAAGCCATACAACACATCACAAACAACATAGACAATACATGGAATAGTTGATGTACATTGAAAATGATTACAAGTTACATGAAGTGTGAGAGTCATGCTCGATGTTACAATTCAATGTGAGAAACGTGCTTCGCAATGTGGTCACATATATGCACAAGTGTCCATCCATTTCGTAACGAAATATAATTTTTTTAATTTTTTTTATATATTTATCGGTCCTACCTCGACTCAAAAACCTCGAAATCACCCCAAATTAACTCCTTGAACGTTCAGATATCAATTTCGACTCCAAATTGTGACTCGAAATTGAGAACTAACCTATATTAGGCTTCAAAACAATTCATAAATTTTAGATATTTTTTAATCTCGTAACACGCTTTACGAGGCAAAATCTTCTGCATAAATTCTCGAGAAAATCTTAAAATCCTTATTTATTTATAAAATCCCTCAATTTTAATTTATTCGGCTCAAATATTTTTTTTAAAATTTTTTTCTCATTTTTTGGATTTGTTATGAATTTTTAGCATTTTTCTTTTTTTTTGATAATTTGAGTAGTTTGACCCTGAATCAGACCGGTTCAATTTGGTTCGGGTCAAGCCCCTTTCTTCCTCCTCCAGCAGCCCATTTCGCAAACCCAAAAAAAAATTAATTTGATTTTTCATTTGGCCCTAACCCCAAAGGTGTCTGGGCAAGCTCCTTCCTTAGACCGAGCCTCCTTCACATTCCAAACTTCCATTAACACATCTTACAACAAACTACAACAACAACCCGACAACAACAAAAAACACACACACTCACCTCGGTTTGGTCCCTGACTCCCTCCGTCTCGCTCTCTCTTCATTTCCGTCTCTTCTCTCTCTTCTCGGTCTCCCCTCAAACCTTCTCACTGCTCACTTAATCTCTCACTATGCGAAACAACAATTTGAGGAAAAGGTTATGTTTGGTTTACAAATTATATATTAGATTTCCTAGAGATTTGCATCACGAAAATCTCGAGACAAATCTAATGACTTCAATTCATAATATAAATTTAATCTTCCTCAAGATACGTAGTACGTATCTTGTGGTCAATCTTTGTCTCAAAACAATTGAATAAGGCAATGTATTGATATGAAAATATATATTATGATTTCATCGAGAATTCACATCGCACGAATCTAGCTAGAGGCAAATCTAATAATTTATTTTCATTACTCCTTTTTATCTTCTTTGAGATACGTACAACGTATCTCGAGGATAGCCATTGTGGCTATCAACAAGATAATCATCACCTCTTGACCGACTCACTGTGATTAATTATTTTGATCTCCTCGAGATACTTATATGTATCTTGAGGCAGATCTTATGGTTTAATCTCGCTAAACCTTTGATTTTTCTTGAGATTTGATGTCACACATCTCGAGGCGTATATACACCTCACTAACAACCACCAAATCATCCAATCATTTCAACTCATCGATGATCACGCTATGTATATCTAGAGGCGAATCCAATATATATTTTTATTTAATTCAAACTATAAGATTGATTTATATATTTATATATAAACTATATATATAAATATATATACACCTATGTATTTTCGTAGCTATAAATTCGCCACGTGTGTCAATGACAAACCTCGGACGTGCACACTATTGTACATCTCACACGTGTCATCCTCGACCCCGCGTGTCACTAGGCGCCTACCGATTTATTAATTATTTTATTTAAAATCATGGTTATCTCTTCAATTTATGTCCAAATTAAATTCCGAAAAGTACCCTAATTTCACCAAAATTGGAGAAATATTCTCACCGGTACTAAAACTTACGAACACCACGTATAAACTCTACATGACCCTATTTCACATCAAAATAGTGTATAATACATCATATAGGCACATGACACACAAAAATAATATTAAATTTATGATCTCCGATCCATAACGCAGGGGTCCCACCTCGGATACCTAAATCCTAAATTAAATTCGAAAATACTTAATTAGCCGCCTAATTAAGTTTATAAAATTCTCAGATGTCCCATATAAGATGGCAAGTAAAAGTCAAAATATGCAAGAAGTTATCATGGTAAACTAGTAAGTTAGTTAGTGCGGGAAAAAGAAGACTAAATGTGTAATAGAAGTGATACTAAGCTTGTACATGTTTGGAGTGACCTAGACTTAAGTCTGGGTGCCTTCCAACCCACGGGAAGATAACCAACTACTCATCAGTAGTGGCTCTTCAGACCATTGGAAGGGACTCAGCCCCGCAATTCATAGGGAAATCCTCTGATATATTCGCGAGATTCACAACTCTATGTTAACCCAAGTCTAAAAGTTTATCTTTGACATACTTTCAAAATTCCAGCCAAGACTTCTTGGTTAGATTAAGAACTCAGCTCCAAACATTCCCGCAAAATGTGCTCGGTTGAACCGCTTAACCTGGACATCATCCCTTTCATATCACAACATCACACAAGTCACACTCAACTAAACATTTGAACGATAAACTTTTCAGGATTTCATTTGAAAACAATATATTGGATAGATATTTATCAACAATAGGACCATAGCAAGAATCAATAGATTTCATGAAAATTATAGCATGCTATATAGAATCACGGAATGAGGTAACATATATACCATGACTTATCAAGACATAATCAATATGGGAATTAAATTGATGGTATTTCAGACAAGGATCATTCACAACCGTTTGAATAACTGTAAATTAATGAGATTAAGGAATGAAATGGGAACAAGTGCCCTACATATTTACTTACCTCAAATAACACAAATTCCTAATTAAGCTAATCTGAATGTCGCTTGCCTAGAATTGTAAGTACCACTCCCTGTATGATTCTCTAAGCTCCTGAGGTGTTTAAGGTTGTATTAGGGTGTGTTAAAACCAATTAGAGCGGGTTTAAGATTAGGGAAAGTGGTGAAGTCTAATTTCAAAGTGTGCATATTTTTGTTGCCCAAAAGCTCATTAGGGCGCTAATAAGCCCTAGTAGTGCGCTAATGGCGCTGGAGCCCAAAATTTATTGAGTCTTCTTGGACTTCCTCCCTCGTCCTAGACCTTGGTTCCCTCCTCACTAAGGTCTTCCACATCCTCCACAACAACAACAACAATTCACAACATCTATACATGATTAAATTATCAACATTTGCTTGTGTTTTCAAGAAAAACATAATTTTTCATCAAGAACGCCATGAAATTTCAAAATTCCATTAGAAATTCATTGAAATCCAGTATAATAGATTCAGTGGAATTTCGCAAGGAATCCAAATCTCCAATTTATTTCCAGAAATCAAAGCTCATTTAAATCAGATTTCATGAATTTCAGAACCATGTAAAACCTCTTTTTTCATTTTCAAAAACCTTAAAACATGGTTTGATGGATTCTAAGACATGGAGAGCTATAAAGCATGAATCAAAACTTATAGGAATGTTGGCCAAATTGCAACATAGAAAGGTGCATAGATGAACTAGAAGCACTTACTTTGGGTTTGGGTAGATTTCTAGCTTTGAATCTCTTGTAACGTCCCTTGTGTATTGTCTTCAAATGCCTTCTTGAACTCCCAATTACAGCAACTAATTCTCCTTCTCTCCAGATTTTTGATTTGAACATGCATTATATGCATGGAGAGAAGGAGGTAGCCTATATATTTATAGGCTTTAAAACCAATATCTCAACACCTCATCTCCTACATATATTTGCATCACAAGATTGATCGGCCTCTATCTAATCCATTTAATTCCATCCATTCCCATTGGCATTAAGTACATACTAATCTTCATTAAGAAAAATCATTGGTTAAAATAGCATACATCATACTTAGGTCTCTTTTATATTTATCAAATCAATTCAACTAACTAGGCACATTAGATTAATAACGTGAATTTATTAGGTTCTAATATTTTAGTAAATCATTTTCACAAGGATTCATTAACCCATATCCCTGCATCTCACATATCTCGAGGCACTACTTCACTTGCGTGTTTTTTCTAACTAAGATAAGTAGAGCGACTTAATTTTAAATAGCGTACATACATACAATACACTAGGAAACAATTATACAAAAAATAAAATACATCTTAGTCTCCATACCCGAGTGTTAGGACAGTATACCCGCTTTTGAGCCACGTCATGGGTTGTTGGCCTTTAATTAAGGACAAATCTACTATTATTGATTTGGGTTGTTACAGTACCCAAATTTTTTTTGAAATCCCGAAAATACCCTTGCTTACCTCATCACCTTCACCATCACACCATCACCCATAATCCTCTCCATTTCCTCAGTTTTTGCCCACTATAGAGCACTTTTATTAGATGAAATTGTCGTATGAGTGTTCTTTTCGTCGAATAAGGTCAGATATGTTCTCGTCGTTGCCCTAAAAGTGTAGAAGTGTCTCACGAGATTTCAAATATACAAGGTTGAAACTTCTCGATTGGCTCTCACCAAGACTTATAAAGAGGTTTCTGTCGACCCCTGTTGAGACCTCTTTAAAGGTCTCAATGGACGTCGGCTCCCACCGTGATCAAGACCCATAGGCGACAAGAACAAGGAAGAAGAATTTTGAAATTGCCTACAAAATTCATAAAAACGGGTAAAAAGCATATGGTTTTGTTGTAAATGTCTACTCCTCTCGAATCTATCCACAATTCCGCCCCCCAAAAAGACGGGATTGGAGCCCAAAATTAAGCCCTATAAACACCAACAATAACAACAACAACAACAACACAAAGAACGACTTCGACGATTGACAAATAACCCAGAAATTTGACCATATCTTCACTGATGAAGACCCGACGTCATCTTGCTGAAATCTTGTTGGAATTTGGTCGAATTGGACAGTTCGAATCATTGGTGGGGGAGCTCGATCTCGGGAGTGGATTTCGGAGGTAGGGTATGGTGAGAAATAAATCCTTTATATGAAGAGCATTTTGGTCATTTTACAAGCGAGCAATATTGGAAGGGCAAAAAAAAAAAAAAAGAGACTGGGGTACATTAAGTAAAAATTGGGGTCAGCAGAAAAAAAAAAAAAAAAGTGAGTGCTGAATCTACAAATTTGAGGGGGGCCATTTTCAAGTAATAATTGAGAAGAGGCCCTTAAATTGAATTGTAGCCCACAGGCTCTACAATGTAGTAGGTCGAGAATTAATCGATGAATCAGGATCACGGATCACCAAAAACTAAAGCAAGTGATATTTGATTTTGGGCTTATGGACTCCAACCACATATATTAATGATATCTTAAAAAGCACGGGCCAAGTCCTGTGAAGTTTGGATTACATTTTATATCTTCTTGATGGATGTTAGTTTGAATCCATAATTTTCTAATATTTTATTACCATAATTTTTTATTTAAAAAATTGTTTTCTATCAAAAAAGGGCAAAAAAATTGTACCTAATCCAAAAAAAGTTCAATTTGTGCCGAAAGGGGGAAAAGGTAGACTGCTCCAAATCTTAAAAATCTCTTTTTTTCTTGGCGGTGTTTTTTTTTTTATGTGATTCTAAAGTTTGATCACCGTTTGATCACGATGTAATTAAAATATTTAACACCTTTTACTTGGTTTATTTATTTAGTATATAATACAAATCGATTTTTTATTAAGCAACAATTGTTAGATTCATTATTAGCACCACTTACTCCTGTTCATATGCATCTTTTTGTACCCTCATTTATCAACTCATCAATTGGTGTACCCAACAACATACACATATATATATATATATATATATATATATATACTAGTTTGAAGCGTCTGCTACGCACGATTCCTCATTCGCTTCATTTCGCGGAAATTAATTTTTAAGAATTTATTAACAAAATTAAAATTGTAATTAAAATTTAAAAATTAAAAATACAAGTACTTTTTTTTAACTTATCAATATTCTCTAATGTGATTGAGATAAGATGTGAATGAAAAATAAGCTAATCATGATAGAACATTACTTCCTCAAAAAAAGTGTATTGAATTGATGAGAATGAGTTCATGATTGATTTGGAGATAAAGAAAAAAAAAACGTGTAGTGGATTGATAAGGAGTTAGAGTTTGATTTGGATAGAAAAGAAAATGTTGATTTGGAGATAAAAAAAAAAGTATGTGCAAATAAGTAAATTTCATTACCACTCAAAAATTTGTGATTCATGCTTTTATATATATGATAGATATGTATGTTGCTTATATGTCATTGGGAGAACTCTAGATGAATACGTTGCATATATACCATTGGGAAAACTCCGAGTTTACAATTTGTGATATTTAGTTGCTTTTATATATATAGTCGTTTTTATATATATGATAGATATATATGGGCAAATAAGTAAATTTCATTACCACTCAAAAATTTATGATTTGTGCTTTTATATATATGATAGATATAAAATTCAAAATTCAAAATTGTAATTAAAATTTAAAAATTAGAAATATAAGTACATTTTTTAGTTTATCAATATTCTCTACTGTGATTGAGATAAGATGTGAATGGAAAAACAAGCTAATCATGCTAGGACATTACTTCCTCAAAAAAAGTGTATTGGATTGATGAGAATGAGTTCATGATTGATTTGGAGATAAAGAAAAAAAAAAAACGTGTAGTGGATTGATAAGGAGTTAGAGTTTGATTTGGATAGAAAAGAAAATGTTGATTTAGAGATAAAAAAAAAGTATGGGCAAATAGGTAAATTTCATTACCACTCAAAAATTTGTGATTCGTGCTTTTATATATACTAGTTTCAGGACGTGCTACGCACGATTGACCCGCTCGCTTCGCTCGCGGGAATTAATTTCTAAGAATTTATTAATAAAATTTAAAATTAAAATTAAAATTTAAAAATTAGAAATACAAGCACCTTTTGTAGCTCATCAATATTCTCTAATGTAATTGAGATAAGATGTGAATGAAAAAATAAGCTAGTCATGCTATGCGATTACTTCCTAAAAAAAAATGGGAAACAAGGAAAAAAAACACAAGTGGTTTGACCCATTAATTTATGAACACTTGCTTGTGGAGATTCAGTAAAATTGTACATAAAGTTTAATCTTTACCTCAAACTCTATAGATAGAAAGGATAACTTTGAAATTATGAATGTAAATAATTGAATTAGTTGAGATTCAGTAAAATTGTTGCTCTATTAAACTCAAGTACACCACGTGTACATAAGACTGTACAAGAGACCAAATAATCACATATAGAGAAATGTTTTGAAATTTAAACTCCAAAAGTTTATCTATGTTTAATCATGACACTAAAGGAATACAAAAAAGTTCATACCTTATTGAGTGCAAGTGCGCAGGACTAAAACAAAGAGAAAATAATATGAACGAAACAAGAATTATGAAATCCCATTGAGAATTCATGGTTTCGATCACTTTTTTTGTCTACTAATGAAGGTGAGAGGTAACTATATTATATAAGAATGAAATAACTTGGTTATATCAAATATAGAAACAAATAAAAAACAAAGAAGAATAACTTAAAATAAGAAAGAAAAATTCAGAATCACAAAACCTAATACAAAACTTTCATCAATGCCTATGAAACTAAAGGGATGATAAATTGATGTTTAAAGAGGTCATTTATGTTCAAGAAAATGGAGTGGACGTAATATAAATGATTGTGAACAAGAAAATGCATCAATATATTGTCATAAACCAATAAAAAAATCAATAAAAAAAAACACAAGTGGAGTTTCCATGCTTAACAGAGATGTCAATCTTGTGAGTATGTATGGAACAAGACATCAATAAATTGTCATTTTTCATAGAAATAACCAATGCTAGAATTCTTGGATGCGATCTAAAAAGATGAGAATCATGCCAAACAAAATCCTAATGATGATCTAGAAGAACATCGAACTTAGAAATTGCAGACAACTCAAGTTTCCCTACAGTCTAATTAATGATAGATAGATTGATATATAACTTTTAAAAAAAGATTCTAATAGGATATGAGTCATTCATTAGAGTTAAAACAGTGTAAATTTAATGAGCAACCGAATGTATAATAAAAATTAAAATAATATTTATGAGTTTGAACAAACTATGTAATATAAATATAAAATATTAAATTTAATATATAATGCTAAATAAATTGAAAATATGATAATGAAAAAATAAAATGCTTACTGCTAAAAATTAAAATAAAACAGGCTCATTAGATGAAATGGGAATAGATCCACCCAAATGATACTAATGGGAAAATCTCACAATCTTGATATGTGGAGAGACTATTGAAATTCAAACGAGTGAGATCTGAGTATATGACCTTTATACCAACCGCAGTGGCTTAAACTTCCGCTGATGAATCGAAGGTCATGAGTTCCAAGTCTTTAGATGTTGAGCTCGGTGGTTGATTTGTGCCAGGATATATTTATTGCGGTGTGCCTTCGAGGGAATAAAGGACCCATAGGATCCTTCATGCCTGGCAATCTCGCTTTCGTGTTAAGATTCAATTAGAAAGTTTATGTTCTTATATAGAATAATGTGATGAACTTTGTTGAAAAATATTTTTAATCAATAACTTTTGCTGATAATGCAGGAAATGGGACTTCCTCATCGAGCTCTTGTTAATATTGCCTTGCAGTGGCTATTCCAATGATAATTGGTGCTATCTTTTTCATTGCCGTTGTTGTATATTTGTTGATAATCAGGAAGAGAAAGAAAAAAGCTAAAATGAGTGGTAAGTATTGACTGAACTATAAAATATGGTAGTTGCATTCCAAACTAATAAAATCATCTAAATCAGTTAGTGCTTATAAATATTTGGATCAACTAACTGAGCATAAATTGTTATGTTGGATTGCAAACTCTTTTCAGATGCAGACCATGAGATGGGAAACGGTGAGTCTTTACAATTTGACTTAGATATGATTAAAGTTGCTACAGGCAACTTCTTCTCTGCTAACCAACTCGGAGAAGGAGGATTTGGTGCTTTATATAAGGTAAATAAAGTCTATGCCGTCAAATGTCATTTTTCTTGTAGTGTTTTTACATCTTAAACTTAATTGTTTTTGTATATATTCTTCTCAATCAAACTTCTACAATTAAAAGTAGTTCTTTCTTACAAAGATGAAAAAAACACTGATGAATAAACTTAATTTAGAAATATATGGTTTCTTCGATCGACGTAGCTAATTATAAGTATTTTTGCAGGGTGTGCTTGTTGATGGACAAGAAATAGCAGTGAAGAGATGTCTCTGTGAATTCTGGACAAGGATCACAAGAATTTAAGAATGAGGTTGTACTGTTGAATAAGCTTCAACATCGAAATCTTGTTAGGCGGTAATTACTGCTTAACAGGGAAGGCCTTGTCACTATAAATTTTTCTATTTCTGTTTGTATTTCGATCATCATCTATACTTGAAAGCATCACAGCCACCAATCGGTTGTCATGCCATTAATTTTTCATATATTGCTCACCATCAATTGCACTTACTAAAAAAAAAATAGTTGGTGTTGAGGAGCAGTGCCAAGAAGATGAGCGCGAGAAAGAGAGTGTCGCCACAGAAGTAACAAATTGAATAGGGTCACGAGTCGAGATAGGAAAGCAATGAAGAAGAAGAGTTATAAGGGTGTCGATGATGTCGAGAAGAGTTGTGAGATTGGGGAGACGGTGAAGAAGAAGAGTTATAATGGTGAAGAAGAAGAGTTGTGAGATTGGGGAGACGAGGCAAAAAAGAGACGTGAGAGAAGACGAATGAAGAAGAAGAGGAAAAATAGAAACGTGAGAGAGAGACCTATCGAGAAGAGTTGTGAGATTGGGGAGACGATGAAGAAGAAGAGTTATAATGGTGAAGAAGAGTTGTGAGATTGGGGAGACGAGTCAAAAACAGAGACGTGAGAGAAGAGGAATGAAGGAGAAGAGGATGAGAGAGAGACGTGAGAGAAGAGGAATGAAGGAGTAGAAATCACGGAAGAAGGAGATAGAGTTTAGAGTTGATGCGGAGATTAAACAAGAATGTGGGTGAGGGACAAAAAGGTAAATTTGATTACGACTCAAAAATTTGTGATTCATGCTTTTATATATATGATATATATATAAATCTTTTTAATAATTCAACTTAGTTCTTATTGAATAGAAACTGTCTAAGTAAATAAAATATATTACTTACAAAAATTGACATATACATTTTTTTTTGAAAAAGGGAGGTGGTACTCCCCGAAGTTTTATTGATCACCAAAAAAATTGATACAACCATAAGGAATTGAGTATCATCGACAATGCGATCCGTTTGAGAGATTACAATGCACTGGACTATAACATGTCCTGTCGGTGGTTCGTTTGTGCTATAAAAAAAATACAAATTAGGTCTAGCCAAGATTACAAAAAATCTACTCTTGCCCCGAGCATGTCCATACAACAAACCCATGCCACCGAACAAAAATTATAAACAATTGTGACCACGCCTTTGTTAAGTTAAACTTTCTTATTATATACATATAATATGGTGTATCAGCTAATTAATAATATTTATTTGATTAATTAAGTTGACTTAATAGTCTCTTAATAGTAAATTATCGTCCTCCGGTCCCAACTTTTTTATTCAAGAAAGAAAGAAAGAAAAACATTTCTTAACCTTCCTCCCCAAAAAAAAAAGGAAACATTTGTTAACCGCAACGTGGATCAACGTGTATGGCTAACTAAATGGAGTCAAACGGATCTTCAAGTCAAGCTTTGACTAACTTCAATTTTGCCACGTGTTCTGAAGCTACCAAAATCTTTGACCACCTATTTATTAAAAAAATTGTGGTTTTTGTTTTATTTTGTTTTTATTTTGTTTTTTTGTTTTTTTATATAATTGTGGTTTTTGTTGGATTCACACAGTTGTGCGTCCAGCAAGTAGCAATGCACGATCCACCGTAACCTTAATGTATACTAATCTTTCGCTATTATTTGATGAAGAATATTTAATAATCTTAAACCATATAAGACTATAAGTCCATATGTTAATTATATACTATTAATATATACATATATACTTTTGGACTTCATCATTGATTCATTGTTTTTGCTACGTGTCGTGGAGACCTAAAATTCCTCCAGACACGGTGAGATAATGACTTGTTGAGATTGAAGATTTTTATTTTTATTTTTATTTTTATTTTTATTTTTTGTAGTGACTACGGGTATCCATACACTTTGTTTGACTAACCTCATAAGCCCTAAAATTACAAAAAAATATCAATAATGGCCAAATGTTTAACTATGGTGAGGAATCGAAATTGAGGTCGTACGTATAACCTTATACAACTTCGTCTTCGCTCTTACAATTAAGCCACACCCATTCGAGTTAGCTAGGTTGAAGAAATGAGTTGCTACATTAACTTCATCATCAAAGCACATCGATCACCTTGACACACCAAAAAAAATAAGCATTATTGTTTGGTACATATATATACTATTCTTTTTTTTTAACCCGGCTAAACATACCCCACATTTTACTTAGGGCACCCAATTTTTAAGCGCACCTCAAATTCAAATTCCAATTTATTAGGGCATCCCATCAATTTTACCAAAATATCCTTTCATCCGAATTGAAGCACTTAACCCCAAAACCTTGATCGAAATATCCATTTTACATTCGGCGACATGTGGCCGAGAGTTATCTTTTAAGTTCGGTGTTGTCAAATCAAACCTCTTTCGTGGAATTTGATTGACAACTACTAATCTAAAGGTTAAGTGGATTCCGACTGACTCTTCAATTGGAGATTCGGACTAGCGAGACCAAACCACTTGATTATGCCTTATAAATCACAAGAAGGGAGTGCGTGGAGAGATGATGGTGAGGTGCACTAAACGAGAGGAAAATGATGGTGGGGTGCACTAATCACAGTGAAGGGCATAAAGGTCATTTTGCAGTAGAATTGACTTTTTTTAAGTTTGACTTTTTTACTTGGGTGCCCAAAGTAAAAGGTGGGGCGAGGTTTAGCCGGCTCTTTTTTCTTTTGCATAGGCGGACTCAAAATTTTAACTATCCTCGACTATTATCAAAATATTCATTATACTTTAAATTTATTTACTAAATTCTTGATGTTAATAGTAATGCATGTTAGAGTAAACGCATTGAACAAATAACACACGCACACGATTGACACAAAGAATTACGAGGTTCGATAATATGCCTACGTCCGCGGTAGAAAACACATAGATTTTATTAAACTCAGAAGATTACACCAACGCCAAGCCTTCAACTCTCTCACGCTCACCAACTCAAGACATTACTTTAGATTACCAACTTAATGGTCTACCCTACTTATATATACACTAGGGTATCAGAGTTGTATTAGGATACTGAAACATATCGAGTTGTATTAGGACTTCAAGCCAATATCAACAAATCTCCACATTGGCTTGAATTCTCTAACCTTCATCAAAATCTCACTCTACAAATAATGCTCCTGAGGGACTTCAGTGTCTTCAAACTCCACCCAAGTCTAAGCAATCCCCGAACTTACTTACTGGAACTTCACACTGAACATCATTCCTCCCACTGAGTGCTAATGCGACAAGATACAGATGACCGTATCTGTTTGGAAGCTTTATCTCCCTAATCGGCCGATCCCTGGCTATACTATATGGCCGATCATCAATAGGTGACTCCGGTATCTGACTGGTGTCTTGCACTCTACCATCACTCAGCTACTCATAAACAATCTTTTTCATGTTCGTCCTATCATTAGCTTCAAACTCCGCCTGTTCCTCGATTTTCTAACCTTCTTTTGGTGCACTCTGTACACTTTTAGTACTTAACAATGTTGCCTCATAGAAAATAACATCCCTACTTATCATAATCTTCTTCGTGCTGGGACACCATAACCTGTACTCGACGACCCAAAATTCAAAAGACTTGCCCTATGAGTAATTTAATAATTTCTCAAACCCTACACTAATCGGTCCTACTATAAACCCTAGCCCCATTTTTGCTCAAAAACCCCAAATTTGAAGAGAATGATAGAGGAGAGCTTTGTTAGTGATGCATAGTAGGCGTTGTGCTTTAAAGTCCCATTTAAAGGTAAACTCATTGTCCATACTCTCTTTTTCTTGTTTAAGTTGATTTATAAGTTTGGTTTGCTTGCATTAATGGTGGACAATTTTTAAAGGGTGCAATGGTGAAAATTTTGACCCCAAAAAGAGGGGGCATCACCATCAAAGCTCCACCGGAGAAGGAAGGTGGTGAGGTAGCCACAGACACCGAAGAAGTGCGGCGGTCCGCCGCTGACGGACCCCCAAAACCCCTAAACCACTATCGGGCATCTTGCCCAAGAGGGTGGAGGAGGTGGGAGTAAACGTTTCTCCCTACACATGCCACAAATGCCAATTTGATCCCTGGATTATATTGACCAATGGTCGGATTTGTCCCTGCACCTAAAAAACATGGACGAAACGTCAATTAATCTAATATATATATAATATACATATACTATATATGTAATATGTATATATTGTTGTGAAGTATGGATGGCCATGCATGTACACCAACATATTGGGTAGTCATGTAACTTGTATTTCTTACTAAATAGTACCCTTACTTGTATATGTATTGCATGTAACTTGTAACCATTTTCAATGTACACAAACTCTTCCATTTATTGTCAAATTACTTGTAATGTGTTGTATGACATGTGGTGTATGTGTTACTCGTACACATTGTCTAAGTACAATTATTATCATTACCAAATGGCCTATATAAATGGTGCCAACCTCATTGTAAAAACATATCAAGTTGAATGAAGAACTTCTCATTCTAATTCTCTCATTTCTTATCTTCTCATTTGTAGTAGTATTTTGTAGTAGTAGAAGTTCTAAGTCTCTTATTTTCCTTCTCTAGTTTCTAGCAAGTTCTAACTTAATTTACAACACGTTATTAGCACGAGCTTGCTTTTGCACAAATGGGAGATCTTGAAGTTCAAGAAGGGTCGCTAAGGAAATAAAGCTAGGAATGTATGATTTTTGTTAATTTAAATAAGTTCAATTTATTTCCATGTTATCGTGGTTGCTTTCTTTTTATTACATGCATCACTTATATATGCATGCTTTATCCATACACTTTGCATTATAACGTCACCGACTGTGAAAGTATGTTTTGTAGTTGTGTCTTGTACGATCTTCTACACAAGAAACCAAAAGTTAATATGTGACATAAATAGTTTTCTCGATGTACTGCAAACGATTAGTTATGCTCTATTCTTGATTTTTATATTGCAAATAGTGCTATGAGTTTGAGTTGATAGTGGGTAAGCCTTGACCTCAATAAAGCTAAACATTGAAAGGTAGACGGATTATCTCGTTCGAGGAGGCATGATTTCAAGTAGACTTTATCTCGCCACCCAACCGGGAGGTTGTCCCACCAACTCATACAAGTAGTACATTTTGTATATTAGTAATCAAGTCGTGAACATATATTTAATCATATATTATTTATTTATATAAAAGAGAAAACTATTTACCCAATTTCTTGACATGTTTTCAAACTATGGAAAACCTTCAAAAACTTCAATTTGCTGCCCTCAATATCACTGGCAATAATTATTTGCCATGGCAGTTGGATACCGAAATACATCTCCAAGGTAAAGACTTATGAGAAACTATTATAGAAGGAAATGAAACATTAATGCAAGACCATGCGAAAGCATTGATATTCCTTCCTCATCATCTCTATGAAGGTCCGAAAAGTGAGTATCTCACTATAAAATATCCTCTCACCCAGTGGTTAGGCTTGAAAAGTGATATGATCATAAAAAATGGTGATATTTTCAAAAACTCAAAATGACTAGCTGAATCTTAGGCTACAAGATTTCAAAACAGTTAGTGAGTATAACTCCACCATGTTTAATATTACTTCTCGTTTGAGGCTATGTAGAGAAAGTATATCGATGAGGCAATGATGGAAAAAACATTCAGTACTTTTCATGCCTCAAATTTGTTGTTGCAATAACAATATCAAGCGCATCAACTTAAAAAGTAATCGGAATTAATTTCGTGTCTCATGGTGGTTGAACAAAATAATGAGCTTTTATTGAAGAACCACAACTCCCGTCAAACTAGTTCCGCTTCAATTAACGAAGTAAATGCTTCATCCTATAATGACCATAAAAATGGTCAAGGAAAGAAGAATCACGGACGTGGAAAGGGGAAATGATCAATCAGAAAAGATCATTGCAAGCCCTATTCTAAATTCCATGGTGATATGTTCCAAAATAAATGGAATAAAAATGACGCCGCTCAGAATAGGGGAAATAATGTTGCTGAAAATGGACATGCTCGTAATCATGACCAACTTTGTCACAAGTGTGGTCTGAAAGGCCATTGGACTCTTGTATGACGTACGCCTAAGCATTTTATTGATCTTTATCAAGCCTTCCTAAAGGAGAAAAGCAAAACAGTTGAAATGAAGTTCAGTATCGGATATGGCTCGTCGGACAATAATTATATGCATGTCCCAAATTTTTATGATGATCAAAACACTAATCTTGATGTTTTTAATGATCGCATGTAATGTTTCTCAATTACTACAATTATATGCACTAGTTTTTTTGTTATGTTTTTAATTTCTATTTGCTAGTTTCTTATTATAAATGAAATGTCTTTTTTTTTTCTAATTTATCAAACATTGTTTATTTAGATGGATCATCAAATCATGTGTTCAAATCATGAACCAAATAAGAGCGATATTTGTCTTGTTAATTGTGCTATAATGCAAACAATCCTTAAAAAAGTGAATATTACTCCAAGTTGAACTTAGATGAGGCTAATGTTCAAACAATATCTACGATCTCTAATTTGATTAATGGCTCTAGAATAACAAATATTATGTTGCTTGGGGGTACAACAATTCATGTTGATAATGTCTTATACACTGAAAAACTTAGAAGGAAATTTACTCAACTTTAAAAGATATTAGCCAAAATGAATATCACATTGAAACCATAAACGAAAATGATAGAGAATTTCTCTATGTCACATTAGTTTCAAATGAGAAAAAGAAGTGTTAGAAAAATTCTCAACTTTATTCTCTGGATTATATTTTACTCATATAAGACATGTCGAAATGAATGTCTTCTTAAATAAGAAAATTAATGATCCAAATACATTCATTTTATTGCATGACCGACTTGGTCATATAAGATCGTCAATTATGCGAAGAATAATTAATAATTCGCATGAACATCCTCTAAGGAGTCATAAAATATTTTCAGCTGGTGATTATAATTGTGCTAGTTGTTCTCAAGGTAAATTAGTAGTTAAAACATCCACAAGTAAAATTGTTGTATAATCCCTTAGAATTTATTCAGGGAGACATATGTGGACCTATTCATCCTCACTATGGACCATTTAGATATTTCATAGTTTTGATAGAAGCGTCAACAAGGTAGTCACATGTTTGTTTACTTTCAACCTGTAATGTTGCATTTGCTAGACTTTTAGCACAAATCATTAAGTTAAGAGTACAATTCCCTTACAACCCAATCAAGACCATTCGTCTTGATAATGCTGGAGAATTTCAATCTCAAGCATTTAAAAATTATTGCATGTCTATATGAATTACCATTGAACATTTTGTTTCATATGTGCTTACCCAAAATGGTTTAGCTGAATCTCTAATCAAACGCATTCAATCAAATGCTAGGATTTTAAACATGAGAACCAAGTTATCAACTTTAGTTTGGGGACATGCAATCCTTTATGTAGCATCTATCATTCGTTATATACCTACTACATGCTATGAATATTCCTAAATGCAACTCATTTTTAGTCAACAATTAAATATTTCATATTTGAAAATTTTTGGTTGTGTAGTGTATGTTTCTATACCACCTCACAATAGAACTAAGATGGGTCTAAAACAAAACTTGGAATTTATGTTGGATTTAACTTATCGTCCATTATAATATACATTTAGCCCCTAACAGGGGATTTATTTACTACACATTTTTACTTGATTGACTTTGATGAAGCAATATCCCAACTATTAAGGAGAGATAAAAAGCTAATTCAAAAAGAATGGCTCGAAATTACTTAGAATGCATCAACTTTATCACATTATGTTCCACGCACAAATCAATGTGAACTTGAAGTTCAAAAGGTTATTCATTTGCAATAAATTGCAAATCAATTAACTGATGCATTTACCGACATAAAATGAGTGACAAAATCATATATTTCAGCTGTAAATGCTTCTGCAAGAATTGATGTTCATGTGCAACAAAATGCACAAGAACCAACGAAACACTTAAAGCGTAGAAGTCCAAGGAAACACTTAAAGCATGGAAGACCAGTTGGTTCAAAAGATACAGTTCCTCGAAAGAGGAAAATGAGAGTAAATATAAATGTAAAACAAAATACTCCTAAGAAAGCACAAGAATCCTTTGATAAGGATTTTTCTGAATAAGTTGGATTTTCATGATGAACAACTGCATCTAGAAAAAGAGGAAGAAAATGAAAATAAGGAAGAAAATGAAAATAATAATGATATATTTTCTTTCAATGTGTCCTTTGAAATATGTGAAATTGATGATGATTCAGAACCACGATCAGTGGACGAATGTCGGAAAAGACATAATTAGTAAAAATGGCAAGAGGCTATCCAAATAGAGATAGACTCGTTGAAGAAACAAGATATCTTTGGACAAATTGTTCAAACGCCATATCACATAAAACCTGTTGGATATAAATGGCAATTTGTACGAAAGAGAAACGAAAAAAATAAAATTACAAGGTACAATGCAAGACTTGTAGCTAAGGGTTTCTCACAAAGACTTGGTATTGATTATGAGAAAACATATTCTCCTATTAAATGCAATCACATTTCGATTTTTGATAAGCCTTGCAGTTTCTGAAAGGCTTGATATGCATCTAATGGATGTTGTTACAACATATCTGTACGTATCCCTATATAGTGAGATATATATGAGAATCCCTGAAGGATTTGAAATATTCAATGAAATAAAATCAAAACAATAGAATCAAAACCTCATAACGTGCATCCTACGAAATTACAAAGGTTTTGTACGAATTGAAACAATTCCGAACAAATGTGGTATAAACACCTTAATGATTATTTACTTAAAGAAGGATATGTAAATAATACACTTTGCCAATGTGTCTTCATTAAAAAATCATCAATAGGATTTGTGATTATTGTTGTATATGTTGATAATTTAAATATAGTGGGAAACCACGACAACATCACTAGAACATCCGAATACTTGAAAAAGAAATTAGAGAAGAAATAACTTGAAAAATAAGACTTTGTCTTAGTTTGCAAATTGACAATTTTTCAAATGGAGTACTTGTCCATCAATCAAATTATATTGAAACAATATTAAAAAGATTTTATATGGACAAGGCATATCTATTGATCTCTCCAATGGTTGTCAGATCCATTAAAGTGGATAAGGATCTATTTCGACCTCATGAAATTGATGAATAGCTACTTGGTTCGGAGGTACCATATTTAAGTACAATTGGTGCACTTATGTATCTTGCAAATTGTACAAGATCTGACATTGTTTTTGTTGTCAACTTACTTGCAAGATACAACTCTTCACCAACTCAAAGACATTGGAATAGTGTCAAACATGTTTTTCGATATCTTCGAGGAACAAGTGACATTGGCTTGTTTTACTTGAGATGAGTAAAATTGAATCTCCAAGGTTATGCTGATGCTAAATTTTTATCTGATCCCTATAAGGCTCATTCTCAAATGGGATATATATTCACATGTGGTAATAATTTTGTATCATGGAAGTCAGTAAAGCAAACTATGATTGCTACTTCTTCCAATCATTTTGAAGTACTTGCAATTCATAAAACAAGTCATGAATGTGTATGGTTGAGAAATATAATTGAACATATTCAAGAATCATGTAGATTGCATTCAATAAAAGATTATCCAACCATATTATATGAAGATAATGCAACATGTATCGCATAATTAAGTGAAGGATTCATAAAAATGGGCAGAATAAAACATATTTCATCAAAATTCTTTTATGCACCTGAGCATCATAAGAATGGTGAATTGATGTCAAGCAAATCTGATTGAGTGATAATCTTGCTGATTTATTCATAAAAGCCTTACCAACTACGACATTTAAGAGGCTTACATATGGTATTGGCTTGCATAAACTTAAAGACATTGCAAGTAAAGAAACAGAACAAGTTTAACTCATGTTCACATGAGGGGAAGTTATTAATTAGTATATTGCACTTTTTCCCTTAGCCATAGTTTTATTCCATTGGGTTTTCCTAGCAAGGTTTTTAATAAGGCAATCCTAACAATATTATACTCATCTTAAGATTTATGAGAATAGTGTACTCTTTTTCTTTTACTATATTTTTCCCACACAAGTTTTTAGTAGAAGTTTTAACGAGGCACATTCTCTAAGCAAGTGTCATCAAAGGTGGAGTTTTGTGAAGTATGGATGACCATGCATATACACCAATATATTGGGGAGTCATGTAACTTGTATTTCTCACTAAAGGTAACCTCGCTTGTCTATGTATTGTCATGTAACTTGTAACCATTTGTAATGTATACCCGCTCTTCCATATATTGTCAAATTACTTGTAATGTGTTATATGACATGTGGTGTATATGTTACTTGTACACATTGTTTAAGTACATTTATAATCATCACCAAATGGCTTATAAAAAGGATGTCTACCTCATTGTAAAAATGGACCAAGTTGAATAAAGAACTTTTCATTCCAACTCTCTCATTTCTTCTCTTCTCCTTTATAGTAGTAGTTTGTCGTAGTAGAAGTTCCAAGTCTCCTATTCTCATTATCTAGTTTCTAACAAGTTCCAACTCAATTTACACTATATATATACAAAAAATATATATATATATATATATATATGAAATAAAATAAAAATAATAAACTTTACCTGCAAACGAGGTGCACTACAACGTCCCTAGGGGAATAGTTGGGTGGGTCCCACCCCTTTATGTTTGCACCGAGCGACGGGAGGCATGCGGGAACCACACTAGTGGACTCCAAAATAAATTTAAAAATAAATTAGAATTAATATGACTTTTCGTTGATGTGAGTGTGTCTTAAATTGTTTAAACTTGCAAGGCGGTTTGCATTGAACCTCGAGCGTGCGAAAATCGAAAATAGGATTCATGGCGAGTCGAGGTAAGTGGGGAGCTTGCTTGATTATCAAATATGACATGATATTAGTTACGTTAGGACATATGTATTTAACTAGAGACTTAAGAAATGGGTTGCATGATGTTATTGGCTCAAATCTATGTATTTATGGAATGTGAGTACGTTTGTTTTCCCTTTTATGATATTCATTGCCTCAGGATGTTTGTAGAGTCCCCACCGAGGGCATTATTAGCAAATAATATCTAATGCCCCAAGATGTTTGTGGTGCCACCGATAGCTTTACTATTTATTGCCCCTGGATGTTGTGGAGTTTTCCATAAAGGGCTTTACTTGTCTAATTGAATTCATAAGTGTATCAATTAAAGACATGAGTTGGAGTTGCCTTCTCCTGTACTTTGTGATAGAGGGACGTGTATCAGTGACGGCTTTGAATGAACCTACTATTGGGTTGATGAGACTAATGAGATGTCACATAAGACCTGTGTGTCGTCTAGTGGTTGCCATCACCTCGAGGGTAGGTGAATCGATCACCGAATTCTTGCCAATAACTAGTACACATTGAATGAGGCCACGATTTTATATTATTACTATTTCCTATAATATCTCTATTTGTGAACCCTATGCATGATAATGAGTTTTGGCTTGAATATACTTTATCTATCTTGTTGACTTCATTTATGAATGCTTCATAAATCCATCCGATGTCTTGTTTTAAATGTTCCTTTATTCAATTTAAATTCATGTTAGCCTTGCATGCTTACTAAGTATTACTAGCATATTTGATGGTTGAGCAGGTTTTCTGCATTACTGAGCTCTGTTGTCCCTTTTAGCTCACCCCACTTACATATCATGACCATACACATCGATGCTAGATCGAGAAATTGAGAAGTGATAACTCGAAGCCTTCTTTTTTGATGTGAAACTCATAATGTTATTATCTATTATTTGATTTTAAAATTATTAAACATGGGTTGTATAGGTTTTCTGGGTAGAATGAACCTTACTCGCCTTTAGACTTGACTATTTGGTAGTATTCGAATGACTTAAGTTATTTTAAAAATTTGAAACCAAACTATAATTTCAAAGTGAGTCATATGGATATTGTTTACTTTATTATGTATTTTTGCTCCATATGAACTTGTTGCATTATTTGTAGGTCGTTTTACGCGTGTCAGGTCGCATTCTTAAGCCTGGTTTGAGGATTGGGCCTAGAAGGCGATCTAGGCTTGGCGACCTGACCTTAGGTCGGGTGTGGGTCATTTCAGTTAGTATCAAAACATATGTATTAGAACTTAGGGAAAAAGGTTAAGATAGTAAAACCTAAGTTTGTAGAGCTTTTGAGATTTAAAGGTTAAGTTTAATTCAGACGAATCAATAGTATGAGACATTGGTTTAAAGTTGACTTAACATACATAAATGATAAAATCATAGGATGGGATGGGGTAAAAGAAATTTGACAAAAGACTTACTATGATGTTAATTTGCTACCTTGTATATATGATATATCGTTATGTATATGGTGAATCTTCTTCCTCCATTAATTTGATTGTCTCTGAGGCATCCCGAGAGCGGATGAGAAACTTAAGTTCTACAAGACTGTAGAAGGGATGACAATGAACGGCGTAAGGAAATCGAGGTGAACTCTTTGGGAGATTTCACACGCTTTTCAAGAATGTCTACAATGATTGTTGCAAGGTTGAATAAGCTTCAATTGGAAGCTACATGATGTGATGTGCTTATATTTGATGGTAGTGTAGCAAATAAAAAGTTTAAACAAGAATCATTAAACTTGAAAAGGCAGTGAGTCGCCACATTACATACGTAAATAAAAGTAGCGATATGATCGCACTTCGAAAAGTAACTCTGACTCTTGAGATTCGAACAAAATGATTAAAAATTCAGGTACCTTGTTTAAAAAGAAGTTATTGATTCTAGCAAGAATATCAATGAATCTTGGTTTTAAACCATCAAATTAAGTTAGTTTGGCTAGCATGCTAAACTTTAAAACTTAATTTGAGATAGAAATGACACATGTACTCTTAAACACTTAACTCTTGATTAAAAATGCAAATTAATGATTTATGATTTGACCAGAATGTCATCACTATGATTTGATTTTTGTTGTTACACGTGATCTATTTTAATCGAAAAATGAGTTTTTTCGACTATATTGGACCATGATTTTTTGAATTGATAATTATCAATTTTCAAGTAAGAACTCTACTTGTTTTACAAGATTTGAATGCATAGCCAAGTGTAAAAGGGAACAAATTATTTTCTTGGTGTTTTTAAAAATGAAGTGAATGGACTCTCGTGTATTTCAAAGATTTCTTGTTGTAACTTCACTTCAGTATCTACGAAATAAATTTTATTTTGATTCAACAAACATGGTTGATATTTCTTGAATGATTGGTCTTATGAAAGTTTAGGTCTAGCTCATGTGTATGAAAGACTTTTTATGAATTTGAATGTTTTTGACTTAATAAAAATGCAAAGTATAGGGTTAGACCTAAGATATTATCTTACGGCGGAGAAAAAAACATTCATATGGTTATGATTTACTCTTTAAGTTGCATTTAACAAATTGGATTTGAAAAGGCCTTTACAATTGCTCAAAAACTAAGGATGGATTTAGATTTTTTTCTATGAAAATGAGTTTAACTCGATTTTGAAATAGGGTTTTAATGAAAACGGAAGACTTTGAAAAAAAATCCGATTCAAAGTTTACTTCTTGATAATTGAATCATATTTCTTGAAGTTTTGATTGATCAAGTACAAAAAATGGTTAAATTTAAACCAACTATCAATGAGGTGAATATCGAAATTGAGGATCCCAAGTTGAGGGATGTATTTGACAAGATTGTCATGAGTGAAATCGTGTTGCCAAGTAGAAGTTTGTAAATGTTGAACAGACTCAGGACATTATGTAAAAGTAATATAAATCAAAAGTAACCGACTCAAAAATAAATTATTCTTACTTAACTAGAAATGAGTTAACTCATAAAACTGAGGATACAAAAATTTGATAAATCATTTTCAAAATGAATGTGAGGTACGTGATGACGGTACCATAATTGAGAAATTAAGGAATGCCTCAAAACTAAATATTTTATATGACTCAAAACTTGTACAATTTGAAAGGTGTACATCAATGTTAATGATATCGTAATAAACCCAATGATAGGTAAATCATTAAAATTGAGGATACCTAACAAAAAAATCTTTGGTATGATTTTCGGTAATGGATACATGAACTAACGACTATTGAGGCATAGTGGAATCTAACATGATTGTAAGGGTAATTGAATGAAAATAATATCGAATAATAAATAACGTAACTAATGTCACCTAACCTAAGTCGATGGTGAGTTGATTCTTAAAATTGAGGATTCTAAGGTAAGATCGATATGTGGGAAAACAAACAAGTTAATAGGTGGTGTAAAAATTATGAACTCAAGAGAGAAAATACTTACTATGATAACTTTTTGTAGTTGTACGATTTGCAAGGGGAATACCTTATTCTAAAACTTAAAATTCCAAATTGAAGAGGTGACGTCACGAGAAATCATGAAAATTGCTTATGGAAAGTAACTTGGAATGCTCAGTAAGAAGAGAGAGAACATTACTTTAGGAGCCATGCTACCAAAATAAAACAGTTTTGGAAAGGATAAAAGATCAAACCAATGATTGGTCGACAATTTAAAATTAGGGATCCTAAGCTAGGATTGACTTCTAATAAAGTTAATATTGTGTAACATGGACAATGTGATAACTAGAAAGGATAAAAAGACATCTTAAACTAATTATGAAACATGTGTCTCTAGGTGGAGATGAGATCTTCTAAATTTGACATCATTATGAATTGTTAAACAAAATCTTGCTTGCATTGGAGAGCCTGAGGATTTAGTGTGAATCCTAAAGTGAAAATCCTAACTGAACGGTGTAAGAGAACTTGAAATGTAACCTAAATGGGAAAGCAATAAGTGTATAAATACGATCAAGTGTTGAGGATATTGACAAGTGGTGAGATTCACGAAATATTATACACTTTAATTAGTGACAATATAAGAGTTTAACACTATAGCCGATCACGTTAGTGAAGTAGACTCAAACATTTCTTCGGATAAAAGTAAAATTTGTGAATGCATATAATTTTGAAGTCGGGCTACCTTTGGTTCAAAGTTTTAAATGGAATAACATGAAAGTCACACTCGTCTAAGTATTAAGTACATAGTCGTGTAAATTTATTTTAAAGTATCTGAAGAACAAATAACAAGTGCAACAGTAGTAGCGCACGCAAGTAACAAATTGAAACGTCTTGAATTATATATTCTCAAGAAATGGTATAAAAGTTAAACCACCATTAATTTCTCAATGAGAGAAGTTCTAAATAAAGTATAAGAGCTAAGAGTTAGCTCGAGAGGATGATAAGAAACGATTGGCAGTAAAATGTGAACCCTGACTATGTTAAAAGAATTTAAAACGTCCGCCCAAGATCATGAGAGTTGATTGGTGCGAAGACGCAATGCGACAAGTCTTTAGAAACTCGAGTGATTATGATAGGAGACATTGGTATGGAACAAAATCACAATGGAATAAGTCCATAAAAAAAGTATCGAAAGCTGCTCAGGGGATATTGTCGTTGATGATTTTGCACAACTTACTAAGAGTGAAAGCTTACTGGGTAAGCAAACGATTAAATATGATAGAGAGGTTCAAAAGTGGACCGTTGGTCAAAGTTGACTTGAATTATGAACCTACAAGAAAGAACATTGATAAACGTGTAATAACGATGATGTTAAGATATAATTGTAGAAAGAAATACTATGGCTGCTCATTTGTAGCCTCCACAGACAAGTCGCAAGGATAAATATAGGACGTTCATTGATATGTGTAACTGATATGGTGACAGAGATGGTGTGCTAGTGTTCATATTATAGTAGATAGCTATCCTTGTTCCTACTACCGATTGGCGGTATGGATCTATTACCAAATAAGCATATATATATTTCTACGACACATATAGGCACTATATTACCTCTCAATATGTTTCCTTCTACTGGTTGGGTGGACGACTTGGGTGCATATTGCGACATCAGTGGAGATTATAAAGGAATACCCATAAACACATGAAGATAAAAGAACTTGGCAGGTAGCTAAGATTTAATGACTCTATTGGGACTTATAAGTGACGTACCTTATAAATTTCAGCTTGGGGAACGAAAATGATACTATTGAGAAGTTAGAGCAAGACTAAAATTTTATTTTACGCAGGGTATAAGCAAATTTCGCAGGTACAAACTTGTATCCGTTTAAAAAATGGGTAGTAAAAAAAACCGTTATGAATAGACACATTGGACTACGAATATACTTTACTTCTATTTTTGACAATGAAAGTTCTCTAAAACTGGGGATGTTATGACGACCCAAAATTCGAAAAACCTATCCTAAGGGCAATTTTGTAAATTTTCAAACCCTATACTAATTGGTCTTACTATATAAATCTAATTGTAACCTTAGCCCCCTTTTTGTTCAAAACCCCAAATTTGAATAGAATGATAAGGAAAGCTTTGTTAGTGATTTTATGGTGGGTGTTATGCTATAAAGTCCCATTTGAAGGTAAACTCATTATCTATACTCCCTCATTTTCTTGTTCAAGTTAATTTATAAGCTTGGTTTGGTTGCATTAATGGTGAATAATCTTTTATGGGTGTAATGATGAAAAAGTTGATCTCAAAAAGAGGGGACAACACTATCATGGCATTGCCGAAGAAGGAAGGCGGTGAGGTCGTTGTCGTCACCAGAGAAGTGCGGTAGTCTACCGTTGTCGAACCCAAACCACTCTCAGGCTTCTTGCCCGAAAGGGTGGAGGAGGGGGGAGCAAACGCTCCCCTATACATGCCACAAGGGCCAATTTGGGCCTGGATTAAATTGACCAGAGGCCGGATTGGCTCCGATACCTAAAAACCAGGGACGAAACGTCAATTAATTTAAAATATATAGATTATATATACTATATATGTAATATGTATATAAACATTATATAATATGTATATATATGTATATGAAATAAAATAAAAATAATAAATTTTACCTGCAAACGGGGCGCACTACCGCATCCCTAGAAGTGCACTACCGTATCCCTAGAGGAAGAGTTGGACGGGTCCCACCCCTCGACTTTGTATGGGGCGACAGAAAGCTCAAGGGACCCACACTAATGGATCCTAAAATAAAATTTAAAATAAATTAGAATTAATATGATGTATCGTTGATGTGAGTGTGTCTTAAATTGCTTAGATTCGCAAAGCGGTTCACATTGGACCCTAAGCATGCGAAGAATCGAAAATAGGATTCGCGACGAGTCGAGGTAAGTGGGGAGATTGCTAAATTATCAAATACGACATGATATTAGTTATGTTTGGACATACATATTTAACTAGAGACTTGATAAATGAGTAGCATCATGCTATTGGCTTGGATTTACGTATCTATGGAATGTGAGTGCATTTATTTTCCCCTCTTATGATATTCATTGCCCCAAGATGTTTGTGGAGTCCCCACCGAGGGCATTATTAGCAAGTAATATCTAATGCTCTAGGATGTTTATGGTGCCACCGAGGACTTTACTATTTATTGCCCCAGAATGTTTGTGGAGTTTGCCATCGAAGGCTTTACTTGTCTAATTGAATTCGTAAGTGTATCAATTAAGGAACATGAGTTAGAGTTGACTTCTCTTGTACTTTGTGATAGAGGGACGTGCATCGGTGATGTCTTTGGATGAACCTACCATTGGGTTGATGAGACAACAAGATGGCATATAAGGCATGTATGTCATCTAGTGGTTGTCATCACCTCAAGGGTAGGTGAATCGGTCACTGGATTCTTGCCAATAACTAGTAATCATTGAATGAGACCACAACTTTATATTATTACTATTCCCTATATTATATCTCTTTGTAAACCTATGCATGATAATGAGTTTTGAATTGAACATGCTTTTATCTATCTTGTTGACTTAATTTATGAATGTTTTATAAATCCACGCGATGCCTTGTTTTAAATGCTCATTTATTCAATTTAAATTCATGCTAGCCTTGCATGTTTATTAAGTATTACTTGCGTATTTGATGGTTGAGCGGGTTTTCTGCATTACTGAGCTCCATTGTCCTTTTTAGCTCACCCCACTTACATTTCAAGATCATAGACATCGACGTTAGATCGAGACAATGGAGAGACGATAATTTGAAGCCTTCCTTTTTGATGTGAGACTCGTAATGTTATTATCTAATTATTTGATCTTGAAATTATTAAACTTGGGTTGTATAGGTCTTTTGGGTAGAATGAGCCTTACTCGCATTTAATCTAAACTATTTGTCAGTATTTGAATGATTTAAGTTGTTTTAAAATTTTAAAACCCAACTATAATTTCAAAGTAAGTCATATGGATCTTGTTTACTTTATTCTGCACTTATGGTCCATATGAACTTGTTGCATTATTCGACAGTTTTATTTAGACGTGCCATGCCGCATTCCCAGGTTCGATTCGGGTATTGGACCTGGGAGGCAGTTTTCGGTGAGTGACCCGACCCTAGATTAGGTGAGGGTCATTTCAAGTACCCTTTCACTCCATGCTCGTAAGCCATGAAGATGCACTTCTTTGATCTTGGTTCAAGTTTACCTTCATTCATATTAACATACACAGGACAACCAAACACTCTCAAATTTTGATAATTTGCTAGGGAATATGTCCATACCTCTTCAGGAGCCTTACAATCGATCGCTGTGGATGGTGATTGGTTCACCAAATAACAAGTTGTGCTAATAGCTTTAGCCCAAAACTCCATCGGTAATCCAAAATTCGAAAGCATGCATCGTGTTCTCTCCATCAATGTTCTATTCATTCATTTTGCAAGTCCATTCTGCTGATGAGTATATCGGACTATGCAGTGTCTCACAATCCCTTCATTACTACATAACTTATTAAACTCTCCTCCGCAATACTCAAGGCCATTATCTTTTCTTAGCCTATTGACTTTCCTGCCAATCTGTTTCTCTATCAAAGTTTTCCACTATTTGAATTTACCAAATAATTCATCTTTCTTCTTTAAGACAAATATCCATACTTTCCTGAGAAGTCATCTATGAAAGTTAACATATATCTACCACCCCTAGATAAAAACTAGAGAATGACTCCAAAGATCTGAATGGATGTATTCCAAAGTACCTATTGTCTTATGCACCGTAGTATTAAACTTGACTCTACATTGTTTTCAAGCACACAATGCTTATAGAAATCAAGCTTACATGTCTTCTCCCTAGCCAATAAGCCTTGCTTGCTCAATGCTATTAATCCTCTCTCACTCATATGACCTAATCTCATATGCCATAACCTAATGGTATCTGCCTCTACCTCTCGAAGATGATACCGCTACAGTACCTAAAAGGTACTTCCTTTCAATGTGTAAAAGTCATTCTCTTTCAACCCTCTTATCATAACCAAAGCACATCCCGATAACATCATTACTTCATTTTGTATCTTCATGCCATAACCTACAGAGTCAAACAAACCCAAGGAAATAAAGTTATTTCTCGGATTAGGAACATGTCTGACATCTGTAAACGTTCTCAAAACTCCATCATGCATTCTAATTTTAATTGTTCTAATTCCTACAACCTCACATGCTGCATCGTTTCCCATCAAGACTTTATTTCTAATTAATTAACCGATAAATGGCAAACCAATTCTTCTTGAGACACATGTGATAGGAACATCTCGAATCTAATATCCACTCGTCCTTCAAGTTTCCTGTAACGACTGAGTTTAATTCACCATTATTAATGATGTGGTTGCAGACGTGAGTGACAGCTCAAGCTCTCGCAGGACCCGCAGCTAGGTTAGTGCGTGCTTGGAACTAGGTAAATAGTTATTTTGTGTATTGATTTGTCTAATTTGCGATGTTTAAGTTGAAATAGAATGAATGGAATCGTAATGTGTGTGATTATATTACATATGATGTGCAAGATTGTGTGTTAAGTATTCATCTTGATATGTGTGTCGATGGGAGTACCGGGAAGGCTAAAAGATTAAATACTAGGCCGGGAAAATAATACACACATGAAATGAATAAAATGGGTTAAATAATTAATATGTAATGCCTATGTGATGGTTAGGGACATGGTAGTATGCGCATGTCGCGTTTCAGGACGCGAAATCGGGCATCGAAAGACATGAAATACGACTTTTAGGGTTAAGAACAAATGCAAGTGTGCCATTAGTGTCACATTTGGAGTCATTAGAGGTTGGAAATGGAGCAAATGGAGCTCATTGGATTGCCTTGAGATGTACAAGTGAGGAGAGATGCTTAGTGGACTATAAAAACCAAATTTGACTTGCATTCCACCACCTTTTCTCTATCCTTATCTCAAATCCGAAAATTGAGACCAAGAAAAAAGGGTTTTGGAGTTTCAAATTTGATCATTTGAGGAGCTTGAAGTGGTTGAATCATCAAAGAAATGTGAGATTCACAATTACCTCAACTTTCTTTATCTTTTGGTATAAATCTTTGAGATATTGGTGTGAATCCAATGTGGATTGTTAAGTTGTTGTTAAGTAGTTGTTTTGGTGGGTTTTAAGTGTTATGAAGTTCAGTGGTTTGTGTTATGGTAATTGTTGTTGTTGAGAAACCAAAATTTCAACCAAACTGCTGTCCAAAATGTGATTAGCGCACTAGGTAAAAATATAGCACGCTAATGTTCTTCCTAACGTAGAACGTTTAGCTGCTCAACAATCTAGCTCGCTAATCCCCAAACCTAGCGCGCTAGATATTGCAGATTTTAGACTATTTTTGCTAAGTAACATAAAATACATCCAATTGACTAAAAATCAATTATAAATGGAAATAGGTCATTTTGAGCGATAATTTGGATATCTGGAATTCAGTGGAGTCAGACCAAAGGTTATTTACCGAGACACAGAGTGCAGTTTGAGGTGTCTAGTATCTCAACTAAAATTACTTGAGCAGTGCTTTATTTTTGCTTTTGAATTCATATTTTGTATTTCTATACTCTATTCTTGATTTTATTTAATGAATGGACGTTGAGGCTCTCCCTCTATGCCATTTTTGTGTGTATGTCCATTAGGCCATAACACGTGTGCCAAAGATCTCGGTGAATAGGTTGACCCAAGATTCGCGTCGGGGCACGTGTGGGTGTATCGTTATTTCTACTCTGACCACCTGGCAGATCCATATACTGACATTACTTGAGTGATACTCGTCGTCAGTAGTCTGTAGAGAGTCCGAAGTATGGCATTAGTCTGACCCTAGGCTCTAAGAACGCACTTTGAGCTTGCACTATTATTTATTCATGCGATGATCACAGTTGACTGTATTTATTTTTGCAAGTTTATTTAATAGTTTTGTTTTAATTCTAGTATTTACCTTATGTATTGCTCACTTAATTTTTTGGGAATACTTACTCTTGATTTGTCATATGCCGGTTTTTTGTGATGGCTTGAGTGCAGATCCTAGTACAAGTCGTGGCAAAAGCAAGTTATCGGAATACCTGTGATTCAGAGATATTGAGCTTTGCTTGTACGTTTGTATTATATATATTTTGTTGTTATTTTGGGGATTTGGGATTATGAGATATTTCAGGACTCTTTACTCTTTATATTTTGATAAATCGAGGTCTATTTATTTTTAGTCTATGATGATAAATGATTGTCATGATAAAAAACTTCCGATGTGATTTATTATGGTTTAAAATGATCTTAACAGATGACTTGAGTTTAGTAACAATTTAAACAGTAAATTGTTGTCTATTAAGATTTAATATGATTAAATGATGGATGAGATAGCATTTGGGGCACAGCTAACGCTGGTAGGCTAGGTTATGAGCTCGCATTGGCTATCGTGGTGGTCTATTTTGAAAATGGGTCGTTATATTTAGTATCAGAGCAAGGTTGGTGAACCTCAAATGATTGAAAGTTAACTTTGATATGATTACATTTGTGGTATAACTTGAGGTTAAACATGATGAATAAACTTTAATTGTGGAACCCAAAAGAATTGCCTAGAGTTATAGTTGGGAAGTGAGGTGAGATGGCTAGAAATAAATGATATATGTGTTATATTTTTGGTTGTATATTACATATGATACACGTATATACACTAAGGCCGACTAGATGCATGTTCTTGGACACAGATATCGATGGACAAATAGCCTTTAGATACTACTCAACCTGAGGTTGGAGATACTAGTGATCCGACTTGGCCGACTTTGACGTTGGAGTCATTGGTGCAGATTATGGATGATAGATTCACATTACCGATAGACATGATGAGAGCTCACGATGCTTGAGAGACTACTACAACACCTTCTACCGTTATGGTTGCATCGATGACTATACTCAGACAGTTGTAGCTCCTATTACTGCTGAGACTCAGGTGCAAGCAACAGTTTCTGAGACTTTGGCCGAGAGACCTGCGCCAGTAGCAGTATTAGTGGATACTGCAGTGGTTCTTACACCTGCGATTACGAGCCAGCCAGCAGTGGCATCTTCTTCAGGGAATTTGATAACACTTGAGGCTAAGAAGATGAAGGACTTCATTAAATTCTCACTAGGATTCTTCTATGGAGCCGAGGACCCAAAATAGCCTGGAGGTGGCTATTATCTCATGAGCGGCTACATGACTTGCTTTGGGTTGAGAAGATTGATTGGTTGAGACTATCGAGTTTCTACTTGAGAACCGATGTGGTAATTTGGTGGACTACCTACATCGCAACTCATCCTATTGTCACTACTTGGGCAGAATCTCGAGTGTTGTTTATGGACGAGTACATACCTGTGGAGGTCAGGGTTCGATTGATGGAGGAGTTTTTGTCATTTGTTTAGGGGATATGTATGTCATGGTATACATGGAGAGGTACCGATATCTATTATCATACTCCATGGACAAACAGTACATATCGACTACTAATATGTTATTTTGTCCAAGTTCATGATGAGAGGATTGCGAGCACGATTGTATCTAGTGGAGCTCGTTATTGGCAGAGATTCACGACAAGTCCCTTGCTTACGAGACATACCTGGTTCAGAGGGTCAGTCGATTAGCGATTCATGCAACGCTGCAAAGTTAGCAGAGTCAGCCAGCTTCGAGTTCCCGATCTGAATAGAGACCGAAGAGACAAGTAGAGACCAGGTTCGATATAGATAGGGCCAGAGACCTCGTCGAGGTGATTGGCAGTCTTATCAGGGTCGTAAGGCGACGAGAATCGTTGTGATGATTGCCTAGGTGGCATATTCTATGACTTTTGCACCAGTTGATAAGCTTACATAGCAGTATATGTAGGATAGAGGTCAGATAGGCCATAGTCAAGCCTAGGGTTAGGCATAAAGTCAGAGGAGTTCTGGCCGATCGAAACTCATACATGTTACCAATGCGGTCAGGTTGGACATATTGTGGCAGATTGTACCAGACCAACACCACTACCACCAAAAATGGAGCAGGCAAGAGATATGGCCCGAAATGCAGCTTTTAAGGTCGCACGACCAGATAGGGAGGCGACTAGATAGCTTGCTGAGGGTACGTTACTGTTTGTGTTATTTCCATGCACATTATGATGGATTCTGGTAGCATGCTATCTTTTATTTTGGGACGCATGGTAGGGTTACCTACACAGACCTTATATACACATCTTGTTCTCAGTACGGTAGATGGGGATAAGATTTACCCTAATCGGATATGTCAGAATTGTATTATGGAAATTGAGGGACATCAACTACCGGCGAATTTGAGAGTTTTAGAGTATCTGGAGTTCGACGTTATGTTTTGGTATGGATTTGTTATCATCCTATCACGCACAGATCGACTATTTCGGCAAGACTGTAATGTTTGACATCGAGGGGATTCCAAAGTTTACATTTGCTAGAGTTGCGACTGCATTACCAATTGCTCGAGGCAAACTAGCGACATTACGGAGATGGATTCAAACGCAGCTATAATTGAGCCAAAGCTTAAGAAGGTGGTTAAGGTTAAGGATGTCCCTATTGTTTCCGAGTTTTTAGACGTGTTTCTTGATGATTTACCAGGATTATCACCACCGAAAGCAATTGAGTTTATCATTGAGCTAATTCCAGGGACACAACAAATCTACAACATGATATATAGGATGTTAGAATTGGAGCAAGAGGAGTTGAGGACCTAATTAGAGGACTTGTTGTAGAAAGGTTTGATTCACCCTAGTATGTCACCTTGGGGAGCTCCAAATCTTTTTGTGAAGAAGAAGGACAGTCGGATGCGAATGTGTGTAGACTACCGAAAGTTGAATCAAGTGATAATTAGAATCGCTTCCCAATTGCGAGGATTGATGACTTATTCGATCAATTGGCTTGGACCAAGTTCTTCTCAAAGACCGACTTACGATCGGGATACCATCGGTTGAGGATTCGAGAGGAGGATGTGGAGAAGACCACTTTTAGTACGCGGTACGAACTATTTGAGTTTAAAGTCATGCCGTTTGGGCTGACTAATGCACTAACGATCTCCATCGGGCTGAGCCTGGTTCGTTGGGGAGTCAATTTTTCTTTTCACGAGCTTGGGTTGGCGATCCAACGCCCCTAGTTTAGGGAGGGGAGACGAGCTCCCGAGCTTCTGAGCTCCCGAACCCGTCGCTAAGCCAATCCCTCAATGCCACAAAAATTGAAACACCACACTCACCTAGGTCTTTTATGGTTCTCTCCTTCTCCTTCTCCTCCACCCCTACCAGCTACTCTTCTTCCTCTATTCTCTCCGGATTTTAGTTTTTTTTTGTGAGGATAAGGAGATGGAAATGTTAATTATGTATATAGTGGTCATGTTAAATCATAGCCTTATATCTTGATGTACACAATTATCCTGAGGCTCATCACATGGAGGACATTATCCTACTTGTCCCTCAAGTCACTTGTGAGTGACTCAACAAAATGACACCTTGCCTCATTATGGGTTAACACGTGTCTCGATGCACATCTAATGCACCTTATTTTATTTCACTAACTATAGGTCTTTTAATACTTTAGCTACATGTGGCCACATTAAAGCCACTCATTACCCAATAAATTCGCTTTTTACTCAAATAAGTTAAACTTACCCCAATATGCCATTACCTCGGTCCCACGTCGACACGCGACTCGATGTACGTCCCCGCTTGTCTCGATACCTACACTAGTAGAAAATTAACTTAATAGTCTACACATATAATACACTAGGCATACATCACAACAAATATAAAATGTGCCTCGACCCTTGCCCTGGTAAACGGACATATCACGGTGTGGGTCCCACAGTACAGGTCGTTAAGCCTGTTTAAAGACATAAACATGGTTAGCATTTTTGGATCATTACAATTCTTCCCAACTAACAAAAACTTCGTCCTTGAAATATAAAATCGAACTACCATATATATTTTACTTGAATAGGTACGGAAATTCTATCTGGCATTGTGACGACCTCTTCTGCAGATAAGGGCACCGCCCTGCCTAATCCCTTAATTAAGCTCTAATCTCCCCTATAGTACCTAACAAGGAACTAGTTAGTCTTATTTAAATGCCTAATTACCTACCAATTATGATACCACCTACAGTTAACAAACTAGTTCTACTGACTAACCTATGGTTGTCCACAAATCAGAGTTCAGTTAAATTTTTTTAACTCTACTCCTTTATGCATTAGTATGCAGTTATATTTCTTGGATTCTATTACTGAGTCATTATTGAAAGTGATAGTGGTACTTGTGGTTAGGGTCATTTGATGATAGAAATTCAGCTTTCATACGGGGTCACTAGACTTTTCGGGATGTTAGAGAATTTCTCCACTACCTTGTATGACACACGGGGTAACCGGACCTCGGGGTTTGTTGGCGCAAAAATAACTTGGGTAAACATGACGAGTTTTAAAACTCGAGTATGTTAGCAAGTATACATTTCGGTGACGACTAATTCACTTGGAATAGAAAAGGCGTAATCGTAAGTACGGCCTTTTAAAATTATGATATATAGCTCAATTTGTAATGAAATGATATAGAGCATAACTCAAATTGTAGTGGACAGGCTGATGTGATAAAGATCACAACCGACCGACCCTAATCCATTACTACTTAGCCTTGAGTCAGTTTCATATTTGGTTAACTTAAGTATCTCTTTGCATGATGTCTCTTTCAGTATAGTTGCTATTTGAATTATGTCATTTGATACTTTTTGCCTATTTAGGAAGGTGGATCAATGTCTCTCAGTATTACTTAAATAATTTCATGTACTCACCGTCTAGTTTGTAACGGTGGGTGCAGATTAGCCGAGTAGCAGACCATGCAAAAAGAAGATTGGTGACTACCTCTGAGCCAGTGAAGGATTGCTACGACATATTTTGTATGTTTTGCATTTTTTTGTATTACATTTTCTATATACATGATATGCTTACTTTTGGGTTGAGTGATATGAACATTTGACCAGACACATGTTATATATATCATCATTTTTATTTCTATACGCATGTGATCACTTACCCCACGAGCGGCTACCTCGGGCCCACGTCGGTAAGTGACTTGAGGCGCGTTCCCGCTTATCTCGGTATCAACATACCCGCAAATCACTTAGTAGTCTACACATATACAATACATTAGGCATACAATACACAAATACGACATATACCTCGGCCACCGCGCCTCAGTAGTGACACGTATCGCTATGCGGGTCCCACGTCATGGGTCGTTTTTGTCTTGATTAACGAATTAAACGCGCATTAATTATTTAGGCCGTGACACGCATATAGTCCTCCCGTTCCCAAGTGAGTTTTGTATCATCGTGAAACTATCACTTGACAAGTACTTTTGGGATAAACTTGTTCCTCAACTGTTGTACCATTCAATCTAGGATCTGAACAGGCTGCTCCTCATATGACATATCCTTAATCAAATCTATCTGGCTCAAATATACAATCGAACGATCACCTGCTCTCGACTCAGCTAATCGAAGCATGGATATATGAAAAAATAGATGAACTCCTGACATCTATGGAGGTAGCTCAAGCACATACGCAACCTTTTCGACGCGTTTCTTAATTCTGAAAGGTCCGATAAATCTCACTGCAAGTTTACCATTCACTCCAAACCTCTGAAAACCCTTCTGAGGTGAGACCTTTAAATAGACAAAGGATCCATCTGTGTACGTGAGATCACTGCGATATATGTCCGCATATTTCCTCTATCGATCCTGGGCTCCTTTGAGTCTCTGACGAATCAGTCGTACCTTCTTCGTGTGATCGACAACAATCTCAGGCCCCACAGTCTCCCGGTCCACTAGCTCAGCCCAACACGATGGCGAGCGACACGGTCTACCATACAAAGCTTCAAAAGGCACCATCTCAATACTAGCCTAATAACTGTTATTATATGCAAACTCACATAACGGTAGATACTCCTCCCATGATCCGCCAAACTCCAAGGCGCATGCTCGTAACATATCTCGAGAACCTATATCGATCTCTCAGTCGACCCGTCAGTTTGAGGATGAAAAGTTGTACTAAACTGTAGACGCGTACCATACTGCTCCTGCATACTTCGCCACATCCTAAACGTCTACATAACATCTCTGTCTGACGTAATAGTTACTAGTACCCCATTTAGTCTAATAATCTCCCGCTCAAACAGTATACTCAACTGATTAAATGTATAATGTGAAGCCACTGGTAGAAAACGAGTAGACTTTGTTAGTCTATCAATAATAACCCAGATGGAATCATGTCTCCAGGCGGTGCTCGACAATCCTCTCACAAAATCCATAGCAATGTCTTCCCACTTCCACCATGGGATGGGAAGAGGCCATAGCAATCCTCTAGGTCAGCAATGTTCAGCCTTCACTTGCTGACATATCCCACAGTTTCTAATAAACGTTGACACATCTACTTTCATCCCAGGCCACCAAAAATGTTTTTTCAAGTTGTTGTACATCTTGGTCCTGCCTGGATGGATAGTGAATCAGGAATGGTTTGACTCTTGAATAATCTCCTCTCTCAGCTGTGGTACTGACGATATCCACAGTCTGCCCCTGAAGCGCAAACACTAGTCAAATGTCTCCGTCCAATCAACACAATCTGCACTTTTTTCTAACCATCTGCGTTGCCGCATATTCAGGTCCTTTTGTGTTAAGAGGTATTTCAAACTCTTATGATCAGTAAAGAGTGTAAACGTCTGTCCATACAGATAATGTATCCATATTTTCAATGCAAACGCTACTACTGCTAGCTTCAAATCATGCGTTAGATAATTCTTCTCATCTACCTTCAACAGTATGGATGCATAAGCTACTTTACTAGTACCCTGCATTAACACACACCCCAGATCGCTATGAGAAACATCAGTATAGACAGAGAATCCATGTCCAACCTCTAGTAACACTAATACAGGCGTAGTAGTCAATAACTTCTTCAACTGAGTGAATGCCTCCTCACATTCCTCAGATCAATGAAATCTCACATCTTTCTGAGTCAATTTAGTAATCGGTGAAGCGATTTTCAAAAAAACCCTTCACGAATCAGCGATAATACCCCGCCAAACCCAAAAAACCTCTGATCTCAGTCACCGAAGTCGGTTCTAGCCAATCAATAATTGCCTGAATCTTGGCTGGATCCACTGACTGCTGCTCTGATAACATGCCTCAGAAATTTGACCTCTTACAGTCAGAATTCACATTTACTAAATTTGGCGTATAATATATGCTCCCCAAAGTCTACAACGTCTATCTGAGGTGTTGTTCTAGATCCTCCCTCGTCTTCGATTATACCAATATATCATCGATGAAGACTATCACGAAACGGTCTAAAAACACGATGCATCAGATCCAAAAACACTAATGGAGCGTTGGTCAACCAAAACGGCATGACTGTGAACTGAAAAATGTCCATATCTGGTGCTGAAAGCTGTAATAGACCTATCCTCATCCCTGATCCTAAGCTGATGATACCCTAATTGCAGGTCTATCTTGGAGAAAAATTGTGCACCTCTCGGCTCGACTGATCAAATAAATCATCTATCATCGGGAGTTGATATTTGTTCCTAATTGCGACTTTGTTCAACTATCGATAGTCGATACAAAGTCTCAACGTATCATCTTTTTTTTTTTCACAAAAAGGACAGGTGCTCCCTATGGCGACAAAAAAGGTGTGATGAATCCTTTCTGTACCAAATCTTGAAGCTGAGTTTTCAACTCTTCTAGCTTTCATGGTGCCATCCGATATGGTGGTATAGAAATCGGTTTCGTACTTGGTACCAACTCGATAAAGAAATCGATCTCTCGTAACTGCGGTAAACCAGGTAAATCCTTTGGAAAAACATCAGAAAACTCATTAACAATTGGTATATCTTCCGACCTAGGTATTTGACTTTCTGGTACAGTGTACAGTGAAATTAATGCTTCCATTTCCTCACTAGTCCCAAGTCGACCTCTCGTTCCTACAATCCTCGCTGCACTACCTTTATAAGTGAATGGCAGATGCCCTGAGATATCAAATATCACTGTCTTACTGAAACAATCGATATGAGCGTAGTATACAGCTAACCAGTCCATCCAAAAAATCGCGTCGAACTCCAAACATTCGAGGACTCTAAAGTCAGCAGGTAGATCTACTTTATCTATTAGAGTAAACTCTATCCCCGGCTGTAGTACTCAAGATCAAATGTGCGCTAAGCCTAACAGGTTTCAACCCTTTGATGTCTATCATGCAACTAGCAATAAAAGATAAAGTAGAGCCAGAATCAAATAAAACATACAAATCTCGATCACAAATAGAAACTGTACATTTAATAAAACCTCATATAACATCGACGTCTGGCTTGGCAACCATGTGAACTTCCTTTCGGGCCTGTTGTGCGTACATTGCTGCAGCATGCGAGCACTCTCTCATAATGTGTTCGATCTATCCACATCTAAAGCATGTCAATTGTCCGTGTTGACCCTGAGTCTGAGACTGGCCCTGTGCCTGATACTGACCCTATCTCTGCACCTATTCTGGTTTCCGCCTCTACCTCGACCTCCGCCACTTTGTGGTTGCTGTCGTGAAACATGAAGGGTGGGAAATGCATGAATAATAGGAGCTGGTAAGGCTGGTCTGATGGGAGGAGGTAAAGGAAGTCTGCCCACTATGCTCTATATTGGAGCAATGGATGATACATGAGGCATAGCCAGTGGGTGCGTAGCTGTCCCCGAACCTTGAGATCCTAGGTTCCATCCCCTTGCTCTCTTACCTCTCTATCTCCTCCTCTCAAACTCTAAGGTCTGCTCTGCAGACAAAACTTATGCTCTACCATCAGCAACTCTACCCAAATAAAACGTCTCATGCGCTAGGGCTAACTCATAGATCTCGATGAGTGTCCTCGCGCCTGAACTAACGACGTAATACCCAATATCGGGTTTGAGTTCATCACTGAAGTGATATACATCCTCGGACTCATTTCTTACCAAGTCCCCCGCAAACTGGCACAAATAATCATATCGATCCATGTACCGCATCACAGGCTCCTTTGGCCCTGTCTCAAATCCATGAACTCTTTCCTCAATCACTTCATGACTGAAGGTGGAAAATACTGCTAACAGAACTTCTACTTGAAAGCATCCCATATCTCGAACTCTTCATGAGCGGCCACTGTCATACGCCACCACACATCGGCGTCTCTCGAGAGTATATGATGAGATCTCTGCCCAAAGTCTATCATCAATTCTCGGTACTCGACGTAACTTCTCCTGAGACAGGATCCATTTCTTAATCTTCCGAGAAATCCCTGGCTCCATCAAGTTAAGCTGGTTTGAGTCTGATGAAGTCTTTCACCAGTTGAACTACCACCGAAGTGCTGGAAGATGCGGGCGTGGGAGATGGTACTACCTCGACTGTCTCCACCACATGTGCAGTCACGGCTATCGGCGCTGCTAAAGATACAATAGGAAATGCTGGCGCCTGGATAGTCGGTGTAGCAGTCATAAGAGTTGATGTCAATGCCGATGGAGCAAAATGAGTGGTCATCATAGCGATGAAATCAATCAACTGCTGGCCCTGAGCTGTCACTCAATCAGACAATTGCCGTAAATCCTCCGCTATAGTAGGAGGCGAACTGCCACTAGGCTCTACATCTCCTCCCCAGCGTATATCAGCCATTGTGGTCTGCAATAGATAACGAACACGAATCAGCTTCTAAGTGACAAAGCGCATAAGTATATATATAGCAATTAACAAGTACATATAAGAAATCCCCCATCTCCCTATCACTCACTTCCCAACTAATGGTGTCTAGGCAACGATTATCTGGTTTCCACAACAAAGGTTTGTATTTTATGCATTTTGGTCTCCGAACCTATGCTCTGATACCAACTATGATAGCCTCAACTACTAAATAGGGCACCGCTAGGCCTAATATAGTAATCAAGCCTTAATCTAAATCATATAAGACTTAATTACGTATTAATCAGCCTTTCGTCCCTATATTTCTCTGAATCCATGTATTGATCTATATTATCATGTTCATAAAGATCATGTGGAAGTTATTATGAGTCAAAGTTCCTAAGTATGGAACACCAAGAAAAGACGGCATAATATGCACATATATATAGGATACTATTCACTCAACCCAATGTACAACCTAAAATGACATAACAATAATAATACAACAAAAATCGAGACATACAAAATGAGTGAGAAGAGTCGCCGAACTGCTCAGAGGAAGTCACCGATCTTCTCCGTCACAAACTAGACGGTGCGTATAGTGATATTTAAGTACTAACTGGAGAATTCTATGTCACATTTTCATAATAAACGAATTGTATTTAAAAGCATAAAATAGCGAAATAAATTGTTGAAACAAGAAATGCAAGTAAATACCATTATTAAAGATGTAGAGATAGACATAGGCTAAGTCGAGATGATCTACGTTCTGTCGGCGGTGAGAACTATCACCTAACCTTTCCCACTACTATATGGAGCTGCGCTCAACATATCTCACACAATATAGCGGAACTACGCTCTATGCTTTTCAACATCAATCTCATTCTTGCTGACCACCCCATGTCCCATAGCTCATGTGTCGCGCAAGTGTAGCGATGAGTGTCGGAACCCCAGTAGACCCATGTCCCCGTAAACCGTGCATCTCTCATGCAATGGACACTAGATAATCCCTATTTTAATTTCAAAGACAAATAATTTCAAAATTGTAGGATTCCAAGACAAGTTAGGCCACAAAGCCCAAAGGAAGTCGAGTACAAATCCAATTAATCAAAGTTATCCCATTAGCATGCTTTTCATCAATCTTTTCAAAAATAACATCAAGTGTAGGAATTAGAGTCAATGAAACAATTCATAAGGCATCACGTCACAATATTCACCAATGAATAGATACAAGAAGGACATGATGTGGGATTTCAAGTAGCAATGCCTACCAATAGACCAATATATCAATAAAGGTGAATGAAATGAAATATAAAATTCTCATAGTTGTACTTACAATTCACATGCTTCTCCTAGTCTATTCGATCCCTCGAGAATTCGAAATGTGTGCCCAAACTCTTGAGTTTTCCCCTTAGTTCCCTAAGATTTATTAATGTATCACTTTAAGCCAAATCGAAGTCGAGGCAAGTTTCTAACAATTTTTTTATTTTAGACCAATCTGCCCATTTCGCGCTTTTCGATGTAAAATCCCCGTAAAATGCTCGTCCGAAATTCCAAATATTTTGTTTTTCTTAAAAATTCATTACTTTCTATTTATTTTGTCAAAATATAATCTTTCAGAATTTTTCCCAAATTTTCTGTATTGTTTTCCTTTTTTTCCCATTTTTCTTCATTTTTTCTTTTTTTTTTCTCTTTTTTTGGGTCGAGTCGACCCATTTGGGTCGAACCAACTCTGGCCATGATGTTGGGCATGGCTCTTTCGTTAGGGAGTCAAATTTTTTTTTTCTATTATTTTTTTTTCACGAGCTATGGTTGGCGATCCAACCCCAGCTCATGTAGGAAGGGGAGACGACTCTTTCGAGTCGTTTCCTTCCTCGGAAGCACGGGAGCTCCTGAGGTCTTGAGCTTCTGAGCCCCCGAACCCCGTCGCCAAGCCAATCCCTCAACGCCACAAAAATTAAAACACCACACTCACCTTGGTCTTTTCTAGTTCTCTCATTCTCCTCCACCCCCACCAGCAACTCTTATTCCTCTTTTCTCTCTCGATTTCAATTTTTTTGTGAGGATAAGGAGATGGAAATGTTGACTATGTATATAGTGGTCATGTTAAACCATAGCCTTAGATCTTGGTGTGCACACGTATCCCGAGGCTTATCACATGGAGCACATGGTCCCACTTGTCTCCCAAGTCACTTGTGAGTGACTCAACAAAATGACACCTTGCCTCATTATGGGGTAACGCGTGTCTCGATGCACATCTAATGCACCTTATTTTATTTCACTAACTATAGGTCTTTTAATACTTTAGCTACATGTGGCCACATTAAAGCCACTCATTACCCGATAAATTCACATTTTATTCAAATAAATTAAACTTACCCCAATATGATGCTACCTCGGTCCCGCGTCGACACGCGACTCGAGGTACGTCCCCACTCGTCTCAATACATACACACTCGTAATTAACTTAATAGTCTACACATATACAATACACTAAGCATACATCACAACAAATATAAAATGTACCTCGGCCCTTGCCTCGGTAAACAGATATATTATGGTGTGGGTCCCACAGTACGAGTCATTGAGCTTGTTTACAAGACATAAACATGGTTAGCGATTTTGGACCATTACATAAACTATCCAGTGCACGACTTTGAGCTTGCAGCTGTCGTTTTTGCACTAAAGGCCTGGAGGCACTACTTGCATGGTGAGAAGTTTTTGTTATTCATAGACCGCTAAAGTTTGAGGTATCCGTTCACTCAGAGGGAGTTGAACATGTGACAACAGCGATGGCTCGAGTTATTGAAAGCCTATGAATTCGCAATTGAGTATCATCCGGGTAAGGTGAATGTCATAGCTGATGCGCTAAGTAGGAGCGGCATCGAGAGCCAAACGGTACTGTGGCATGTGACACATGAGCACGAATTGCTTGAGGTAGCGTCGGCGTTGTGTATGACAGAGGCTATTGCTGAGCTACATATTAGTTGTCAGATACGAGTTCCCACAGTATCTCTCGAGTGGTTCGCTGAGTTGTAGAGAGTTGACGATCGATATTTATGGGTAATTGGCTCGGCTCAGGATCGGGGTGCACTGAATGGTCAGAGGGTTCAGACGGGTGTTTAAGACACAAGGGTCGTTTGTGGATACCATGGGTATCGGTGCTTAAGGACAACATTCTCTAGGACACATACCGATCGCGATATACAATTCATCCTGGTCAGACAAAGATGTATCACGATCTGCAGAGATTATTTTGGTGGCTAAGGATGAAGGCAGGCATGGGTAGATACGTCCGGAGTTGTCATATTTGCCAGCAGGCGAAGGTTAAGAATAGGAGAGCAACTGGGTTGCTACAACCGTTGCCCATTCCTTAGTGGAACTGAGAACACGTGACCATGGAGTTTGTCAGTGGACTACCGTAGACTATGAGGCGACACAACTCAATTTGGGTAGTTATTGATAGGTTGACGAAGTCGGCACATTTCATATCGATCACCATGAGATATTCAGTTACACAGCTGAGTACTATCTTCAAGAGAGAGATTGTTAGATTGCACGGTGTGCCACTCTCCATTGTTTCTGATAGAGTTCCGAGATTTGCTTCAAGACTTTGGGAGAGTATACATGAGCAGTTTAGTACTCATTTATAGTTTAGCACTGCGTACCATCCTCAGACTTACGGAATGTTTGATTCAGATTCTTAAAGATATGCTCGGGATTTGTATGTTACACTTTAGTGGATCATAGGAGGATTACTTACCTTTGTGTGAGTTTGCTTGCAACAACAACTATCAAGCGAGTATCAAGATTCCATCGTTTGAGGCACTTTATGATAGGTCCTGCAGGCCACCAGCATATTGGGCGGCACTGGAAGATACAACGACTATAGGACCTGAGGTTGTTGTTGACCATATTGAGATGGTAGGACAGATTAGGCAAAGGTTTCAGGCGGCGCATGATAGGCAGAAAAAATGTACGGGCAAGTATTTCGAGGGTCTGAGATACGAGGTTGGGGACTTGGTGTATTTGAAGGTTTCGCCCTGGAAAGGTCATTAGAGGTTTGGCATTAAGGGGAAGGTGGTATCAAGGTTCGTTGGACTATTCAGAGTTGAGGAACACGTCGGCACAGTGGTATACCATTTGGAGTTGCCACCACAGTTAACAGGGGTACATCTAGTGTCTCACATTTCCATGTTGAAGGCTGGCTAGGTCGGGACCGAGGCCTATAGTTGATATACATCAGATTGATGTGTGAATTGACGTGTCATATGAGGAATAGCCTGTGGAAATAATGGATATAAGAACTCAGATTTCGAGGAATAAAGAGATCCTGAATATTTTGGTCAGATGACAGCATCACGGGACCGAGGGACTTACCTGGGAGCTTGAGTCTACTATGCGATGACTAGTATCCCCCTTATTTGTCGGTAAGTGTTTAAGTTTAATTTAAATCTCGGGATGAGATTTCGCTTAGTTGGGAAGCACTATAACGGCCTGAATTTAATTCTTCGTTATTAATGATGTGGTTGCAGATGTGGTGCTGACAGCTCAGACTCTCGTGGGACCCGCAGCTAGGCTTGTGCGCACCTAGAACTAGGTAAATAGTTATTTTGTGGGCTGATTTGTCTAATTTGTGATGTTTACGTTGAAATAGAATAAATGGCATAGCAATGTGTGTGATTATATTACATTTGACGTGCGAGACTGTGTTAAGTATTTGTCTCGATATGCGTTTTGATACGGGTATTGGGTAGGCTAAAAGACTAAATACTAGGCCGATGGAAATAATACACACATAAAATAAATAAAATTGTTTAAATAATTAATACGCAATGTCTATGTGATGGTTAGGGACATGATAGTATGCGTATGTCGCGTTTCGGGACCCGAAATCGGGCGTAGGAACACCTGAAAGATGACTTTTTGGGTTAAGTACTAAGGCAAGTGTGCCATTAGTGTCACATTTAAAGTCATTAGAGGTTGGAAATGGAGCCAATGGAGCTCATTGGGTTGCCATGAGATGTACAAGTGAGGAGAGATGCTTAGTGGATTATAAAAGTCAAATTTGACTTTCATTCCACCACATTTTCTCTCTCCTTATCTCAAATCTGAAAATTGAGACCTAGAAATAAGGGTTTTGGAGTTTCAAATTTGATCATTTGAGGAGCTTGAAGTGGTTGAATCATCAAAGCAAAGTAAGATTCACGGTTACCTCAACTTTCTTTATCTTTTGGTTTTAATTTTTGAGGTATTGGTATGAATCCAATATGGATTGTTAAATGGTTGCGAAGTAGTTGTTTTGGTGGGTTTTAAGTGCTATGAAGTTCAGTGGTTTGTATTGTGGTAGTTGTTGTTGGTGGTGGTGTTGTTGAGAAACCAAAAGTTTCACCCAAACTATTGTCCAGAATGTGATTAGCACGCTATATGACGATTAACGCACTAGGTAAAAATATAGCACGCTAATGTTCTTCCTGATGAAAAATATTTAGCCGCTTCAACAATCTAGCGCGCTAATCCCCAGACTTAGCGCGCTAGATATTGCAGATTTTAGATTATTTTTCCTAAGTAACATAAAATACATCCAATTGACTAAAAATTAATTATAAATGGAAATTGGTCATTTCGGGCGGTAATTTGGATATTTAGGATTCGGCGGAGTCGGACCGGGGGTTATTTACGAGAAACAGAATGCCGCTTGAGGTATATTGTATCTCAACTGAAATTTTGTAATGACCCATTTTATAAATGCCTCTTCGATTTAGAGACGTGGACGTCAGCTCGGATCTACGTGGACGCTACGGTAGGCTAGGACAGACGGTGACTTACGTATGGTAGTTATGGTGTGTTGGTTGCTTATTTGCGGTGTAAATTTATTGAAATACATCGCATGTGTGTATGTTGCATAAAAATATGTGCGAGATTGTATGAACTGTATTCGCCTCGATATGAGTGTCGACGCTGGTATCGAGTAGTTGACGGGACCGAATATTAGGTCAGGGAAACTAAAACACATGAATTATATAAAAATTGACAAAGTAACTAATATGGAATGGTATTAGGTGGTTTTTGACGCGGCGGTACGCGTATATCGCGGTTCGGACGCGAAATCAGGCTTCGAAACGCCCGAAAACGGGTGAGTGCCCCAGTCGTGTCGCACTTTAGAGTCATGGGAAAAGTCAATAAACTTATCCTTATCCATACCTCACCATCACCTTTTCTCTCACCTTACCTACACATCTCAGACACATCCGTATACACCCCACACACTCACCGAACGAGAGGCCAAGAGAGGGAAGGGGGAACGCGGTGAGGAGGACGAGAAGCCGGGAAGGAGAGAAGAGGGAGGAAACATCACGATCGAGGTGCGTTTTAGTAGTTTTTGTTGTGGGTTTTGGGTTGGTCGTACGTGGTGGCGAGACAGGGGTTCGGCCATGGAGGCCGAATCGGGTCGCGGTGGTGATGGCAGGGGTGTCTCCCCTGACATCGAGTCCACCGGGGGTTGGGGTGGAGAGCAACCCCAACCCCAAACCGCAGAAAAAAAAAATTATGATCAAACCAGCGAATTGGTTCGATCAGATGGGGAAGAAGATGCGCACGCGCGTATTCGCGCGCGTGTGCATCCCCCTCATGGGCCGGGCCCAGATCCAGGGTCAGGTCGGGTCCGACCCGTTTGGGTCGACTTGACCCAAACCAAACCCGGGCCAGGCCGGGTCGGGTCCGACCCGTCTGGGTCGACCCGACCCAAACCAAATTTAAAAAAAAAAAAGAGGAAAAAATTTGGGAAATTTTTGGAAAATTCTGGAAAAATTGGGAAAGTTCTGGAAAAAAATATATTTCCATAAAATAAATAGAAATTTATGAATTTCTATGAAAACTAAAATATTTGGATATTTCGGACACTACTTTTTATGGGGTTTTGCCTTAAAAAATGTGAAATGGGCAATTTGGCCTAAAAATGTTAGAAAATTATTGTAAATTAGCATGCTAACCTAAATTATTAATAAATGGGCATAGGTTGACACGGTGATCAATTAGCGACCAAGGACTCAGTAGACTTGGACCCGGAGATTGATTATGGGGTAGTGGAGCGCATTGTAAGGTTTGTAAAACCCAAAGGGAAAACTCTCGAATATTTATTTTACTTTCGTATTTCCATTCATTTCCATTATTCCTTGTGCTTTTTAGATTACATTCATATCTTGTCATCTTTTGAACGGTTGGTTGAGTTACTCCCACCGGATATTCTGTTGTGTGTCTATGCATTCAAGACCATAGCATGTGTATTAGGAGTGCTCGGTGGATAACGACCTGAGGGAACTGCTACATGTGTCGGTGCGTCGTAGGTCTACGCCGGCCACCGAGAGGGATTAGGTGATAGCTAGTTGGATGCGCCCACTAGTGGGATCCTGGAAGGAAATCCCGAAGTATGGTTTAGTCTGACTGGAACAGGCACACATATTTGAGCTATATTGTTATTTATGCATGTGATGCCCTACTTTACAATTGCATGTTTACATTCCGCATGTTTATTTAGCAGTATTTCTTGACTTCCACTTGTTTAGATGAATGCTCGGAGGAGTTCCTTGAGATTTTACTGACTGGATTCGTCATCTATTTTCTTCTGTGATGATTGAGTGCAGATCCGAGTACAAGTAAAGGCAAAGGGATCTTAGGCGACTACCTCTGACTCCCTACCTTTGCGGGTACTTGTACGTGTGATTATTTTGATATTTTGATTCTTTTGGGAACTGGGGAGTGACATGACTTTGTACATGCTTAGTTTTATATGGTACAGTCATCTACTTTTATACACAATACTTTTCAGGGTTTTTCCACGGTAGGATTTGTTAACTTCATTAATATTTCTTGCATTTACGTACAACTTCCGTTGCATTTGTCATTTATACACCGTACACACACAAGTGGATGCGAATATCGAGATAGAGTAAGGACGGGCAGGTGTCGTACACGTGTAATTGGGCCAGCGGGCGAGGAGTACACAGAGACACTTCACCCCGGGGCGGCGAGGAACGCCACAAATTTCTTGAGCAATACTTTATTTTTGCTTTTGAGTTCATATTCCGTCTTTCAATACTCTATTCTTGGTTTGATTTAATGGACGGACGTTGAAGCTCTCCCTCTATGTCATTTCTGTATGTATGTCCACTAGGTCATATCACGTGTGTCAGGGATCTCGGTGAATATGTCGACCAGAGAGTCGCGTCGGGGCACGTGTGGGTGCATCATTGGTTCTATGCCAACCGCCTAGCTGGTCCAGATGATGGCCTTGCTTGAGTGCTACTCGCCGGCACTAGTCTGTGGGGAGTTCAAAGTATAGCGCTAGTCTGACCTTAGGCTCTAGGAACACACTTTGAGCTTGCACTATTATTTATTCATGCGATTATCATAGTTGCCTGTATTTATTTCCGCATGTTTATTTAATAATTTTATTTAAATTCCAGTATTTACTTTATATATTGCTCACTTAATTTCTTTGGGAATACTCACTCTTGACTCATCATCTTGCCTTTTTGTGATGGCTTAAGTGTATTTCCTAGTACGAGTCGTGGTAAGGGCAAGTTATCGAAATACCTGTGATTTAGAGATATTGAGTCAAGCTTGTACGTTTGTATTATATATATTTTGTTATTGGGGATTTAAGATTATGAGATACTTTAGGAATCTTTACTCTTGATATTTTGATATATTAAGGTGCATTTATTTTTGGTCTATGATGATATATGAGTTTTCCACACTAGGTATCAGAGTTAAATGCATGACTATAAAGTTTAATGTTTTAGATTGTCATGATAAAATACTTTTGTTGTGATTTATTATAGTTTAAAATGATCTTAATAGATGACTTGACTTTAGTAACAATTTAAACAATAAATTGTTGTCTATTGAGGTTAAATATGATTAAATGATGGACGAGATAGCATTTGGGGCACAGCTGGCGCTGGTAGGCCAGGTTGTGGGCCGCATTGGCCCTCGTGATGGTCCATTTGAAAAATTGGTCATTACATCTCCAATGCTGACTGTAATAAGAACATTCGCTCCATCTTCCTCTGCAAGTAATGCATCTCCAAAATCTTCGGCCTCTTGCCAACCTTTTCCTTTATGCTTTGGACAATCTCTCCTAAAGTGTCATTCTTAGTGACATCCAAAACACTTTAATTTTCTTGCTCCTAGATTTACTTCTATGGCCTCTAGCTCTCTATTCATATCTACCTCTGACTGACAATCCTTCCCTGATTCTTGTCTTATAATTTTTGTCATCATTCGCTGCAACTCCTTTGAACATCTTCCAAAGACAAAAAAATCTTTACTAAACAATATTGTATCAATAAAGTTCTCGAAGGATTTCGGTAGTGAACACATCAGGTACATAACTTCTTATTCTTCACCAAACTTGCACCACACATTCCTTAGTGCTATGATTATTTTGTTGAATTCATCAACATATTCTCTCGCAAACTCCTTTTCTATCATCTTCAAGTAATGCAGTTGTTTCATGAGATATAACCTGTTAGAGTTCGATTGTGTCATGTACAAGTTCTCCAACTTCAACCATAATACTCGCATCGGTTGTCTCCTTTAAAACTTCTCTCAAGACTTAGTCGCCCAAACACAAGAAATTATACTATGTGCTTTCTGTATGGCCTCGTCTTTCTCATTCTTTGTCAATGATATTGTCAATGCATTATTTCCTGTAGCGCCTTCTACAACCCTTCTTGAACTAACAAGGCTTGCATTTTTATCTGCCACGAGTCGAAGTCATTCTTCCTGTTAAATTTCTCAAAAACTTTACATATTAGAGCTATCTCAACTATTTGCGCCCACTACTGCATAGATCTCTAAGTCATGATTCCAACGCTAAAAACGACACTCAGTTCCGACTCCAAACCACACAATCAAGAAAACAAATTTTACCCCTAATCAATAAAGAAAAAATTACAAAAGTACTAATGTTTTTAGTTTAAATCCGAAAAATAAGGTTGTGTTTTTTTTTCTTCGGAATAGGCAATAACGTCTTTTCAAAAGGAGCTATCAAAGTGGGTGGATTTTTTGCTGACGTGGATCGTGTTACACGGATAACGTCTTGTCAAAAGGCGCTATCCGTGTAACGCAGTCCACGTGAGCATCCTACGTGGACATGGGTCGACCGAATAGCGCTTATGGATTGTACAAGTTGTCCACCTCGCAATACGTGACACGGTCCACATGGGCATCCTACGTGGACATGGGCCGACCGAATAGCGCCTATGGGTTGTACGGGTTGTTCACCTCGCAATACGTGACACGATCCACGTGGACATAGGCCGACCGAATAACGCCTATGGGTTGTACGGGTTGTCCGACTCGCAATACGTGCTAACGTTTACATGTGGTCTATGGTTTGTAGCGGATATGCATGAGTTGCCCCCTCGAGATACGTGCATGACGCTTGCATGAATTGCCCATCTCGGGATACGTGCATGACGTTTGCATGGATTGTCAACCAGGAGATACGTGCGCGACGTTGGCATTGGCTTTACCATCTCGAGACACGTGCGCGACGTTTGCATGAGTTGCATGAGGTTGCATGGGTCGCCCATTTCGACAGACGTGTCTGACATTTGCATGAAATCTGCACATCGGCATACATAAGTGACGTTTGCATGGGTCGTCCACTTCGATATGCGCGTGCGTCACCGCCACCTCAACGCCACCTCACCAACTGCAAAAATAGTCAATAACGTCCTTTCAAAAGGCGTTATTGGAAGTTGGCGAGGTGGCAGGGCAATTGTATGGATAGCGCCTTTTCAAAAATAGGCAATAACGCCTTTTGAAAAGGCGTTATCCATACAATTGCCCCGCCACCTCACCAACCTCAAAGGCAATAACATCTTTTCAAAAGGCGTTATTACCTATTTTTATGAATTCAAAGTACACCACCTTATTTTAGGAAATAAATTATAAATGTGCATTACTTTTGAAAAAACACCATCAATAAAACTCGTGCATGTCCCAATGTCTCGGATCTTCACAGCCGTGCAAACCTTTCTTTCTTTTTCGTTTGAATGTTGACTTTTCTTGTGCGTACAGAGGGTAGAGAAACTCTCTTTCTAATTAATGCACAAAAAAAAAAAAAAAACAAAAGTTTACAAAAGGACAAAACTGTTTCGTCCTTTACTTTTCCTTATCAACACCAAATCAAAAAACGGTGATTTCAAGTTGATGCTGCACAATCCTTATGTTGCCCATATCGTTATCGTCAATACGGACCTCGCAACCGTCATCAATGGTCGATCTCCGCAAGGGTACCAATTTGTTAGCGCAAGCGCAAACTATAAACAAGACATATATAATTAAAACAGAAAATTATGTGATTCAGCAATATGCCTATGTTCATAATAAAAAACACAAAAATTTTATTAAACTTAGAAGATTACACCTAAACCTTTAACTCTCTCACCCTCACCAACTCAAGACATTATTTTAGATTACAAACTTAATAGTCTACCGTATACTTATATATACACTAAAATATCAGAGTTGTACTAAGAAACTAAAATCTATAGAATTGTACTAGGGGACTAAACTATTGTTGTATTAGAAATTCAAGCCAATATAAAAAATGCATATATGTTTTTTTAAGTTAACTTTCCAATCTATATTTTTATAATGAAACTTTAAAGTGTAGCGGGTCTTATATAAATTAAGGAAGCATGGCTTTGTTGTTACGACATTTTGTGAAGCTAGACTAGTATGTAAACAAATAAACGACTAAAACTACTCATCTTTTATGTTAAGATTTATAATTCAATAATTATTCAAAAAAATTAAACGAGCACTATTGTTTACTGTACCGCCTAAAAACTAACTAATTACATAACCTCAGTCTCAAATTAATTGGAGTCGGCTACATGGATTAAACTCTTCCATTGTGCTCGATTAAGTGCAATTGATGGTAAGCTTTTCAAACCATTCAAACCTCTCCTAATTAATGTGTTCCATGTAAATTTTGGTTTATCTCTACCTAGCCAAATTTCTTCAATTTTTATTGAGTCAAATTTTCTAGTTAGGGCATTTATAGGTCGTCTTTGCAAGTGACCAAACCATCACAATCGTCATTCCCCAAAAACTAATATAACACATAATGAATAAAATTAAACAATGACGACTTACAAAAATAAAAAAGGGAAAAATTCGTAAAATTAAATTAAATTATAATTTAAGTCAGATATATTGTCATATATTCAATACTTTTTGTTTAAAGAGGTATTACAGTCAAACAGAGCTATAAATTATGTATATTTCTTTTTATTTTAAATTAAATTAATGAAAATCTTATTTTACGTCAAAAAAAAACTTAGTGATGTCCATTCCCTTCGCAAACCCACTTAGATGGCCAAAAGTATTAATTATTACAAACACTACAAGAAAAAAAGTAAACAGCAACAAACTAATCTGTTGTTGAATTGGTACGAATTTGTTGATAAGGGACTCAGCAACAGATCAGCAACAGATTAGAGGTTTTGCTAAACTCATTGTCGCAGATTGAAGTTAGCAACAGATTTTGGTTGTTGTTGTTCAAAGAACGAGGTTTGTGGAATCAAATCATTCTTGAACAATAATAGAAAAAATATGTTGCGGATTGAAAAATGAGGTTTCATTTGCAAATCTGTTGCAAATCGCAATATACAAAGTGTTCTTGATTTACTGATCAAGATAACGGTATTTGTTGATTATTGTTGCAAATCAATGACAGATCAAGAACAGATACCTTTTTGCTTATCTTGTTGCTTGATTTGTTGCAAAAAATGACAGATCAATGTGACAACTTTTTATTCGATCAGTAAATCAAGAACAGACCAAGTCTATTAGATTTGTAATGGTAATTTTTTTATAAAATTACGAGTTCCATCGTAAATAGTAAATGGAATTCCTGCAGCAGTAAAATCTGAAAAAAAAAAATAATTTTTCATGCTGCAATTAAAACTAAAATTGAAAAATTATTTGTATATTATCAAAATTTGACAAAAAAATATCTACAAAATGTGGAGATTAACATTTCATAATGAACTAGTAGTATATTATATACTACTAGACGAACATTATCCAACAAAATACAAAATACTACACAAATTAAGTTGGCAACACAAATTAATTTACATATATATCTACAATGTAAATCTTACACCTTTACCCAATTGTATCACCGATACAAGATAAACACTATACAATTTATGGGGCTAGGAGTGCGTGTCCCATCCAAATCCTGAAAATGAAAAGGAATAACTTGAACAATATTCGAAATGCAATCAAAATATTCAAACACAAATGAAAAAATCCTAAAATTAAGCCTTGCTCATCGACCTCATACATAAAAGATCGTCCACAGTGACACACAAAAATTCCCAACTCAAAAGGGAATGAAAGAACTTCCATACATGACATTCCATGCATTTTTTCAATTTCTTTCCTCTTGTACATTCATTCATATATATAAGAAGTTAAAAACATAAAAGCAGACACCATGCAGCCCACAAATGAACCATTCTAAAAACATTTAGACTTCAATATTTTCATCCATCAACTAACATGCATTTAGACACGTAATGGTTATATACAAACATTTTACTTCCTAGTAAAGAAGGGTGTAACCTACCATTTCGTCATTTAAGTTAGTATAGGAAAAATTCATCTATTTCTATATATTGGACGTAGATTTTTTGTCAAGAGTAACGTACAAGTCATGCTCAGCAATGAGATAAGTAAGAGGGTTTTCGACATCCGCAGGGGCTGTCGGAGGTCTGAAAAATCAGGGATCTCCTCAAGCGGTTGTGGTATCGATGACCGCAACCTGCTATTGGATGACCTCGCGAATGAATAACGATGTGGTGTTGGGGGCCGACGAGATGTAGAATTGTGTTCGTCGCCAACTCCAGGAGAATGTGCGGGATGACCTGAAGGTGATGGTGTGGCGTGATGTGATGAAGACGGCCTGATACCATGGTCATGTGGGTATACATCTGCTGGAGGTGATGGTGTAGAGTGGTGTGATGAGGATGGAATGAAACCAAGCTGAGGTGGGAGGGTATGAACCGGAGGTGATGGTGTGCCATGTTGATATGGATATGGATGACCGGGAGGCGATGAGGAGGTATAATGTGATGACGGGGGCATAAGTCGGGTATGGACGAGTCACGTGTGACCATCCGTGAGTATAATGTAACAAGTAACGACCATCCGGATGGGTAGGTGTAGCATGGTGCGACAGGGTGTCTCGTCCAGTGATGTTAGTCTTCTCTGGATGTCTATTGATGTCCTCCACATCCTCATCCTCTGGATTACCACGCCCCCTACGTCTCGCCATATAAAATGGTATATATATATTTATTGCATAAACAAATAATTTAGTTATGTCATAATTTAAATATTTATAGAGATACAATTTATATATCGTGAAAATCATATTTCAAGCAAGTTGATAGATATATTGGACTAAAGACTCACACCAATCACTCAAACTCATTTTCGCTACCAATGTCTGATGATGATGTGAACTCATCTTCTTCATCGTCCGCATTAGTCTCAAATTCATCGTTGTCAGACACAATTTCACTTATCGGACCAAGAGCTGCCGATGCAAAAGGATTTACATCTACTTCCACGATGTCCATATTCTCATTTTGATCCACTTGAAATGCATTGTTCGAGATTGCCATTTCTGAACTAATCACATTGCTTTCATCTACGAACTTTGGTTGAAGCTTGCATATAGCTAACCAATCACTTCGTAACCCTCTTCCGATAGAAGGGTAAGGAAGATAATAAACTTGATGTGCTTGCATTGCCAATATGAAAGGCTCGTACCTATTGAACTGACGATTTTTATGAACTTCTACCAACCCCAGCTTACGAAGAAGTTGTGTACCATTTCGAGTAGGATCAAACCAATCACACTTAAACAGCATTGTTCGAAGCGACCCATTATGGTAATCAATTCGAATTACGTCTCGGAGTAAACCGTAATAATCAGTATCGTTCCCACCTTCGACGCATACACCACTGTTTTGGGTTGTTTTGTTCGTACCGTATGAAAGTGTGTCAAACTTATATCCATTAATGAGGTATCCAGGATAACTCGTACATGAACGCATTGGTCCTTGAGAAATTTGACGAATCGCCTCTGGCACATCGTTTTGTTCAGCCTAATAGACGCAAATTTACAATATTATAATCAACCAAGAAAGGTAAAGGGACGAATGCGTATATAAACAATTACGTACATATTGCAAGAACCAGCCTGCAAATTGTTGCTCAAGTTTGATTTCAATAGCTTCATCGGTGATATTCGATTCTTGAAAATGAACGATTGACTTGAAAATGCTACGACAAATGATATGAGATTATACACTGCATGGAAAAAATGTCAATCTAAAATGACACTGATTTTTAATACCTTATGAACGGAACTACTTCAGGACAATTTAGTAACACATATTGATGAGCTGCAACATACTCCTCCGACGTGAGGTACCATTTCCTTGCTTTGCCCAGCGGTCGCCCCGGATGAAGGAAAATCTAGAATGCACCATTGTTAGCAACACTCGACCCTACTACAGTACTAATATGATCCTCGAAGTAGAAGGAACAAAAAGAAGTTGATTCCTCAACTAAGTAAGCATTACATAGCGACCCTTCAACTTTCGCCTTGTTTCTAACATTGTTTTTCAAATGCTTGAGATACCTATATGATGAGAAGAAACATTGGGACATTATGTCCATCAAATTAGGTAGCAATAACCAATATAACCTAGCTAAGATGTTACGTATTTCATACGGTAAATGTAGATTGTTCGAAAAATTTACCGTTCGAATGGATACATCCACCGGAACTGTACTGGTCCGGCGATATGTGCCTCGTATGCCAAGTGTACGGGGAAATGCTCCATTGAGTCAAAAAAACTCGGCGGGAAAATTTGCTCCAACTTGCATAATATTTTGGGAATGTTAGAGTGCAACACTTGATTTGCGCCATATTAAGGTTCCTAGCCAGTCAAGTCTCGGAAAAATAAACTTAACTCGCTAATTGCAATCCACACTTTTTCCTCTAGTAGCTCACGAAAGGCAATAGGAATCAACCTCTGCATGAACACATGGCAGTCATGACTTTTCATGCCAAACATCCTCAATTTGTGCGAGTCGACACATCGACTAATATTTGAAGCATACCCATCAGGGAAGCGTAACTGTCTAACCCAATCACACAATACTTCTTTCTTACGTTTATCGAGTGTATAAGACGCTCTGGGATAAGAATTTGACGCAGGGTCATATTCGAGGAAAGGTCGGTTACAAATATCTTTTACATCTAGTCTCGACTTGGCATTGTCCTTACTCTTCCCAGGGACATTCATAATTGTATTAAAAATGTTGTCGAAAACATTTTTTTCAATGTGCATGACATCCAAATTGTGCCTAATGAGATTCGTCTTCTAATATGGTAAGTCCCAAAATATGCTTCGTTTCCTCCACCCTGAATACTTGACAATCTCTTTGTTCACATGAACAGCTTCGATTTCAGTTACTTTCATAAGTCCCTAAGCTTCAATTTCAGCCAAAATTTATTCCCCCGATTTTAATTTCGGTGGTCCTTTTCGACAAGTTGTATCGCGTTTGAATCCGTTCTTATCACTTCTTAGGGCGGACCCACACGGTAGGAACCGAAGATGACAATCAAACCAAGAGGTTTTTCCACCATGTTTTATTTGGAATGCATCCGTGTCATCCATACAATAAGGACAAGCTCTCTTTCCATGTGTGCTCCGACCAGACAACATACCATATGCAGGGTAGTCGCTAACAGTCCAAATTAGTGCAGCTCGGAGTTTGAAGTTGGTCTTGGTGAAAATGTCGTAGGTAAGTACCCCATCATGCCACAAATCTTGCAACTCTCTTATCAAAGGTTGTAGGAAGACGTCAATCCGATTTGAAGGATTTGTCGGCCCCGGAACAATGACAGTTAAAAACATGAACTCCTTCTTCATGCACATTGAGGGGGGTAGGTTGTAAGGAGTGAGAATTACAGGCCACGATGAGTATTGTTTTCCATACTGTCCAAATGGTTGGAAACCATCTGTACACAAACCTAAATGAACATTACGAATCTCGGCGCTGAATTCGATGTGCACATCATTGAAATGTTTCAATGCAGTAGAATCGGAACAATGTTGCATGACGATGCCATCTGAAATGTGTTCACCATGCCAACGCATATGCCTCGCAGTCGCTTTAGATGCGAATAAGCGCTGTAATCGAGGTGCTAGTGGGAAGTAATATATTTTTTTCTGAGCCCGCGGCATGCCACTCCGTCCATCACTTCTAGTTTGTTCGTACCTTGACTCACCGCAAAACTTACACGTCATCAAATCTGAATCATCGCCCCAGTAAATCATGCACATGGACTTGCAACAATCAATTTGCTGGACTGGTAGCCCCATTCCTTGCATTAGTCATTTCGTGTCGTAAAAGCTATCGACAAACAATTGTTACTCGGTAATGCATCTTTACAAAATTGAAAATTTTCATCGAACGACTTTTCAGAAATATGATGTTCCGCTTTGATTTTTAGGAGTCTCGCGACTACCGACAATTTCGTCATCTTCTCGCACCCCTGCCATAGCGGCTGACTTGCTGCGTTCAACATATCATACAAATTTTCCGCTCCAGGAGTTGGTCGTTCTGCATGGCTCCAATTAAAACTCGGACCAGCCAAGTCGTGCACCATCTCATGATACGATGTACAATAATTGACCTTCTGTATCCCTTCGTGGTCATCAATTCTCATCGTATTGCTAGGTTCGTCAGGCACATTTTGAGTGTACATATTATCTTCTTCCCCGTGTTCCGACCAACAGTGATATCCCGGAACAAAGCCCCGACGAAGAATATGAAGTTCTACGGTGTCAACATCATAGTATGAACGATTACGACATTTCGTATGGTTGCATTGACATCGAATTTTTCCCTCAGTTGCGAATGTCATGCAGTGCGTCTTCGCGTATGTGATGAACTCGTTCATGCCGTTGATGAACTCTCGTCGAGTGAAGCCATTTTCAATACGACTATACATCCATTCTCGATTAGTAGACATCTCGATCCTAAGTTTTTTCAACCGATCATTGGAAAAAATCTTATCAACTCTTAAATAAATTTAACATATATAAATCCTACAAAATAACTATATATTCAGAAAATAATCCAATTAATATTCTATAAATTGGAATATAAATAACCTTGAGATTTTAATATGGATACATACCTATAAATTTTATTCATCACCATCATGATTTGAGCAATCTGTCAAGTGTATTGGTGTTTGGTTTTTTGCTCCTAATTTTTCAAGGGATCGGCTTCCTTTTGTTTGGAAGGGTCAAGATCATTTTACGAAATTTGTGTTTTTTTGGCTTTTTGGCATAGATAACCGAAGGTCCTGTTAGTGAAGTCCTAAACTACTTGTTGGTAGTTGGGCTCCGAGTGGGGATCCAGTTTATTTACCATTTTACCATTCATTTGTTGGTTTTCAGTTGTGTCGTATTCAACTTTTCCTGATTTCATGATTCCTTAATTTTGTTTTACCAATTAATGATAGATATATACTTCTCACAATGATAAAGCAACATGAACCATTTCTACTTTGATGTTTGCAGACGGTAGCTTCTTTTTCCACATGTTGTCATGGAATAAATTAAAAAGCCCAATAATAAATTGAATAAGAATTGGAAGTTCTTAATTTATTCAATTTATATTAAACTATTTTTTTTACACAAGTCGTAGTTCACAAGTGATACCTCTGCAATCTCTTTTCTTCAACTATGATAACTAAGTCTCTTCTATAACCTCTAACTACCTTCAAGAATTATGTAAATTTCATACTTACATTCAAGATTCAATAATTTATGCATATTTTTATAAATTAATAAGTATTTCATATTGCCATGTATTTCGTTATTTTGTAAAAGTCTTGGGTGTTGTAATCAAGAAGGGATAAAAATTTGATCTTTGTTCACAACTTTTGTCACGTACTTTTTTTTTGGTACAATTGCTAAAGTGTTGTAAAGTAGTTTGATGAAATGGGTTAAATTTGGTTTTATTTTTCATTGTTGTTGTAATAAACTTTTTAAATTTGTATGTTCGTATTCATGCGTATATACTTATAAAATTTTAAATACAACAATAACAACAACAACAACAACATAGCCTCACTCCCAATTATAAAAGCTTAAATAAAAATTAAATATATTAAATGTGTTGCTACCTCATTAGGATACATTTTACATTCAAGTTGCTAAATTTTAACTCCATTAGTTTGGTGATGTGCGTGATTAATGTGAAATATATAAACTATATAAGATAACTTAAATATGCACGTTACAAGGAAATAAAAATTTTATAGAGCAAAACATAAAAACATACAAAGGCACAAAATGCACAAGTTAAAACGTCGTTACGCATTCGTCGTCACTGCGCGGACTCTAAGCAGAGTAGATAGGCGTTTTGGACGCTTTTAGAGAACGTCGTTACGTTGTGGCTTGCGTGAAGTTTGTTAGGCTCTATCTTTGCTTACTACCATGGATACAATTAAGGGTCTACTAATCAATGTGTGGGCACATTGAAATGTATGTGGCTAGAGAATGATGGGCTATAAGGTTTTAAATTAATGGATGGTTGGTTTGATAGAAGGAAGATAATATGATGTGATGGCACATGGGGCATAGTGCATGCATTTTAGGAATGCTTGTCTGCATACATGTATAGAACAACATTAATTTAAAATTTGTGTTCCTATAAGGTCTATAATAGTTAAGTCATTTAATTTTTTTTTTACATTTTCATTTTACTTATTTTGCCATTGCATTAAATAGGAAATTAATGCATGTGGTTTTATAATCCATTATTATATTTAATGTAATATGAGGGGTAATATAATAATATTAACATAAAACTAAAGGACTTCTTAAATTTCATGCGTTATCCTTAAACGATCGGAAGAAGTATAATTGAGAGAAAAAAACTAATGACGCCCTTTTTTTTTTTTTTTTGGTGAGCACAAGGCCATAAAACGGTTAAGAAAACTTCGTTATTTTACTGAAGCTAATGCATTCCGGACATCATTTACACTTGCACACAAAATAAAATGGGCCTTATTAGTATGACACCTGCTCGTTTAAAACCTTACTTTAGTCAACGTTTTTGTTGATCTGTTGCCGTATAGCAACGGATTGTTCAGTTGTTTATTTGTTGTTGTTTAGCGATAGATTGTTCTGACGTTGATTTGTTGCTGTTTAGCAACAAAAAATTGAGTTGTTGATTTTTTGTTGTCGCGTTGTCGCTACTTTAAATTTCGGTAGTCATATAACATCAAAAATCAACAAAAATAGCAAAATAGATTTTCAAGAAAATGCAAACCGCAAATGATACCCGAAACTCAGTCAAGGAGAAGCGAAGGCGACCAATGGCTGCGGAGGAGTCAAGCCAGCAGCGGCCATGCGCGGAGAGCGTGCCCAACGAGCAGCGGGGAAGATTACGGAGGCGACCAAAGGAGGGCGGCGGCTGGGGAAGTTCGAGCGTGACGGCGCGGATCGACTGCAGCGGCGGCGAGGTGTCCGATGAACGGCGGCGCGGTGGCGAGGAACGGCGGCGCGATTGACGATGAACGGCGGCCCGGCCTGGTCCGAGCAACGGCGGCGCTGTCCGTCTGCGGCGGCTCGAAGGTGCGGCGGCGGCGGCGTAAGGGTCCAACCGGCGGCGGCTGGTGCGCCCAGAGGCGACCGGCGACGGTGCGACGATGGCTAGCCTCGGCGAACCAGCGGCGATCGTGCATCGACCATCGACGAGTGGCGGATCTCGGAGCGGCGGCGGCGGCGGCACGAACAAGTGGCGGCGGATCTAGCTCGCTTGATCGGCGCGGCGGCCTTGAGCGGCTGCGACGGTGCGGCGACGGCTCACTTGACCGGACGATCAGCGGCGGTGCCGGCGGTGATGGCGACGGCGACGATGGTGGCGGCGGGTCTCCGGTGACGGTGCGGCGGGAAATTTTTGGCGGGAGTAGTGAGTATGGAAATGGGTTTGGAGGGAGGAGGAGGAGAGAAAATGGTTTGTTAAAATCATTTAGAAATTAGTGACAAATCAAGCAAGCAGATTAGTCTGTTCTCGAGTTGTTGTTGCTAGTTTGTTCTTGATCGAAGCAGATCGAGAATCTATTCTTGATTTGCCTACGTGGACGACCTACGTGGCATTTGTTGCTATTTTGTTGCTGATTAGCCTACGTGGACACTAGCAGTCTGTAGCTGATTTGTCGCTGAACAGCGACAAATCAGCAACAAACTATATGTATATAATGCATTGGACTTGCATATATAATGCATTTGACTTGCATTTGCATTAAAAAAAAAAGACAAACTTAATTAGAAGGAAATTAGCTTCATTTGAAAATTAATTGATTGGAGATGAAATAATTATATATGCACATAAACCCTTGAAAATTCACGATTTAATCAAAATCATGATTGTTCATCATCATTAAACCAAATTTATGAAAAAGCCTAAATTACCAAATGTATACACATTAATTTCTTTTTTCCCCAAATTATATATTATTTATTTAAATGGTTCAAATCAATTAGAAAGAAAATATTTAAGGGCAAGTATATGACTATCACAAGGGAAATTAAGTTACGACTGCAATTCTCACCATGAATTGAGTTGCCAAAAAAAAATACTTTTGCCCTTTTCGTCACAAATACATCGTTGTAGTTTGTAAATGTTGACTAAAAATAAAATTTACATTTAATTTTCTTCGAAGTTCAATGCATGTTTACTCTAAAGAAACAACAATAAAAAAATGTCTACGCCTGTCCCCGTACGTCCATTGACACTAGATAAAAAATAATGCCTAATTGACATTTATTCGATCACTGAACAATCATGAACATCCCATACTTTCTTGTGCAACTCGCATATCATGAGTTAACAATAGATCTTAATTAACCCTTTTAAGTCTTTGTTAATCAATTAACTAATCCCACCCACTATATCGAAGGCAAATTTCATGGCGTTTCTATATATTTTAGGTTTTCATGTATAATCGAGATATATCTTTTAATTAAAAATGGCGTTTTCCCAAACTACCTTCAAAGTATTTTTTTTTTGCTCTAGCCTATGACAAAATTGATATTAGGGGCACATTAGGAAATTAAGCAATTTTGCCATTAATATTGAATAGATAGATAGATATATAGATATAGTATACATATAGATATAGATCTTGAAAAATATAATTTTGGGTTCAAAAATTTTTTAAATGTGGTTTTTAATTTTTTTATGTAAAGGTGTTGTTTTCAAGTAAAAATAGAATCCTTGATTTTAGGAAACCGCCTATTTATCAATGGTTCTACAATTAATGGAAACTGTTAATTAATCAATTCGCAAGTATTTTCTAAGTGCAATTTGCAACAAAAAGCATCAATATAAAAGGAATTTTCGTTAAATTACTACATTACCTTAAAATTAAACAATTTGGATTGGTTACTTAAGAGCACTATTGGATTTTTTTATCCAAATAGGAGAGCCCCTGGTTTGAAAAAACCATTTAAAAATTAGTGACATATCAGCAATAGACTAGTCTGTTGCTGATTTTTTTGTTGCTTATTTGTCGCTAATAAGCGATAGATCAGCAACATATTATTCTATTCTTGACAATCATTCTGTTGATTTATGCATTTGATCAAGCAATGAGAAATGAATATGTCATTGATCTGTAGCGATTTGTCGCATGATTGCTTCTGGATCAGCAATGACAAACTAGGTTCTCAGTATGTTGATCTGTCGCAGATCTGTCACAAAATAAATGAGAAAATTAATGACGGGAGAAATCAATGACGGATCGGTGACAAAATACAATTTGTCACAATTTTTGTCACAAATCTGTTACCGATTTGTTGCTTTTTGGTCAACCGAGTCAAACGCTCTTTCTGATACAAAATTGTTATTGATTTGTTGTTGTTTAGCAATAAATTCAATCTGTTGCAATGTTTTAATGCTATTCCATATTTTTCTTGTAGTGAAAGGTGGCATCGCTTGAAAGATAAAACAAGAAAAAGTCTAAGCACTAAATACTTAAATGGCGGTTATGCTGTCCATTTTTTACAAGTTTTATATACGTGCTAGATCGACGCATTGACTCGTGCATGGAACACAAATTTGGCCTCTTCATCGTATCCACAAATTCACTTAAAACCGCGTATTTCATGTCCTTCGAGGTGCATCTAATGTTTGACGTACCCTTTAACGTATAGCACTATATAGTTAATTATGTAGCTAATGTTAATCTTTTGGTCATGTGGGGAACCTTAATAACTCCTTTTTTTTTTTTCTTTCCAAACTGGGATGATATAATTACACGTGGTTTGTCTATCTCTACTCTTTTGTGGATATATAATGATAGCCTTTCCTAATAACACTTTGAAACCAAGATATGGGGAACGAATCAAAAGAATCACGATAGTTCATTAGTAGAAAGAACAAATTTAATAATGTTTTTGAATTTGACATAAAGTGGCTTAATTAGTCTTATTCTTCTTGCTATCTTTCTTACTCTCTGATCTCATCCAATAAGCAGAGAAACTACTTTTTATATCTTGAGGCACATTTTCTTTCAATGAATTGGAAAGGTCGAAGAAAATGAACTTGTTTTTATAATTTTAATAATGATATTCTACACTAGTATTATCTATTTTTTTATAAGTATTAATTAGTATTGAATTAACTATATGTTTAGGCCAAAAGTGTTAGTGTTGTATATATATATATATTGAAACTTCAAAAAAATAAATAAAAAGAAAATAAAAAAAATCTCGAACTCTTTTTTTTATGCTTTAATATAGCTTGTACTTTACGCACAATAATTAAGCAAACCCTATATGTTTGTGTATCTATATATATAGATATGTATATATCAACAAAGTTTTTCTAATGAATGAAGAATTAATCTATACATAGCTGGTTTCTTCTATGTCTTCATTGATTTATCGATGAAAATGAAAATAAAAAACTATATGAAAAAAAAAAAATATATATGATATCACCAACCAAGTGAGTGACCTAATGGAATGATATATGGTATTGTTGTAAGAAGGTGCATGGGAGTTTGAGGCAGCCCAAAGGAGGCAAGATAAGATGATTTATTTCTTATATTAAATTAAAAATAACATCCAATATATATATATATATATATATATATATATATATATATAATTGTCATTTGATATCAAAAGATTTTCATTAATTTAATAAGCTAGCTGAATTTCAACTTCTGTAATTGAGATTTATATCTCATGATACCAAGAAAAGCGAATGCATTATAAATTAATTATAAAAATATTGATGTCTTAAAGAAGCAAATATTTTTACAACAACTTGATCTCATGCATCAAGATAGCAATCTTCTTCGCTTTCACTTAGTGTCCCTGGGCCGAAGAAAAGCACTATAATTAATTATTGGTTTACGTGTCACCTTAATACTGGAAGAAAGGCCAATTATAACACCACTTTTTATCAGTGATCTTATTCCATTTTGCACTCTTGATTATCTATTATATATAAAATCTACATTTGGTGGGTATGAAAATTCTTGTAGAGAATAAATGCCTAGCTAGCTAGTATTTAGTTTGGTAAAAAGACTAAGCAAGCAAGAACTATTTAGTTAATTATATATAATCTTGGATTTGTTTAAATATAATGAGCTTTAATACCATGAAGAATAATTTGGCAACTTAATAGTTTCAAAGATAATTTTGGTTCTTTGCAACTTATTGGTAAATAAAATACAAGAAATTTGTTCTTTGCTACTTCGTGGTCATTTCTCCTTTTTTTTGAGTCAATAAAGTGCTCGTTTCTCTTTTAATTTGTCCATCTCGTAGATCAAATATAGATAAAGGAGAATCTCTTAGGGTTAGTGACATTTGATATCGCTATTTTTTTTGATAAAAATATTGTATTAATTATATTTCATTCAACACTAAGATCATTTAGTACAATCAAAACTACATACCTCATCAAGTAGTTGATCTCATACATTTGTCTATTTGGCTAATATATATGGGGAAGTCACGTCATTTTACGAGCACCGTTCACTTGCGTACCTCCCAAAAAATAAAACTTCCAACAATATGGTTGATAGTTTTTTTTTTAATGCATGAACGACATTTGACATGGCCGTTAATTTTTTTTCCTTGTTTTATTATTTTATATTTTTCTATTTTTTTTTTTTTTTGTATTTTTTTTTTTGTCCAAAGGATATGGCTGTTAGTTAAACTAATTAATACTTGTTTTTTCTTGTTATAAAAGTAAACTAGCGTCTAATGGATACAACTGCAACAATGATAATGCCACTAATTATATGATTCCAATTACTAATAATTAAGTGGTAACTTAACGACTTTGTACATGTAATAATTAGTATAATGCAAGAGGTTGACTGTTGGAGTTAATTTCCTTGTTCAAGCTTGAGGGATATGATAAGTTATGAATATGCTAATTAAGTAAAAATGTTAATATTGTATATTTGTATACTACTCTCAAAGTTATGAATGTACTTATTATTTGACAAAAAAATGCGCTACTTAATTTTGTTAATGCCATGTATTATACTTTCAAAGTTATGAATATGCTAATTAATTAGTTGATATTTGGTAGACGTTTTCATGTGCATTTTTATGAATTAATTTTGGTAATACCATATATTATTATCAAAGTTATCACCCTTTACTTGATTGCACCTGCATTGAGATACAAACCCCCAGTCTCTTACAACCAAGGGGTGTACTTTTTCTTTTCTTTTTCATTTTGTCAACTAAGGGGTGTACATGACATTCTTGCATCCGCACACAAACTAGTTCAATCCAATTCAATTAACTTTAATTGGTAAATAATTTTTTTGCTATAATTGGTTCATAATATAATTGAGATGTCCAAGTTGGATTGGATTGCACAAATTGCAATCTGCATGGATAATATTGGACTGATGAATTGCATACATGGTAATTTGTGGATCCAATTTGCAATCCTGTCTATAACTTTTATATAAATTAACATTGTATATACATAGAAACTTAAAATCCTTAACTATATTGAGATGATGTTAGCATTTATATGCTTTTAATTCCTCTAATATTTATCTACACATACGCTTGAAAATTTAAGTTTATGCAATTTAAATCAATTTGTTTCATGTTTAGGTTAGGAGTGTACATGAAATCCGCCATGAATTTGGGAATCCAATTTGATCGAATTCAATTAGCTAAATTGGTTTAAAGTATGAGTTTGTTAAATTGAACTGGATTGCGAGAATTGTAATCCACATGGATTGTGGATTGCACATTATAAAAAAATATATATATATATCTTAATATGTGGATTTAATCCGCAATCCGGTCCAATTAACTTTATATACAATACATTGTATATACACCTAATCTTAATTAAGATCTTGAAATATATTTGATGAATTTAGAAAAAAATAAAATAAATTATTTGAACTCAAAAGCTATTCATCATTTTTCTTATTATTCACAACTTTCTTTAAAAAAATTGCTTAAGTTTAAATTTTAAAAATTTATTACTTAGTTTTATAATATTAATTTTATAATTATCAATCTGTATAACTTGATCTAGTTCGTCGGTTCGCATTTAGTAAATCATATCAAATTGAATTAATAAAATAATTAATTAATTGACTAGATTGAGATTTTTCAATATTCATTGATAATTGGACTGGATCAAAAATTGACCCTAATTAAACTAGATTTAATCCATGTATCCCTTTAATTTAGGTATACATTTTAAGCTATGAAGTCAAATAAATATATAAAAAAAACTTATTTATAACTAATTTGTTTGAAGTAAAAGTCATATTCATCATTTCTTCACTAATCACAACTTTCTTTGTTATTTATTAGAATTTTCAAGTTTAATTTTAAATATTATTTTTTTGTGGAAATTTTAAATATTACTTTTATAGTTTTAAAAGTATATAATTTTGGAATTAATTGTGAATCCGTATAACTTGATCCAATCTGGCCTTCATTTAGGAAACTGAATCGTTGGAACGATGAAATAAATAGATTAGACTGAATTGTGACTTCAATCCATAATAATTGGGTTAAATATTATGGATTCATTGTAGTCGGACTAGATCCAATCGTTGTATACCCTTATTTACACCAACAACTATACATACCAAATCATTATCGGCCTCATTGGTGTCTGTCCGCATCAAACAAATTAGATTAGATTAAATAGTATGCATAAGTCACGAGTTGTAGTGAAGTGGATCAAAGATTCTTCAACTGTTGTGATGAATCACTAAAAAATACCCATGATCTCAGTCACGCGAATACACCCAAAGCAACAACCACAGAGAAAATAGCGAAGATAAGAGTTTACGTGGAAAACCTCAAAATCAGGGAAAAAACCACGGGCAAGAAACAAGACAATCCACTATCAATAATTTAGTATACAAAGGAAAAACCTCCTCTATCCAAACCCAGATAGAAACCCTAAGAAAATTCAATCTTACAACCTAGCGTGCCACTTACATACATGCAAATATGCCCATTATGCACGACCCTCACTATTGCTCTCGGCTCCTCAACAAACACCTCAACACTATGCTTTTCACTATGACAACATACACTTATTTATAGGTGTTATATATTGTACAAATAAACCAACACGATTATGAACTCCGAATTGGAATACAACACATTACTGTAGTTTGTATCCAATTACTAATTAATCTCATGTGTAATCATTGTGCATGCATGAATCCATGTAGGACATTAATTTGAGTCCAACTCAAATTAAAATTTTGAGCCACTTAATTTAACAAATCTTCACCTTGAAAAAACTCACCACCTTGCTCTTGCCACACTACCCTCTCGGGCCACCCGTAACATCCCTTAACTCAATTAGAGCAATGCCCAGCTTGAAACCCTAATTAAGCTCGGTCAGACCGATCAGACTCAATTAGAGTAACAGTACAACCATCCTTCATACGTGATAATCATAATACAATACATCGTATATTTAATAAATAATTAAAAACGCGTGGTGAAATTAAAACTTTTTCGATAATACAACCGATACTAAAACTGACATAAACTTCAGTCCTAAAATCATCGTATATGTGATCTATAATTTGGGTTTTAAAACAAAGTCGTATTTTTCATCATTCAAGAATACAAACCACAGAATCCACACGTTGGCCGACGTGCGATTTTGTTGGTCTATTTAAGCTTTACTGAGCTACCACCTCTAAATGGATAGTGAAAGATTAAGGTAACCTCTGGTCACTGCGTTTGAAAGGAATCCATTTCCATGCTAATCTTTTCCATCTATCAAGAAAAAAGCAGAATTCATTCCCAAGCTAGTCTTTCCTTTCTCAATTCGGTCCACCTTACTGACCACTTTCGATAATTTTCATATTTACAACATTTAGATCACAGTACATTGCCACATTTTTAGTCCATAAAACTAAATGAAATAGATATACTAGTTTACGATTCATAATTGATAAGAATACGAGTCTCACTTACATGTGTTGAGCTTTCCTAACTTTATACCGATTATTCAACTCTCGGAAATCCAATGATATTTTTCCCGTTGATCAAAAACCTAAAATAGATTGATCATCATCAATTTGAGTCTAATACTCATTGATTGGAGCCCCTAAACTGGTTCCATTTGAATCTGAAACCAATCTACCACTTTTTAGGTCAATATGACCATTTCACGTATTTTCGAAGTAAAAACCCATGTATAAAGTCCTAAAAAAAATCCCAAATTCTTTATTTTTCATAAAAATCCATAATTTCTATTTATTTGATCTGCAAATATAACTTTTAGGATTATTTCCTATTTTCTAGATTTTTTATCAATTTCTAGCATTTTTTTTTTTTTTTTTTTTGTGAAGAGGGTGGTTTCACCCTAAAACCGAGCCGATCCAGGGGATCAAACATCTAGTATCGATTTTAGCAAAAAAGACGACCCCCAACGTCATCTCCCCCTCGGACGATCTGCAAGACAGTTCATCTGAGCTCCCAACAGCGACAATAACAACAACAACAACAACAACAACAACAACAACAACAACAACAACAACAACAACAACACCACCTAACAACTCACAACAATCTCACCTTCATCATTGTCTTTAATGTCTCTCCTTTCCTTACCCACGACTTCTCTCATTCGATCAATCGAGTTTTCTCAAGATTCACATTGCACGAATCTCAAGGCAAATCTAATGATTTATTTTATATTTTGATTTTTCTCAAGATACATGTTGCATATCTCGAGGTCAATCTTTATGGCTATTAACAAACTCATCACTTCATGACCGATTTACATGAGATCAAATACAATTTTTCTCGAGATTCGTATGCACAAACCTCAACGATAACCCAAAGAACATGAGCTTAAAGTGACATTCCTCTAATGACACCAAATTAAACTCATTCATAGCATTTGCACATTGATCCTTCTTATGATGTGGTTGCACGCTTCTCGAGATGTGGATAATCTTTTCAAAATATCAATCGTCTACTATTCACATCCTTGATGCTCAGGCTACCTGTATCTCGGGGTTAATCCAAGAGTTAACATTTAATTTGATTTAAAATTAAGGATTCATTTATATATATATAACTATGTATTTTCGTGCCTATAAATTCACCACACATGTCAACGACTACCCTCGAATGTGCACACTATTGTACGTCCCACGCATGTCACCCTTGACCCCGCGTGTCACTATGCACTCACCAATTTATTAATTATTTCAATATATATTTATACATATATATATATATATATATATTTATACATATTATATATATATATACACATGCCTATGTTAATGTGTTTATCATTTCGTCCTACACGCCAACGAGTACACTCGGGCATGCACGCTACTCCACGACTTGTGTGCGTCACCTTTGACCTTCACGCGGTATTAAATATTCCATAATTTGTCACTTATTCAATTATAGGCCAATTAATACAATTACTTCCATAATTTATAATACAATCCATACAAATACAATGCAATCACGCAAATCCACGGACACACTATTCGAGACAAGCTAGGCTTAACCACGAGTCAAACTCGATTTTATTAAGATCTGAATTAACACTAATCACTTGTGTGATGGCCCCAGTTACCCATAAACAGGGCCCCACCAAGCCTAAGCCTACGTGGACCCCCGTGTCAGTCTCTGCGATGTCGACACAAGCTTAGTTAGCCTTCCAATCTATCATTGTCAACAAATTTAAAATTTTAAGTTGAGTTATTAATATTTTGCAAGTTTTACAAATGAGCAAAAGCAATTAATGATAAAGATAACTCAACAATAAAGTAAAGGTGTCATACAACCTATATGAGTATATATATATATATATATATCAAACCTATATATCAAGTTACAAGTTTAAAGTGGATGTAAAAGTGATATACAAGTCATATATGTCTCTTAAACCCCCCAAAAAGTATCCCAAGTGTGATAACTCAATATATATATGTAATACAAACAATCCAAAACCTATAAAAGTGAGTAAGGGAGGGTCGCTCCAATGTCCTTAGAGTAGAACACAAGAATGACGAGTCCAGTAAGTAAAAACCAGTATGATCTAAACAGTACTTCAAAATAAATAAAGTAGTCTAAAATTTATACGAATAGAAAGAAAGCTATAAGGAATGCATGAAAATAAGACTGAATAATGAAAGTACAACGAGATCAAGGAAATTTATCTCAAGCATTTTTGTTGGTGTAGCTTTCAAAACTGAAAACAATGACAATAATCTCCGAAACCGTTCAGAGGTTCCGACACTTCCATCCTTTAGTAATACAACCATGTCATCCAAGAACTTTGACAACAACCCCAATGAAAATTACAGATTATTTAGCAAATGCTTCCGAATTGCAGGAAACTATCCATTATAACGCGTCGATCGGATTCTGAAAGATCTAGTACCAATGCCCATCTAAGCAAAAGATCAATAATGCCAACAAAGTGACGCTGAAACCACCTAGAGGTGCCCAAGTAGTTTAAGACCACCAAGTGTGAGTGCCACAAGGTCGGGGTCATGGAGTCGCGGCAACGCCAAACGGACTCGGGTCCTAGGATGCGGTAGCGCCTACTATACCTAGAACACCACGAATAAATGATATCAACAATGCCCCGGATAAAACGCATCTCATCCTGACCAAACAATTCAATGAATCAAGGTCATGGCTCCGGTAGTTAGCCGACAACAACTCCATAAGAGAAACCTTCCCGACTCACTTGGCCCTAAGACAATCATATTGGAGTGGGAACTCCAAGAAAGGTAAGATAATGCAATAGCAATAAAACATGAAGCTCATTAGATTATTGTACATTTCCTTGCCAATTTTACGTACCTCGGATCACGCTAATACATGTACTCACACGACTCAACATGTTCCCTAAACTAATCCCGACACTCAAGCTAGTCTGCTAAGTCCCTGGTAATCATTTTGATAAGTTTATATCGTGTTAAAGTTTGTTTGTCTTACTAATCCTCAATTAAGTATAATTCATTCCATAGTATGATTTGTTTTACATTATTATTCTTATCTTATATATATATATATAGGTGTAGGCAAAGTTATACAAATACACATAATGTCTTATACATACATACATAAATACATACATACATACATACATACATATATGTATGTATGTATGACATATAAATATATACATATATGCATATGATATCTACACACGATATAGGAATATATATATTACCATTATTATTAATTATTATTATTATTATTATTATTATTATTATTATTATTATTAGGAATCTTATCATTATTATTATTGTTATTTTAACACTAGATTAATATTTGGTCACTTAAAAATCCATTTTTACTTAGGTACAATAGCAAATTCTTTGATTAGCTTACTTATGCACATCAAACTAGCGTTTATACTCATTTTTGTCTTAAAATCATCTTAGATTTTTATTTCAACTAAATTCAAGCCCTCTAACTTATTTAAATGATTGTAATTATTTCATTAACTTATTAAAATTCATTAATTTATACAAGTAAATTAATTCATTTTTCTTTATGCTTAATTGTCTTTATTTCACAACTTGGGCATATTAGATAAATAAAATTAGTTTACTTTATTTATTTGACTTAGGTACTTAAGTATTTCTAATTAATACCTAAGTTGTTAGCTAACTCAATGGTGTACTCAAATGTCCAATTCACAAATAATTTAATCTTAGCTAATGAATATGCCCTCCATCTATGCACCATTTCTTTCATTAATGCACATTATTATTATAATTATTATTTTCATTCTTTCTAGCCATATTCATATAAAGGTTCCAATACATTTAGGTCAACCCAATAATGAGTTGTAGCCATTAATTTGGATCAATCTTAAACACTCAAGGAAGCCATGCATGAATTTAGTTGATCAATATACATGTGTGTGTGTGCTCGCGCTCGCGCGCGTGTGTGTGTGTTGTTGATTAATTAAATGGGATGCAAGCAAGATTAGGGAAATTAGAGTATGAAGAAGAAGTAGCTTGCATGAATAAGATCATCTTTAAAAAAAAAGAAACAAATCAATAGGAATCAAAAGCATGGATAAGAATTCAAATAGGGGAAGGTGTAGAACAAGCATTGAGACCATATGAATTGTTAACTCCTTGTTGTCTTCAAGGTTTCTCCAACTCCATTAATGGTGGGATTCCTTCTAATTTCCTCTACAGCTCTTAGAAATGAATTTGAGTTAAGCCCCTAATGACTTCTAACCATTTATGCATTTATTTGACATTCAATAGTGATGGATTAATTAAGCTAACGTAACTTAATTAAGTCTAAATCAAAGCTCTCCATCTCATTTCTACATATGTCAAGTGTCCTATAAAGTGTAAAATGACAATTTTACCCTTAGTTCATCCATGTAATTTCCATGCAACCAAAACATTTACATATGTTAAGTGACCTTATTTTTCAACATATTAACCAAGCATATAATAGGCCTTTGAATTTAATATTAGTTTCTTAATATGAATGAAGGAGAATTTTACATTAATTTCAATCTTCCATAGTATGCCACTTGAGGTAAGTCATATGTCTTATTTCATTTCTACACTATAATCATAAGTTACTTAGATATGCATTGTAAATGTATAGTAATGTGGTAATTTAAATAAAAACTCCAACTTAGATTATTCTTTTAATTAAATAGCATTATAGTCCTACAACTATATTTGTCCTATCTTATCGCCTAATCGTACATGGGTACCCATAATATACACATATATCAACCATTGTACCTTACTCGTATTTCGATGCAATTGGACTAATAATTAACTAAAATTAGATATTTTTAGTATAAAATAAATACTACACACACCATACACAAATAATATACCTCAGTGTCGACTCTCGAGGGTTGACCAAGTACTCCATGTTAGATAAAGTTTTCGTCAGAGTCTTGCGGTGGCACTAGTTAGAATATTCGGGTCGTTACAACTTGCTTAAGGTAACAGGTCGCTATAGTCTCTCATATTTAAGACAATTTCGTCTTTGAGACTAAGGGAAAATTACAAGTTACCAAAAGTCGCAAAGAAAAAAAAATTTGCTTTTCTGTGTATAGTTCCCGTTCCCATGTTATCTTTTCATTTGTCGTGAAACTATCATTTTCACTTAATTCGAACCTACAAAGCCTATTCATAGATTATACTTTCAAAAGCATAATGAAATTGTCTTTAAATTCTCCTACAATCTATGATACTTAACTCCTCAACATCTTTATTTTAACCAAGTTGTAGTTATAAATCACCTAATCTTCCATACTCTATCTCTTCTCTCTCTCTCTGTAGTTCTTTATTATTTTCTTTTTTTTTTGCAATAAAAACATTATGTAATCCACCATATTACCATTTTCATTAAAGAACTCTCATGGAGAAATCAATTCTTTCAGTGGTTAAACATTATGAGACATAAGCTCAAGATATCTATTCTTTAGAAGTAGGATTAACAACTCAGTTTCGTCGTCAACATGAAGAAAAATATAATGTAGTGAAATTGATGATGATTTCAACTATATCAATAAGTTCTTCCATTACTGGAAACAAGTCTCGGATCTCTGTTCGAAGAATTAAACATTAAAACGCCATATCATTTCATATTTGCATATACATATATCTTGCTCAATCCATCAAAAGAATAATATAACTTCATTGATAATGATTTGCAGACTTGATCAATCTATCAACTATAACTTCTATTATATTGCGCTAAAGCCAAAATCTAGTAAATTTCATTACGTAACCCCCAGTTATATTATCTTTCTACCATCAGATATAGACAAGAATTTATTTAACCCTTCGGGTTTTTATTATCCAGGCTCCACCTAATGAATAACTCTCATATCTCTTAATGAATTTAACAATATGTATCATCATCACAAATAATCCATAACCTCATCGTATACTTTAATATGATATAGCATTGCTTGTATAAATCATATAAAGAGATCCATGAGGTGATTAAAGTAATTCTTGCCTAAAATATTTTTTAAGCTATTATTTCATTTTTGAATCTAATGCGTCCAGCACAATTTCTATAGAAAATCTAAACAGAATACTAGTCCTTAATAGCCAAATTCTAGTGTATCAAGTGGTTCTCATTAGACTTCTTAATCATCTTATCACCTAGTTAATCAAACACTTGGCTCAGCTCGAATATGAGTTCTAAAGAACATATTTGTAATTACTAATTACAACAACTCAGTTGATAATGTGATTGTGCAAGACTTTATTCTATCATCATTGTTACACATATCTCTTAAGAGATAGTACTGAGAAATTCCTATTATAATTACACTTCGTATTTTTTTCTCTTTTCAAAGTATTGATCACATCAATCACTTTGTGTGTGTGATTTCTTAGAGTGAATTCATTATATGCATGAATTTAGGCTACTCACTTCACCTCTAATTTCTTTCACTCTGAAAACTATACTCTTCAAACTCTCCTAGCTCGCAGATCTCCAAATCACATTGCATAAACTCTTTGGTTTTCATACTTCTCATTTATCCTCTAGTGTTTCCTCTAAGATTCTCTAATCTTAAGAATAATTAAAAGTCTCTCCAAATCCCTTTCACTTGGGTAAATCGGTATTTCAAACCCTACCATAAATGAATGAACTGGTGCAACCTATTCAATTGAATGGATTCATAAATAAGTTGGAATCTACACCCATCTTTTATAACTCTAAATCTCAGCTATAAGATTTATCTTTTTAATTCATTCATTTCATCGTTCGAAATACATTTCAAGCTTTTGTTCTATAAGTGATATCTTAAATTGTTTGGTACGACTACTAAAATAGTTATTTTACAATAGTTCTTCTAAAACTTCTTTGAACTATATAATAGTATAAACTACAATTTTTCACGTCGTTGTGTCAACACACATCTACCTAAAATAAAGTATTATGATAAAGCTTTAATTTTTTCTATATGCTACGTATAACCATGCAATTATTGTAGTCAAACTACATTTCAATTCCGTCTCAAAGCATCCTTGTGTTATTTATAAATTATCTTAATTTCAGTATTGGGTTGATTGAATATACAACACAACGATACCACGAATCTTTATATACCTTGTTTGTATAATTCAATCATTCCAAGATAACACTACCCTTCTTATTCTGTGTTGAATATAAGACAATTCTCTAATTGTCCCAATCATAGTTAAGTCAGTTGACTTGTAATTAACATTCAACATATATCCGAGTGATTTACATTTGAAGCTTAATATTTGCAATTGCAATATTTGGTATAAACCAATTTATTGTTAGGGATTACATAACTTTGCGATATTGCTTGTACCTTTTCGATGTCTTCATACCTTTTTATATTATCATCGATAACATAATGATGATCTTACTCCGCTAGAGTTCAACAAGTCTACTTTTCCATTTATGAACACAAAATGAGCTCTAGTGACTTTTTATGGTTTCCACCATGATTTTCAACATGAACAAGCTATTGCTTGACATCATAGTCATATAATTCTAATTATGATCTTATTTTAATGAAAACCAGATCTCAACCAATCTTTGAGAACAATTGGTTTCATTTAATAGACCCAAACGAGTTGTCGATTTTGAGCAATGAATATTCATTCTCAATTTAGTTCAAATTAGTTAATTATTCGAGTTGAGTTCTCAAACTCATACAATTCCAATAACACATCAAGTAGAATAGAATTGATTATTGGTTTAATATCAGAAATCAAGTAATTGATGAATTTATTCTCAAATTCTGACAAAATTTCAAGAAAATCTGATAACCAGACTACTTGAAAATTATGAAATCACAATTTTCATTCATTAAGCTTAAATTCTCTTCATGAACTTATTATTATTCTAAAACAAATCAAACCATTTGAATCTTAAGTGATAGCTTTATTTCCAAGAGTCACTATTCATAAAAATTTATAAATTTATACAATCTTTTTATTAAGAGTAGCAGTTAATACCAATCTCTGGATATAATGCTTACTCATTCATTTCCAATATCATACGGTACTCATTGGATTTTCAAAATCCTCAAATTCATTGAAAACTTATTCTCCCCAATTTTGACGATTCAAGTCTAAAAGATTAGACTAGAACATCTTACTAGCTCACTGCCATGTTATAACGCAGACTATACACATTTTTAGCTTTAAGTTTATATATGAAATTACCATAAAAGTGATAGAAGTCCAACAGATAAGATTGAGTTGACTACAACGCTGAGCTTTCATAATCCTTCAACTCTCATCTCTCGTTGTGAATCTTCACTTTTAATGCAATTTTGCAATTATGACCATTTTCTTTTGTCATTCTATTATTGAGTGCGGATACACCACAACAACATTAATAAGCTTTTTCTTATTATTCCAATATGGACTAGCACCATATATGGAATCTTATACTTTATAATAATTTATACAATATGAATAAACTATTGGTTATATAACCTCACTAGGTTTTCCTCATCATTCATCAAGAATTTTCTCATTGAACGACTTTTAAATCTTGCTTAACTAGTCCCAATACTAGTATATTTTTCACTCAATATGAATCATCACCTTTGAGTTTCTTCGGAAATAATTTTCCTATTAATATCCATTCTCCTAATATTTGTCTCAAAGTCCAGGTCTAACATAGCCTTCTTCACCGACTATCATTATTCAAATAATATCAGTGAGGATAAAGACCTATAAAGATTATCAAATAAGAGAAGACTTTAATTTTTGTCTTTGTAATATTTCTTATGTCTTTCATTTTTCCATATACCATTGAGATTCAAGTTTCTAAAAACCTCAACCTTCAATAGCTTCTCGATTCCTAAGACATTAATGGATGCAAACCATCTTACTACTGTTCAGGAAAGACATATTATACATATCTATCTCATAGATATAATACATCACAACACATAACATAACTCAAGTTTTTATCTTTCATTACCCCCAAGACATAAATAAAAATCATTTATTAAGTTCTAGGTTATCAATAACTTTAGAACTAATTTTCAAGTCAATAAACATAGACCTATATTCAATTTACAAGTAATGAATTCAGTTTATAATACTAAGGCCTTGTTTGGTTAGGAGTGAAGTTATCTCCTGGGAGATACCTTATAGGAGTTAGGAACTAATCTTGTTAGGTTGTCCAACTTGCCTACAATTTATCACTTCAACTTACACCTTAAGGTGTGAGATATTTCTCCACCACCCCTAGGGAATTATCTCTCAAGAGTTGTGGACACAATTGCCCCTTATTAATGACTCATTTATTACTCATCTCTCTCTTGTTTGAAGGCTATTTATGTCAATTTATATTTTTTATTGTTTGAAAATTTGAAACTTCCCTATAAGTTTAAAGTTGAACCAAATATAAAAATATTAACTCTCAACTAACACTGTAAGTTAGCAAAAACGAGCCAAACGAAGCCTAAACTATATCAGAACTATTCCTTGATTCCATTAAATCTTGGAATAGTGAGACCAAACTTTATAAGTTTTGGCTCTCATAGCCATACCCCGATTTCGGGATATGCATACCCGATTTTGAGATGGACAGCCCACGGGCACCACAAAATCGAGTATAACTCAGAAATAAGAAAACTAATAGTTGTTTGACAACAAAATATCTATTTTACTAGATACACGACAAAAATAATATATATCTTACTGTGTATAAACTTCTCTTTTCGAATCTCTCGTGTCCATAATTGAACCCCTTTAGCTAAATAACTGAAATTGTTAATTTAATTAGCCAACCTCCCAGTAATACTCAAATTACAAACCATTAATGCAACACATATAATAAAATATCACAAAAGCATCAAATTAAACCATACCCTAGGGCAGACCTCAATAGGCCTGAAGCATAAACCACACTGGTGGACCAGGGAGTCGTGCACGTCGACTTGAAATATTCTAAGGTTAAATCGCAATATCAATAGTGCTTGTCAGCACTTGACCATATTGGTGGATCAATAATACCACATCGGTGGACTAAAATATGCCCATCGGCTTAACAAAAATCACCATTCTTAAGAGGGTTATGATTATTTCTTAAATTTTCTCCAAAAGAATGTATAAGTGGAAAGAGATAAAAACTAAAACAAAATGTGAGAATGAATCGTATTCTCGTTTTTATTTATAAAGGGAAAGCGATTTAATAAAACAAAAGTTATTATGACAAGTCATAATGACATGATAAAGATAAGATTTTTTATTTATAATGAATTCATAAACGAAAAGATAAACCGTCAAAGGTCGTTATCGATCATTATGTTAAGGAAACTTCTTTGAAACTTCTTATTCTTTATTTAAAGATTAATTTGAAGTTTCATTGTCAATCATAATGTTAAGATAAAGATAAAGAAACTTCTTTTCTTTTCCTAAAGATGTTAAGTGTCATTATCAATATTAGAATTGTATAATTGTAGAAGTTAAAGAGGCATTGAAAAGAATGAAAATAGGGAAAGCATGTGGCCCAAGATGAAATACCCATAGAGGTTTGGAAATGCTTAGGAGAAATCGAATTGACTTGGTTAACAAACCTTTTCAATAAAATTTTAAAATCAAAACGGATGCCAATGGATTGGAGAAGAAGCACGCTTGTGCCAATCTTCAAAAACAAAGGAGACATTCAAAGTTGCTCAAACTACCGAGGAATTAAACTTATGAGTCACACTATGAAACTATGGGAGAGAATAATTGACAATAGGCTAAGGAGAGAAACAACAATATCAGAGAACCAATTTGGTTTCATGCCTGGGAGGTCAACTATGGAGGCGATTTTCCTTGTAAGACGATTGTTAGAAAAATATAGAGAAAAGAAAAAAGATCTTCATATGATATTCGTAGATTTAAAAAAAGCATATGATAGGGTCCCTACAATCATACAAAATGATGGTAACATTGAAAATGATGTCACACATAGAATCCAAGCTGGATGGAAGAAATGGCGGAGTGCAACGGGGGTGATTTGTGATCGACATGTTCCTACTAAGTTAAAAGGAAAATTTTATAGGACCGCAATTAGGCCAGCTATGCTCTATGGAAGTGAATGTTGGGTGGTAAAACAACAACAATTACATAAAGTGAATGTAGCGAGAAATGAGGATGCTTAGGTGGATGTGTGGTAAAACTCGTAAAGATAGAATAAGAAATATAGAAATTCAAAGACAAGTAGGAGTAGCACCAATTGATACAAAGATTAGGGAAGGCGGTTGCGATGGTTTGGTCACCTACAAAGACGGCCTACAAATGCCCCAACTAGAAAACTTGACTCAATAGAAACTGTAGAAATTCGACGAGGTAGGGGTAGACCAAAGTTAACATGGGATGCATTAATTAAAAAAGATTTGAATGGTTCGCAAAGCTCACCATCAATTGCACTTAATCGAGCACAATGGAAAAGTTTGATCCATGTAGCCGACCCCAGTTAATTTGGGAGTGAGGCTATGTTGTTGTTGTTGTTGTTGTTGTATATGATAGGGTCCCTAGAGATGTTCTTTGGTGGGTTCTAGAAAGAAAAAGAGTGCATGCTAGATACATTGACACTATTAAGGATATCTATGATGAAGTAGTAACGAGTATAAAGATATTTGGAGGAGCTACAAAAGAATTTCCCATTACGATAGGACTACATCAAGAACCGGCTTTAAGCCCATATCTATTTACTTTAGTTATGGATGAACTAACTAGACATATTCGAGAGGATATACCATGGTGTATGCTATTTGCAGATGATATTGTCTTAGTTGATGAAACTAAAGATGGAGTGAATAGAAAATTAGAACTCTGGAGGAATACATTAGAATCTATAGGCTTTAAGTTGAGTAGGACGAAAACTGAATACATGCACTATGAGTTTGGAAACACTAGACATCGAGATGACGGAGTGGTAAAATTAGGGGAAGTAGAAGATCCTAAGGTAAATCATTTTAGATACCTAGGATCAATCATACAAAATGATGGTAACATTGAAAATGATGTCACACATAGAATTCAAGCTGGATGGAAGAAATGGCGGAGTGCAACAAGGGTGATTTGTGATCGACATGTTCCTACTAAGTTAAAAGGAAAATTTTATAGGACCGCGGTTAGGCCAGCTATGCTCTATGGAAGTGAATGTTGGGCGGTAAAACAACAACAATTACATAAAGTGAACGTAGCAGAAATGAGGATGCTTAGGTGGATGTGTGGTAAAACTCGTAAAGATAGAATAAGAAATATAGAAATTCAAAGACAAGTAGGAGTAGCACTAATTGATACAAATATTAGGGAAGGGCGGTTGCGATGGTTTGGTCACTTGCAAAAACGGCCTACAAATGCCCCAACTAGAAAACTTGACTCAATAGAAACTGTAGAAATTCGACAAGGTAGGGGCAGACCAAAGTTAACATGGGATGCATTAATTAAAAGGGATTTGAATGGTTTGTAAAGCTCACCATCAATTGCACTTAATCGATCACAATGGAAAAGTTTGATCCATGTAGCCAACCCCAGTTAATTTGGGACTGAGGCTATGTTGTTGTTGTTGTTGTTGCTCTTAAGTGTCATTATCAATCATAAAGTAAAGATAAAATTTATAGAAGCTTCTTATCCTTTACTTGATGACAATACCTCCTTATCTTTTGCAAGTTTAATTTACTAATTTATTTACTTTTATAATAATTACCTTGTTACCCCTAAGTACTATTTTATTATTTCACCTTTTACTAAAATGACTATTTCATCCCTTAAACTAACTACTTTTATTTATCACTATATTTATTGAAAAGACTATTTTATCCCTATCATAATATTTTAATTATTATTTATGATTAATCATGAGATGCAAACAAACAATGATGCAAATGATGTATCAGCAAAATGCATCACTCAATATTCATCCAAATGCATTGATGTATTATAATAAAGCAAAATAATTAGTGATTCGATAAGTGTAATACGTATCTCGATATTCATACTTTTCGGGGTGTTACATTTATGCCAAATGTATCAGAGCTATTACTGAAAACAATCTCTGGCTAGCTATGATACCATCTGTACCAACCCATATCGTAATTAAGGTTTAAGACCGAGCATTGCCCTAATTGAGTTAGGGGATGTTACACCACCATCCATAACACCAAGAATGAACCAAGTTCAATCCAGCTTGTTTGGACTTATTAACAACCGGAATCCAATTCTTGATTAACTTTTGAGGTCCAGATCTTGTTACATTATATTCACCAAAATAAACACGTTCTTCTTCCTCACACCTTTCATCACCAATAAAGACTTTTGAAATATTTTTAATACCCCACTTCGTCCGAGTGTTTGTATCCCTCATAATCTAATTCGGAAAAAGAAATTAGATTTTGAGTACAACTCGACACATATCGAACATCCTGAAGTGTTATGACACGTCCGTCAAACAATTTCAATTGAACTTTACGGACTCCCAATATCGGTCGCAGAGAGTTGTCATACATCAACATAACTTTGCCACCTATACAACTTGTATAATTACTAATCCATGCTTTATGTATGCATACATGTCATGTGGCCCCGCTGTCAATTATCCATTCTCCATTCAGATCACCAACTTTTTTTTTTACTGGTCACATATGATAGTCACTATCAGTCTTGAGAACTAACAAATTGTCAGCGTCGTCACCTTCAACATTGGAATCACCCTTTGTTGAACAGATGCTTTTTGTTGAACCCGCTCATTTACCTTTTCTATTCCTTTAATCTCTCATGAGATGCACTGGCTGACCGCATCTCCAACAAACCGCTTTCCCATACTTCTAGGAACCCTTCCTATAAGCTACCGAACCCATGCTTTTAGATGAACCGTTGTTTTCACCTTTCATCAATTTCTCTTCAGATATTTGTTGGGTTTTGGGGTTCATACGCAGCGGAAATTACAAAACAATTTTGACAAAAACCCCAACAGGATCCAAATCTAATTCTATTAAAAACGTTTAAACCATGAAAACTTAATCTTACCTCAGTCGCAATATACATTTCTGAAGGTTGATCGATCTCTAATGCGCTGCCAACGACGAACGCCCTCTATCAGCAGTCCACACACGAACGGCGGCCGAGATTCGAAGTGCTAGCTTCGAGAGAATACCAAACCTTTTGTTTCTCTCCAAAACGATCCAGAGCATACCAAAACCTAAGTCGTTTCTTAAACGAAAATAGAGTTTCGGCCTATTAATCTTTCGTGTGTGTATTGTAACTTAAAGCGTCTATTTATACAACCCTTGTATATAGACGGTTAAGTAAATCACAAATATACCCCTACTTAAAGAAGTATAAGTGTAATACACCACAAAGACGTTTCCGTCATGAATTTTATCATATAAAATTCATTTTTCTGAACCATCTTAAAATCTCGCAAAACCATTCTTAGTGTGCGACCCAATAGGCTCATACAACGTTAGCAGTGTACCAAAACACATTTTGGTATACAAGTCATAAGCGGCCTCTAGCAAGACATTATGACTACCCAAGTTGTACGAATATCAAATCGAAACAACCTAATCAATAGTGTATATAACATCCTTTTGTCACACGATATCCTTTTGATCAAACATAAGGCATGGAATTGTCATCCAACATGTTCAATCGTATTAGTCTCGATCTCTAGGTAGACTGAAAACATCCAAGTGACATTGATCAATATCAATTCACTTAGACTAGGCCTTTTAACAGTCTAACACATCGAGGGATCCACTAGATATCTCTCTTTCATATGAGAGGGACAAATTCTATCTCGATTACACAACTTCATCACATTGCTCACACAAAGTAACCAATCACAACATTTATAATCGTAGGTTAAAGACAACGTTTGATTGTGTCAAATCTTGTGTTCCTAATGTTGAAGTCTCTCGGTAATCTCAAGTCGAGGACTTGAATATATACCTATCATGAGAAACAAGCGTGACTTAATCCATGTGATATTCTCATATGGTCGGTCCAAGATTACTTTGTTCCCTAACAAGTACTTGTGATCTTGATTCGTATCCCTATACGTATAATCATCATATGATCATCAATCAAGACTCACACTAGTCTTAATTCATTATAGTTCCCAGTATAATGATCGACTATTGGACATTAAGGATATTTCGTAAATACCCATGGATCTTATTATAATGTAAACATGCAAATTAATTATAATAAACAGCAAATGAAATCCTCTATTTTATTAACTAAAAGTATTCATAAAGACATTTATGGATTGACCTAGGGCACATGCCCCAGCATCTCCCACTTGCACTAGGGCCAGTCATACATGTATCTAATGCCTAATGATCTAACATGACCATCATGTTTTGCTTGTGGAAGAGTTTTGTCAATGGATCCACAACTTTGTCTTTAGTAGGTACTCTGCAAATCGTTACGTCTCCCATCTCAATAATTTCTCTGATGAGATGAAAACGCTTGAGTATATGTTTGGATCTATGGTGTGATCTAGGTTCCTTGGCCTGTGCTATTGCCCCGTTATTATCACAATACAAACAAACGGGGTTAGCAATACTTGGAACCACACCTAGTTCGAAATGAACTTTTTGATCCAAAGCGCCTCCTTTCTTTGCATCGGACATTGAAATATACTCGGCCTCTGTTGTAGAATCCGTCACGATCTCTTGCTTCGAACTTTTCCACTTTTCGCACCCCCATTCAAAGTAAACACATATCAAGATCTGCGATCTAAAATCATATATATCGGTTTGAAAACTTGCATCTGTGTAACCATTTACAACTAGATCATTTTCAAAACCTCCATAGACCAAGAACACTTCCTTAGTCCTTCTTAAGTACTTAAGGATGTTCTTTCTTGCTATACTGATGACTCTCACCTGGATCGGCGATATCTCGCTTGTAGTGCTCAAAGCATATGATACATCGAGTCGAGTGCATAACTTGGCATACATGATAGATCTAATAGTGATGCATATGGAATCTTATTCATACGGTCTTGCTCATCATTTGTCTTAGGACATTGAGTCTTCTTGAGACTTATCCCATGAGACATTGGCAACAATCTCTTTTAGAGTCTTGCAAACCGAACCTATTCAGCACCTTGTCTATGTAAGCACTATGACTTAGACCGATTAGCCTTTTAGATATATCCCTATAGATCTTTATCCCTAGGATATAGGCCGCATCTCCTAAGTCTTTCATTGAGAAACACTTCCCTAACTAAGACTTGACATTCTACAATGTTGGGATGTCATTTCCAATGAGTAATATATCATCAACATACAGTACCGGAAAAACTACTACACTCCCACTGACCTTCTTGAATACACAAGGCTCATCTTCGTTCTTAATAAAATCAAAATCCTTGATTGCTTCATCAAAACGAAGATTCCAACTCCGAGAAGCTTGCTTTAATCCATAAATGGATCTTTGAAGCTTGCATATCTTCCTAGAATTCTCGGGATGTACAAAACATTCGGGTTGTGTCATATACACGTCCTCAAGCGACTTTCCATTAAGAAATGTTGTTTTTACATCCATTTGCCATATTTCATAGTCATAATATGCAGCAATGGCAATTAAAATTCTTATGGATTTAAGCATGGCGATTGGCGAAAAAGTTTCATCATAATCAACACCTTGAGTCTGCCTGAAACCTTTTGCTACTAGTCTTGCTCTAAAAGTATGCACTTTGCCATCCATGTCAGTTTTCTTCTTGAAAACCCATTTACATCCAATGGTCTTACCACCTTCAGGTAAATCAACCAAGTTCCAAACTTGGTTATCATACATGGATTGCATCTCGAGTTCATGGCACTTAGCCATTTATCGAGTCTGGTCCAGACATAGCCTCCCGATAAGTGGTGGGCTCATTTTGGTCTATAAGCAACACATCACGACTATCGGTAATGAGAAATTCGAATCTCTCTGGCTCATGTCTTACCCTACTAGATTTACATGGGCCTTGCATCACTTGTGGAGGTTCAACTGGTTCGGAACGTTGTTGAACTTCCGGTAGCGGTTCGATGTTTACCGTGATTCTTGAACTTCTTCAAGATTTATTTCTTTCCCACTAGTGTCTTTTGAAATAAACTGTTTTTCCATAAAGGCACCATACCGAGCAACAAACACTTTGTTCTCAGCGGGATTATAAAAGTAATATCCTTTTGTTTCCTTAGGATACCCCACAAATAAACGCTTGTCGATTTAGGTGCTAGTTTTTTCGAGACTTGTCGCTTTACGTAAGCCTCACAACCCCAAATCTTAAGAAAAGACAAACTAGGTCTCTTCCCGTACCATATCTCATATGGTGTTTTATCAACCGCTTTAGAAGGAACTCGATTTAGAGTGAAAGCTGCGGTTTGTAATGCATAACCCCAAAAGGATAATGGAAGATCTCGCATGACTCATCATAGATCGAACCATATCTAATAAGGTTCGATTTCTCATTTCGGAAACTCCATTCCATTGTGGAGTTGCTTTGGTTGAGTCAATTGGGAGACAATCCCACAATTTCTAAGATGATCATCAAATTCTTGGCTTAAATATTCACCACCTCGATCGATCAAAGTGTTTTGATAGTTTTACCAAGTTGATTATGCACTTCATTTTGAAACGTTCGAAACATCTCAAATGATTCACTTTATGTTTCATAAGATATATATAACCATATCTCTGTTGAAATCATCGATAAATGTAATGAAAGTACGATAACCTCCTCTAGCCATTGTGTTTATAGGACCGCATACATCGGTATGTATTAGACCCAATAAATCACTTGCCCTTTCACGTGTCCAAGTAAAGGGATTTTTAGTCATCTTGCCTAGTAAACAAGATACGCATGTTTCATATGTTTCTAAATCAAATGAATCTAGAAGCCCATCTTTATGGAGCTTCGTTATGCATTTCTCGTTTATGTGTCCGAGACGACAATGCCAAAGATAGGTTTGATTACGAAATGACAATCTTCTTCCTTTTCTTTTGGGTGTTTTGAAGCGAGAACAGGCTGGGGCTTGACTTGTTCCATAGGCTTTGCGACAGGTGCAACAACAGCCTTGGCAACTCTAGCCTTGCCTTTGCCTTTCTTCTTCATTCCCTTTCCCTTTTAGACCATCGACATATTACTAGAGGGTTTCTTGATATTTTGTTCAGCAGTTTTGAGCATCAAATGCAACTCCGAAATTGATTTCTCCATATTATTCATATTGTAGTTCATCTCAAATCGTGAGTAACTTTCTGGTAATGAATTCAGGATCAAATCCGTAGCCAACTCTTGGCTTATGGGAAATCCGAGTCTATCAAGCTGGTCAACATAGCCCTTCATATTCAGAACATGAGGACTAACTGACGCACCCTCAGTCATCTTGCAAGAATGTAGTTTTTTGACTATCTCGAACCTTTCTTGCCTAGCTTGCTATTGGAACATTTCCTTCGGCGTTACGGCCATGTCGTAGGCTTCCATTAGTTTCATGTCCTTCTGAAGTTTAGGAACCATAGTTGCTAGCATAATACATGTAACATCAGTAGAATCGTAGACATGCTTATTATGCGCATCCTTCACAGCTTTCGTAGCATTGGCTGGTGGGTCCTCAGGGATTGAAGCATCCAGGACATACAACTTGCGTTCATGCTTAAGAACAATTCTCAAGTTTTTGAACCAGTCAAGAAAGTTAGTCCCAGATAGCTTATCCTTCTCAAGGATGGATAGCAGTGATAGGGGATTATTGTTACTTGAAGAGGCCATTGATCTACAATAAAGATTATGCAAAGTTTATTTTAGTATAGAGGAATAGACTCCCACTAAATTAACAACCCTCCTAAAACATACTGTTTATTTAGGGGACTAAAATCCATATTTCACCTAATTCTATGACAGCTATGGCATGAAACACAGAACTAGGTTATTTATGTAGGTAACAGTTACCAACTACATCTTATGTAATTTTTAGATCATTTAATGAGATACGGGACATCTTATGTCTTAGCATGTTTTTAACTCATCATTTGCCTAAAGCTCAAAACTATTTTGATGGCTTTATTAAGTCGGACCATTTTAACACATTTAGGTAACTCGTACCCAACTTGTCTCACCAAGATAACACAATACACCCAGCTATGGCTGAAACTATATTAGTGTGATCGAGGCCTTTGACAAGTGTTTAAAATGGATGACATTAGACTTAAAATTTAATAGATGGATTTTACTCAGTTTTAGTGATTTTTATGTAAACAATGAAATATCATATATTTTATCGATTTGTTAGTTTACTAAACAATTTGGAAATTTTTATACTATTCACTAATAAAAGAATTTCCGAAAATTGAAATTTGATATAGAAAATCATATTTTTCGCTGATTTTACTATACTAAATTTACCCCTTAATTTATCTAAAATTAAGTCAATTAAAACATTTTTAATTAACCCGGGCCCACATCTAACTAATCATCTTATCCTAATCCAATTAGGACTTTAGATATTTGAATCCTAGCATATCACCAATAACAAACTTCTCCATATTTATCTCCTATCCAATAGGGATAACGAAACAGATTTCGATTATATCTCCTAATCTAATTTGTTATCTATCTTTATAAAATAGAAAGTTCATAACAAAATAGATATAACGAGATAAATAAATAATTTCGAAAATTAATTATTTGCAATTTCGGTCCTCATCCAAATAATCACAAACATGTAATTGAATCATGAACATCCCAATCGAACCTAATCATATTAGTTTCGAATTAATATTCAGCCTTATACAATTCAAGAAACGTAAGACAATGTAACCTAAATATGCATACCGAATTACAGAGATTTCATCCATGCATCAATACACGAAAAATAAAGATTATACCTAATGGTGTCATGGACAACAGAACACGAAACTCAATTCATTGAAATTATTTGAATTAACCTAACATGGTTACTAGCATGTAAGAAACTGATTTTAATTAAATCACGAATATGTGTATCATATACACAAAACATGATAATAAATCTCACAGGAAACTTATGTATATCACATATACATCAACTATTAACATGCTTTCAATCATATATCATGTATATATCAGAAGAAAACATGCAATGAATTTAATGGAATCAAACTCGAAGGCTCTCATACCACTGTTGGGTTTTGGGGTTCATACGCAGCGGAAATTACAAATCAATTTTGACAAAAACCCCGACAGGATCCGAATCTAATTCCATTAAAAACGTTTAAACCATGAAAACTTAATCTTACCTCAGTCGCAATATACCTTTCTGAAGGTTGATCAATCTCTAAGGCGCTGCCAACGACGAACGCCCTCTATCGCGATCCCACACACGAACGGCGGCCGAGATTCGAAGTGCTAGCTTCGAAAGAATACCAAACCTTTTGTTTCTCTCCAAAACGATCCAGAGCATACCAAAAACCCTAAGTCGTTTCTTAAACGAAAATAGAGTTTCGGCCTATTAATCTTTCGTGTGTGTATTATAACTTAAAGCTTCTATTTATACAACCCTTGTATATAGACGGTTAAGTAAATCACAAATATACCCCTACTTAAAGAAGTATAAGTGTAATACACCACAAAGACGTTTCCGTCATGAATTTTATCATATAAAAATCATTTTTCTGAACCATCTTAAAATCTCGCAAAACCATTCTTAGTGTGCGACCCAATAGGCTCATACAAAGTTGGCAGTGTACCAAAACACATTTTGGTATACAAGTCATAAGCGGCCTCTAGCAAGACATTATGACTACCCAAGTTGTACGAATATCAAATCGAAACAACCTAATCAATAGTGTATATAACATCCTTTTGTCACACGATATCCTTTTGATCAAACATAAGGCATGGAATTGTCATCCAACATGTTCAATCGTACTAGTCTCGATCTCTAGGTAGACTGAAAACATCCAAGTGACATTGATCAATATCAATTCACTTAGACTAGGCCTTTTAACAGTCTAACACATCGAGGGATCCACTAGATATCTCTCTTTATATGAGAGGGACAAATTCTATCTCGATTACACAACTTCATCACATTGCTCACACAGTAACCAATCACAACATTTATAATTGTTCGGTTAAAGACAACGTTTGATTGTGTCAAATCACTTGTGTTCCTAATGTTGAAGTCTCTACAGTAATCTCAAGTGGAAGGACCGGAATATATACCTATCATGAGAAACAACTATGACTTAATCCATGTGATGTTCTCATAGCGGGTCGGTCCAGTACTTTGTTCCCTAACAAGTACTCGTGATCTTGATTCGTATCCCTATACGTATAATCATCATATGATCATGAATCAAGACTCACACTAGTCTTAATTCATTATAGTTCCCAGTATAATGATCGACTATGGGCATTTAGGATATTTCTGTAAATACCCATGGATCTTATTATAATGTAAACATGCAAATTAATTATAATAAACAACAAATGAAATCCTCTATTTTATTGACTAAAAGTATTCATAAAGACATTTATGGATTGACCTAGGGCACATGCCCCAACAATATTAACATGGGAGTGACTTCTACAAACTGATGATTTCCTTCCCGTACATTAGTGTTGGCTTCACGTGTCTGAACGAAAGTGGAAGTGACCAGATGAGTTTGCACATCAGATCCTCATCAATGACTTGCTCTCCCAAGTCTTCAAATTCAAAGACAATCTCGTTAAGAATACTAAGATGTTTAGCAATACTCTTACATTCATCTATCTTCGAGTGATGGTACCGCTCCTTCAGGTAAAATCGATTTGACATGTTTTTCATCATGAACATATTCTTCAATTTATCCCAAAGATTTTTTGCCGAAGAAATATTCCCCACGTTCAAAAAAACATTATTTGCCAAATTGAGTATTATGACATTCGCGCCCTAAAATCCAACTATTCTCAATTCTCATTACTTTCCTTCCCATGATTCTTCAACGCTTGACGTAGCACATATTGAATCAACAAATCTTTGACTTGAGTTTGTCACAAGCCAAAATTCATCTACCTGTCCAACTTTTCCATATCGAACTTTTTATCAAACTTGTGTACTTTGACATCTCTAAAACTTCACCTTAATAGAGTATCCCTCATTTCTGAATCTTGGCTCTAATACCAATTTATTGTGATGAATCACCGCGAAATACCTAAGATTTCAGTCATGCAAATACACCTAAAGGCAATAACCATAGAGAAAATAGTGAATATAAGAGTTTACATGGAAAACTCCAAAATCATGAAAAAAACCACGTGCAAAAAACAAGACAATCCACTATCAATAGTTTAATACATAAAGGAAAATTCTCCCACACTTAATTAGGGCATCCGACAGGCCTAGATTGCCATAAACCTATAATAATCTAGCAGTTTGACCCTCAATCACAATAATTACATAAAAATCTATTAGAATATTTATTAAATACGATTCTTTATCAACCACAAAAGGATTCTAAAATGAATCTTGTACCTCAAAATCAATAAAGATTAATTATATAATCCTTAAATATTCATAAAAATTTTTCCGTCAGCATCTCTTTTATTTCTAAAACTACACTGGAAATCCCGACCTTCATAAATCTTCAACAAAGCCTGCTCAGCGTGGTGGAAATGCCGAAGGACTTTTAATCCATCCCATAACATAATATATCACATTAATAATAATTATTTATTCATTCTAACCTATCTCAGAGTTTCAACATAAGGACATTAATACAATCCATCCCTTAATATAACATAATATATCACATTAATAATTATTTATTATTTTTATTCATTAATACAAACCTAACAAATCTCGAAAAGTTTCATAACAATTATAATTAAATCATTAATACACTATCCGCTACACTTATAGTAATCAAATGCATAATTGGCATTTTCCAAATCAATCCGTTTAAAACCCGGTTCCAAAATATAATAGGACTCATGCGCGGAGAGAATAACCAAACGAGTCTCGTTCCTTGGGAGTATGATCTGAATCAACGTGATCTCATGATCAAAATCATGACTTTCAAGTATAATACAGTGTTCAATAACCCCGAAAGATATAAGGAGATAACGTGTTACCCTCCCACGTATGCATGTACAACAAAATGCAAAAGGATTCATTTATACGAAATATAATTAAAATGTATAATTCAAAATTAATACAAAAACATCAAGCTTTATTTTTAAGAGTTGGATCACCTTGAGAATCGTTCTAATAGATTCCTTGCATAACCAATTATATTATAGGTCATACTTCAAGTGAAATGATATCACGAAGCCTAATGAAATCCGCAATAAAAGTACGTTTAAGTACTGTTTCCAAAAATATTAATTTATATAACTATTTCAACTAGCTTTCAACTAGCCAACTCGGGGTAACATTTTAACCTTGAAAACCTCAATATTTGTCATGATGACCTTGAAAGAACTTGTAGAACTCATGTCCTACTTTTCATAGACTCTAAGAACACCCAAATCGGAACATCGAATGAGAAGTTATGAATTTCCTCATATGGCCTATCGACTTGACAACTTTATATATTTTGAATTAAAAAAACTTCTCCAAATTAATATTCTCGCAATTAAATCATCGAAACTCGACAATAAACACCGCAAAACCACCGATACCAACATCAAAACATTTTTACAGCTTGTGGAGTCAAATTGGACTAAAACCATTAATCAATATCAACTATTTAAACATCTCCAAAATAGTTATCAACTAAATTGCATTAGTTTACCTCATCAAAACCCTATTCCACGTCGGTGGAATTTATCCCAAATTGAGGCAAATCAATCCAATATACTAATAACAATAATTCTGACCAATTTCTATCAAAACCCCGATAAAGAAATCGAAAAATCGCGAGAATTCAAGTTGAATTGAGGAAAAATGCATGGCATCGAGAATTTACAAAATTGCAGGTCAAATACTTCATCTCTACAGTAGAAACTTAGCTCGAACTAACGTCTCGCGATGCTCTACAGTTTTGCTGAAAGAAACCGAGCGAAAACCAAATGTCAGAAGCTCGAGGAGCAAAAGATTGAATTGAGAGGATAAAGAGAAAATGTTTTGTTGAATATAAAAAGAATCGATTGATTTTTTAAATTTTAGATTTTATTTATTTTTATATAAACCCTCGGATGCTTATCAACAACATAATTTCTTTTATTTATTAATTTCATAAATCCCTATTTTGACTTCCGGCGCCCATTTTCTATCCGACTTTTCACCAAATTGAACAAAACTCTCGACAAAACAATCCATCTTCATGACATGTTCATAACACTGGTTTTGGTCGCGCCAAAACTCAAAAATCTTAACTTTGTCCATAACATACGGAACCATTATGAACCATTGTTCTTGCCATACTTATCCAAACTTGCACCAATTTGGACTAAATTCTCAATCTCAACTACTGTCAACCGACATCGAACTCGAAACAATATCTCATACAATTTCGTCTCATTTCACATTATCTCTAATCCCGACTTACACAAACATCTGAGGAAAATCGAGGCAAGTCCCCACGTCATCTCATTAAGTCCATTTAAGGTCCAGATTTTGAATTTTGAATCTAAATTCAATTATTCGTTGCAAAATTCGAAACTAAAATTTATGTCAATATTTTGACTATCTCGGCACACGTCACGACATGTATCTCGAAACAAAACCCTGCAAATCTTAAATTTACTCAACTACACAAATTTCACAAAATAAAATAATATATAATACACAACATTAGGTAAACATCACAGATTAATCAAATTAATTATAAATCTCAAATTCACTGATGTTTAGTTCCTGACTCACGACCAAAACCATAATTAAGCTTCCTTAATCCCGAATTAACTGTAATTACCGATTTAAAATTTCGGGATTTGACAATCTTCCCAACTAATAAGAATTTTGTCATCAAAACTAAAATTTAACCAAATCTATCTAAACTCAAAGATATTCAAAAAATGCTCTCTCATACATGTCTCTCGTTTTCATGTAAGCTCTTCATACAACATGTTACTCTACAAATCAAACTAATTCCATTCAACTATATAATGTGAATCAGATTCTTTCTGCCTGAGCATAAACGCATGAAATTCGTCATCAATTTCGGCTCACTGAGGTGGTACTACCAATCCATACACAAACTTCCCAACCCATTTCACAATCTCAAACGATCATGTAAATAAAAAAAAGCTTTCCTTTCAGTCCAACCCTGTAAAGTCTTTTTGCGAGGGGAGACTTTCAGATACACTTAATCTCTTTCACTATATATCACAAACCGGTAATAGAGATCATAATAACTTTTGTATCTTTTCTAAATGTTTTCAGTCCTAGATAAATCTGATGCACAACCTCAGTGTGATCTCCGACCATCTATGACTCCAACTCTACCCAATCCTCCGGATTCAACCCTATCGATAAGAGATCGACAAGGTATCACATACCATGCCTAAAATGGAGTCATTTCAATACACAATTGACAACATTTATTATAAAATGACTCAAACAAAGGCATGTATTCTTCCCATGAACCTCGAAATACTAGTATACAAGTTCTAAGCAAGTCTTCCAATACATAAATTCACCTTTCGGTCTGACCATCCACCCGAGGATGAAATATAGAACTGAAAAAAATTGAATGTCAAAATAATTCTTGTATGCACTGCCACAACCCTAATGTGTACCGAGCATCAAGATAAGAAAATATCATCAGCGACACTTCAAACAAGCGAGCCACCTCTCGCTCGCACAACAAGCTCAACTGTGTAAAGGTATCTAAAATGTACATAGAAAGAACATGAGCACACATCACCGGTCATCAACAATGATTCACACCACATCATGTTTCTCCTATGAAATAGGCATATGAATAACAAATTTTATCACGATATATTATCATTTTCATTACAATATGGAAAGTAGCTGCAACGTATCTCCAAGTTTTCGCCTATCGGCCATAACCTGTTGACAAATCTCATATTTCCTCACATAATCACCCACGTCAGGTTTCATCCTTGGCCACCAATACAATCGCCCCATATCATAACACATTTCGGTTCTACCAGGATGAATGCTAAATCTAAACCGATGAGATTCTCTCAATATCTCATCTCGAATCTTAGCCACCGATGGAATCAACAGTATGCCTTTAAACTTCAAACTTTAATCAACAAACCCAACTCAATCTGGATAATTACTATTATCAGCAAACCCCTTAAAATTCTCATAATCCACATCACTTTGGTGACACTGTATCACTTCCTGAATAAGAGACGAGTTGTATTCTAAGTGAGCCAAAGTCGGTTCATCATCAACCTCGAGAACCTCTGACAAAATCATAACAATGACTTTTTCGAGTAACTCATACTCGTAAGTTAACCGACTAGTTGCACGCAATGTTTCAGCACTCCTCATGCTCGATGCGTCAGCAACAACATTAACTCCACCTTAATGGTATTTAAGACTAAAATTAAAGTTTTTCTAACGTTCAACTATTATTATTGTCTTACATTCAATTTTGTTTGAGAGAACAAACAATTCAAACTCTTATGATTTTTTAAATACCATAAAACTTCCCCATATCTCAACAGCTTCAAAAAAAACATAATCACCGCTAATTTTAAATCATAAACAAAATAATTCTTCTCGTGGATATTTAATTGACAAGAAGCCTAAATAATCACCCTTCTATTTTGCATTAACACGCAACTCAAATCCACTTTCGATACATCAGTCTAAAATGAAAGCATTTTCCTCGTTTTAGGCTATACAAGAATTGGTGTTGAAGTCAAACGCTTCTTCAATTTATTAAAACACAGCATTGCATTCGTTGACCAAACAATTGGAATGTCTTTCTTAGTTAATTTAGTAACTGGCGCAACTATCTTTGAAAATCTTTCATAAATCATAATAATCGCCAACCAAACCTAGAAAACTTCGTATCTCGGTCACTTTGATAGGTTTCAAATAACTAATGATAGCTTCATTCGTGGTTGTGTCCACCAAAATTCATTTCATACAAACCACATCACCAAAAAACTTCACCTCAGACAACCAAAACTCGCATTGGCTAAACTTAGCATGCAGCTTATGATTTCTCAAATTTTAGAGATTAACTCTAAGATATTATTTATGATCCTCGTGAATCTTAAAGTATATTTCGATATCATCAATAAACACTATCAAAAAATGACCCAAACACAACCTCAACATTCTCTGCATCAAATGTATAACCATTGTCGGAACATCAGTCAACCTAAATGACATAACAATAAACTTAAAGTAACCATATTTGATACTAAATGCGGTTTCCTATACATCATGTTCCCAAACCCTCGACTGATAGCAACCTTAACAAAAGTAAATCTTTGAAAAGACTTTCGATCTATTCAGTTGATCAAACAAATCATTAATTCGAAGCAATAGATATTTATTTTGAGGAGTTACTATGTTTTACTGTTTATAATCAATGTAAAGACTCGAACTACCATTCTTCTTTTTCACAAAAAGGACTATTGCACCCCACGGTGACTTACCTTGATGCATAAACTCCTTCATCAATCACAAAATTAATCTCTATTAGAGATGGAACTCCAGTTAATTCATCAAAATACATGTCCACGAATCTCCAACCATAAGAATCTCCTCTAGTTTAATTTTAAATCTTGCCTCTGTACTATAGTTCTAGTAAAAATTTCAATTTCTTTCTAATGACTAGCTAATCCATTATTAACAACACCTCAAACTTTAATAACTATAACACACAAAATCAACAATCATCTCATGCATGGAGATCTCAACAACGTATTTCTCATACATTAAGTGAGAATCCATCCTAACCCCAATTACTATGTTATGTACAAGATGAATAGGGACTCACACAAGAGTTAAACCTAACTTAATCACCACACGACCACAAACTAAAATTGAACCTTTAATAAGATTACGATTTGTACTTGAATCTCATTCAGTCACCACCTGAACACATTCTCTGATATGTTTTTGAGTTTGTGACATACAAAATGATGCTCTTAAAAGTTATGGACACGTCTCTTGTAATGACTTTTCTTTCCATACCGAGAATAGTCTCTGCTGATGTGACCCTCTTTTTCATACCTAAAACATGTCATTGTAGGTTTATTACTTATAAAATACTCTTGAATAGGTCTTGATCTCTTATTCAAGGTTTACGTCCCTGAGATCCTTGACCCTTACCTTTATCATGATTCGTGTTGAAAACTTGTATAATCACATAGGTATTGGCCCTATCTCGAACCTCTAGCAGAATGTTCAATTTAATCCTTAATATAATAGTACCAAACTCTTCCTACTTTTCCTCTCGTGACATTCCACTATCAACGAATGTATCAGTCTCAATCGGAAACTACAACAACCAGTTCAACTCTCAGATGAACTATGATAGTAGTCTGCTCTTCCTAAGTGATTGAAATGGCATTGGGAACTTCTTGGGACACACAACCACAAATACTAGGGTTGGTAGCTCAGGTATTTATCAACTCTAACATCTTCAAAACCAAAATCTAAACGTATTTGAATCCACACACTGTGGATACCTATTATCCTTGTTCGATCCTTAATCTAGCTCTTGTTGTTCACTTATAATTTTCGCAATACAAATTGCAAGAAAAGTGGTTCAAAAGCCTATATACATCGATATCTCGATAATATAAAACACATATAACAAAATCATAAAGTTTTTAAACTTTTTAACCCCGTTCCATCGCATTACTTCCCAGCTAATCACTCATTGAGCCTTAATCAGCAAGATTGTTTTAGAATCCCAGGCTCTGATACCAACATTGTCAGGCCCCACATAATTAGGGCATCTAACCGGCATAGATTACCGTAAACCTCTGATAATCTAATAGACTGACCCTCAATCACAAAAATACATAAAAACCTATTAGAGTATTTATCAAACACGATTCTTTATCAACTACAAAAAGGTTATAAAATGAATCTTGTACCTCAAAATCAGTAGAGATTAATTATATAATCCTTAAATATTCATAATTTTTTTTGCCAGCATCTCCTTTATTTCTGAGCCTACACCAGAAATCGCACCTTCATAAATCTTCAATAAACATGCTCACCTTGGTGGAAATGTCGAGGACTCACAATCCACCCTATAACAAAGTATATCACATTAATAATGATTATTTATTCATTCTAACCTATCTTAAACTCTCAACATTATTAAATCATTAATACCTTAACTTCTCGGCATTCCAATCCATCCTAAAACCAATAAAATAATTTCAATCCTTCTTGAAATCATTTCAACACTTTCAAAAGATATCCTAACCTACAAGAACCCAAAAACCGATGTATACAATATTTTATATTCAAAAGTAATGCAAGCATAAAGAGAAAGAAAGTGAGTAAGTTACCAATAATCAAAAAGTTTTTCCTTTCTTTGTAACCGCTAAAACCATGTCATTATCCAATTAAAAAAATTCGATAATGTCAGATAAGTAAATCTCACACTATCCAGTACACCTATAGTAATTAAATGCATAATAATCTAAGGAATTTAAACGAACAATATGCAATGGGCCATTTTATTAATGTCGTTAATTATCTCGAATTTAGAGACTTGGACGCCAGCTCAGATCTATGTGGACGTCGTGGTAGACAAAGACACATGAGGACCTAGGTGCGTTAGTTTATTGCGTGTTGGATGCTTATTTGCGATGCCATTTATTGAAATACATCGCATGTGTATATGTTGCATAACAATACGTGCAAGATTGTGTGAACTATATTCGCCTCGATATGTGTCGACACGAGTACCGGGTAGTTGAAGGGACCAAATATTAGGTCGAGGAAACTAAAACACACAAATTAAATAAAAAATTGGCCAAGTAACTAATATGGAATGAGTATTAGGTGGCTAGTGACGCGGCGGTACACGTATGTCGTTGTTCGGAGGCGAAACCAGGCATCAAAACGCCCGAAAATGGCATTTTTGTGCTTAAAACACAAGCGAGTGTCCCAAAAGTGTTACAATTCAGAGTCAAGAAGTGTTAGGTTGGAATAAATGGAGGGTTATTGATGCATAGAGATGCACATGTGAGTGGAGATGCTAAGTGACTATAAGTCAACATCCACCACCTTTTCTCTCAGCCACACTCTCACTCACAATTGAGAGGCCGAGAAGAAGAAGAAACGGAGAGGAAGAGGAGAAGGATAAGCCGAGAAGGAGAGAAGAGAAGGTGGAAACATCAGGATCAAGGTGAGTCGTTGTTGATTTTGTTGTGTATTCGTTGTTTCCATGGTGGCCGAGAGGGTCAAGGGTGGAGATGGTAGGGGCGTCTCCCCTGCGATCGATTCCACTTGGGGTTGGGGTTGGATCTCAACCCCAACCCAACTGAAAAAAAAAGAAAAAAAAATTCTGGCGATTGAACTAGGGATCCATGGGGCGAGCCTGGACCAATTTTGGTCCAGGGTCGGGTCCGACCCGTTTTGGCCGACCCAACCCAAACCAATATAAAAAAAGAAAAATTTGGAAAATATTCCAGAAAAATTGGAAAAATTTGAAAAACATTTTATTTCCATAAAATAAATAGAAATTGATGAATTTCTATGAAAAATAAAATATTTGAGAATCTCGGACGCGACTTTTGCGGGGTTTTTACTTCGAAAAGCGCGAAATTGGCAATTTGGCCTAAAATTTTTAGAAATTAGTCGTAAATTGTCATGCTAAATCAGAATTACTGATAAATGGACATAGGTGGACACAGGTGATCAATTGGCGACCAAGGACTCAATGGACTTGGACTCGGGGATTGATTACGGGGTATTGGAGTGCGTTGTGAGGTTTGTAAAATCCAATTGAAAAACTCTGACTATTTATTTCACTTCATATTTCCATTCATTTCTAGTATTCTTTGTGGTCTTTATTGCATATATATCTTGTTTGGACGGTTGGTTGAGTTACTCCCACTAGATTTTCCGTTGTGTGTCTATGCATTCTAGATCATAGCATGTGTATTAGGAGTTCTCGGTGGATAACGATCTGAGCTAATGAACTGCTACATGTTTCGATGCATCGTAGCTCTACGCCGGCCACCGAGAGGGACCAGGTGATAGCTAGTTGGGTGTGCCAACTAGTGGGATCCTGGAAGGGTATTCCGAAGTATGGTTTAGTCTAACTGGAACAGGCACATACATTTACACTTTATTGTTATCTATGCATGCGATGCTCGAATTATAGTTGTATGTTTACATTTGGCATGTCTATTTAATAGTATTTATTGAATTCCACTTGTTTATTGGAATGTTCAGAGAAGTTCCTTGGGATTTTACTGACTTTACTCGTCATCCATTTTCTTCTGTGATGATTGAGTGCAAATCCGAGTACAAGTAAAGGCAAGGGGATCTTAGGCGGCTACCTCTGACTGCCTGATGTCGAAGACTACTTGTACATGTGTTTGTTTTTGATATTTTGATTTCTTTTGGGAACTTGGGAGTATCATGACATTATTCGTGTAGATACCTTATATGGTATAGTCGTATATCTCTATACCGAGTACTTTTCAGGGTTTTTCCACAATAAGATTTGTTTATTTGATTATTAATATTTCTTGAATTAATAGTATGAAGTACGACTTCCATTGAAAATGTCACTTATCTGTTGTACACATAAGTGGATACAAATCTCGATATAGAAAAAAGGCGGGGATGCCATACAATATAATTTAAGGAATTTAAATACAACCATGAATCCATCCCATTTCTGTTATTCGACCACAATCAGACGACCGATCTCCAAAAGTAGTAAGTAAACAATAATAATGACTCATGCACAGGGAGAATAACCAAACGAGTCTCGTTCCTCTATACTATAGGACTATGATTTGATTTAATGTGATCTCATAATAACCATGTGATGCAAAATACCAGTGACTCCAGCCCCTCAAGCATAATATAGTGTTCAATAACCCCGAGATAGACACTATAAGGAGACTTGTAACGCCTTACCCTTCCAAATCATGTATGCATGTACAACAAAAATGTAATTCAAGGATCAATGCAATTTATACGAAATATAATCATAAAAAGTAAAGGTTACCACAGGACTTACTTAATCTTATAAACAACCAACTTCAAGCTTAATTTTTAGGTTCTCGGAGTGTCAGATCACCTTGAAAAGGGTTCTAATAGCTTTCCTGCATATCGAATTATATTATCGATTAAGTTTCAGGTGAAATGATATCACTAAGCCCAACAAAAACCACAATCAAAGTATGTTTGAGAACCGCTTCCAAAAATATTAATTTATATAACTATTTCAACTAGCCAATTTAGGGTAACTTTTTAACCTTGAAAACCTCAATATTTGTCATGATAACCTTAAAGGAACTTGTAATACTCATATCCTACTTTTCATAGACTCTAAGAACACCTAAATCGGATCACCGATGGAAAAGTTATGAATTTTTCCATATAGCTTGTCGACTTGGCAACTTTATATATTTTGAACTAAAACAACTTCTCCAAATTAATATTTTTGCAATTAAATCCTCAAAACTCGACAATAAATGCCACAAAACCACTCGACACCAATACCAAAATATTTTCATAGCCCGTGGAGTCAAATTGGATTAAAATCGATAATCAATATCAACTATTAAAACATCTCCAAAATAGTTATCAACTAAATTGCGTTAGTACCTCATCAACACCCTAACCCACATCAGTGGAATTTATCCAAAATTGACGCAAATCAATCCAATATACTAATTAACAACAATTCCAACTAATTTCTATCAAAACCCCGTGAAAGAAATCAAAAAATCGAGAGAATTCAAATTGAATTGAGGAAAAATGTTTGGCATTAAAAATTTACGAAATTGCAAGCCGAATACCTCATTTCTACCGCAGAAACTTAGCTCAAACTAACCATCTTGCTATACTCTACAATTTTGCTGAAAGAAATCGAGCAAAAATCGGATATCGAGAGCTCGTGAAGTGAAAGATCGAATTTAGAAGGTTAGGAGAAAACGTTCTATTGAATATAAAAGGAATTGATTGATTTTTTTATTTTTGACTAATATATATATAAACCCTCAACTGCTTGTCAACAAGTTAATTTCTTTTTATTTATTAATTTCAGTAATTCTTATTTTGACGTGTTTTGATTTTCAGCGCCCATTTTTTATCCGACTTTTCACCAAATTGAACAAAACTCTCGACAAAACAGTTTATCTTCATGAAATGTTCATAACACTGGTTTTGATCACACCAAAACCCCAAAAATCTTAACTTTGTCCATAACATACGAAACCCCTCATGGACCAACCCCCTTGTCATACTTATCCAAACTTGCACAAGTTTGAACCGAATCTCAACCTCGACTAGTGTCAACCGACAACAAACTCGAAACAAGATATCACACGACTTCATCTCATTTCACACTACCTCCAATCCCTACTTACACGCAAATCGAGGCAAATCCTCACGTCAGCTCGTTAAGTCCATTTAAGGTCCAAATTTCAAAATTTTAATTTAATTCAATCATTCGTCACGAAATTCGAAATTAATATTTATGTCAATATTTTAACTATCTCGGCACCCGTCTCGACACGTATCTCAAGACAAAACCTCATGAATCTCAAATTTACTCAATCACCCAAATTTCGCAAAATAAAATAATAGATAATACACAACACTAGGCATACATTACAGATTAATAAAATTAATTATAAATCTCACATTCACCGGTGTTTAATTCCCGACTCTCGGTCAAAATCATAATTAAGCTTCATTAATCCCGAATTAACCATGATTACCAATTTAAAATTTTGGGATTTGACACTCACTATTGCTCTTGACTCCTCAACAAGTACCTCAACACTACTCCTCAACAAGTACTTCAACACTATATTTTTCACTATGACCGCATACACTTATTTATGGGTGTTACATATTGTATACATAAACCAACACAAATATTGACTCCTAATTGAAATACAACACATTAATGTAGTTTGTATCCAATTACTAATTAATCTCATGTGTAATAATTGTGTATGCATGAATCCATGTAGGACACTAATTTGAATCCAACTCAAATTACAAGTTTGAGCCACTTAATTCAACATCAACCGAGATAATTAAAAGGGATCATGACTTAACTACTTTTAATAAATTGGATCAGAGCCATTCTTTAATTGGATTAGCAATAGAATGGGTCAAGATAATTAAAACACTCCTATTACATTGGTAGGGGTTATTTTCAACTTTGTTTTATGGGAAACACATTGTTTCTCACCATGTAAATATTATATTTTCGGCTATAGTAAAATAAGGTTTCATTCCTATAAAAAAATGGGTCATGTTCACTCCAATTAAGTACTCTCACTTGGAGACTATGCTAGGCATATTAGGATATGAACACTCATTTTTCAATGGGGAAAATGCTAGAATAATGTCCCAAGTGAAACCCATATGATGTGGCACTGGGCCCCACGTGAAAATAGACGTGCGCAAAATTATTTATATATAGTGCATAACACGCGTGGTGTGTATCTCGAGACGTACTTGGACGACTCCCATAAATGCAGGCCCGAGCGTTATGTTACAAGAGTGTCACTTGAAGTGTCAATTAGGTGTCATTCTTTCCTTTCAATAGATATGCATCTAAGAGGTAAGGATGTCACACTATCATCTCTCAATTAAAACACACGTCATCATGCAATTAGTCGTTTGTGTTATTCGCTAAACAAATATTGATGATTAAACTTAGAATTTTATGATAATCAATTTGTAATATTTTTTTTTTTTGCTTTAGCTTATTAGTGTCCAAATCCAACTTTTTAATCGAATTATGAGAATAAATGAAGGTGACATAGACAACCCACCACAACCATGTCGAAGGATACAAGTTTGCAGCGTTTGCTACTCAAATGGTGAACCAAACAAGCAAATTAAAGAAAAGATGAAAATGGGCCAATTAATCTCTACTTCCAAAAGAAAAGAAAAGTTGTTGGCCCGAGAGGTGCCTTCCATGGATGGCACGACACGTAGCCTATATAATATGAGGGCCGCTAAGGGCACCCTACCAATTCATGAAGGCACCCATGTATTTTGTAATTCTCCCGGCTAAAATGGAAATGACCATTTTGCCCCTTAATATATAGTGACTCAAACCCCACGAACCATTTTGAAACTGAAACTGGGGCACCCCACCACCACAATTTTCTTCACAAGTGAAACCTAAAGCCACATTGTGTTTGTCGAGCGTGTATCGATTGTTGCGGCTTGACATCATCCGACAACGAGGTAACAATGTTTGCCAACCTAATGATGCTTTGTAGGAACTATAATTTTGGTCAAAAACTGAGAAAATGATGGTTTGGTTTGTCAACGTAGGGCTTGGTAAATTCGAGCAATCCGAGTTTGTTTGCACTATAAAATGGAAGATTGTAGTACATTGGTGCAAGAGGAGGTAGAACAAGAGGTAATTTTTGAAATTTAATGTGTTATATATGCGGTTTCTCAAATTTTCGGTCAGCTTTTGCACGGGCGCGAATGTCTCGGCCTCGCAGGACCGAGAGTTGTAGAAACGTCTCGGTCTACATCAACCGATACTTCTTCGTAGTTCACGTCATGCTGTGAACCTAACGAAGGCATAATCTCGGTATAGATCGACCGAGACAATGCTATAGGTCTCGGTTATACATAACCGACACTATGCATTTATTCGCGGATCTGTACAATTGAAAACGTGGTTTTTGGGTTTTTTGGTGAATTAACTGTGCATTTCGGTTGATCATAATGCTACAATGTTTGTATTGCAGGTAATGTCGGTCTCTACTTTATTTCAAGACTACAAGGATACGTTTACACCTTGTAGGTCATTCCCCTCTAGAGAAGCGGCAATTTCATGGCTTCAAATGATAGGTCGGGAGAACATGTTTGTTTTAGTGACGAGACACTCTGATGTCGGGGCATTAAGCGCAGAGGAAGGGTGAAACTTGCGTGCGAGAGGTCTGGAACATATAGGGGAATGTCTCAAAGAGTTGGGAAGGGAAAAGCAGCAAAAATTTATTCGAAACCAAGAAATGAAGAAGAAAAGGAAAAGGGGAGGTCTTAAAAATTTATTCGAAACCAAGAAATGAAGAAGAAAAGGAAAAGGGGAGGTCTTAAACTGGTACGAAGAAATGTGGATGCCCTTTCCTTATTAACATCAAGGAAAATGCCAACTCTTTGTGGTACGTCACTATCATATGTGGGAGGCACAATCACGAGCCCGCGAAAAACTTGGACGACCACTCATATGCTGGAAGATTGGATAAGGGGGAGCAGGAGGTTGTAGTGCAGATAACAAAGGGTAATGTGAAGCCAAGAGACATCCTCAATACGTTGAAGCAAAGAGATGTTACAAACGTATCGACAATGCGGACAATATATAACGCAAGACAGAAAGTTCGAATTGAGGATGCGGGTGGGAGGACTCAAATCCAACAACTGTTGCACATATTGGAGAAGAATAAGTGGATGTCGTGTCATAGGAAGCATCCCGATACGAATGTCGTCATTGATTTGTTTTGGGCACATCCTGATTCAATCAAGTTGCTAAGGTGTTTTCCTTCGGTAATTTTGATGGATTGCACGTACAAAACAAATAGGTATCGAATGCCGTTATTGGAGATTGTTGGCATCACTTCTACGCATTTGACGTTCTCCATTGGGTTTGCTTTCATATCATAGAGAGTCATGCAAATTTTGTTTGGGCATTTGAGAACTTGAGATCCATACTGGATGGGTGGCCTAAACCTAACGTGTTTGTGACGGATCGGGACTTAGGCCTTATTAGTGCCATCAATGTAGTATTCCCATCACCGTCTCACATTCTTTGCTCTTGGCACATCAACAAAGTAGTATTGGCCAAGACTAAGAAGATGTTTGGAGATAACGAAGGCTTCGCTCGTTTCATGGATAGGTGGACGAGTGTCATGTATGCTAAGTCCGAGGCCTTATTTGAAGTTAGGATGAATGACTTGCGTTCTGAGTTCAGGAATGTGAAGGGTCTTATTGATTACTTGGAGAACACATGGGTAAAGATGTACAAGGAGAAATTCGTACCGGCTTGGACAAATCGAATCATGCATTTTGGGGAAACAACAACACAGAGGGTGGAGTCTGCGCATTCCACTCGAAGCTACATCTTGGCAACAGTCAGGCAAATTTTGAGACTTTGTGGAATGTGGTTGATGGCATCCTTAGGATTCAACACAACAACATCAAGGCTTCATTTGAGCTCAGTTTGAATGTGGTCCAACATGAATGTATTGATGAGTTATATCGCCGATTGTGTGGTTATGTCTCTCAACGGGAGCTTAAGTTAATTCGAGATGAATTGGAACATGGGGAGGACGTTGGACACGACTCGACTCGTTGTGGTTGCGAGATACGTACCACACACGGCCTTCCTTGTGCCCACGAGCTAAATTTCTATAAATTTGATGGGACACCCATCCCTCTCGAGGACATTCATGTGTATTGGCGAAAGTTGAGTATGATACATGAGAATCCTACGGATCCGTCTGGGTACAATGTGCACGATGAGATTGAAAGATTCATGCAAAAGTTCCATGCTTGCACTGAAGAGGACTATCGCATCTGGATTATTCAGCAACTCAAGGAGATTAGTCGACCTTCATCCACACCGGGAGTAGTGCCACCTACGAAGATAAAGACAAAGGGAATGACACCGGGGTCTGCAAAGAGAAAACACGATGAAGCCGAATTTTCCACGACAAGATTGCCTAGCGGATTCGACTACGTTCTATCAATAGAAGAGGCTTCTAGGTCGAGGAAGAAAAAAAGTAAAGTTGGTCCTAAAATGCGTCGTACAAGTTGACGCACCCAAAGTGCATCTAACATGCCTTACTCTCATTGCATAGAACCATCTTGGTTGCCATTTGTTGACAGCACTATCGATGTGATAGGTGATGGAAATTGTGGATATCGGTGTGTTGCCTCCGGGCTAGGTGTTCCCGATGTAGACGGTTGGAGGAAAGTTCATACAAGAATGTTTGATGAGTTAATCGGGTATGAAAGCCTTTGGCGTGAACTGCTTGGAACGAGTTACGAAAATGTCAAGACTGCCGTGCATTCTCCAGATAATCATGTTAGTGCCTCATTCGAAGAATGGTTGACACTTCCAGACATGGGATTGCTAATATCAACGGCCTTTAATGTCATTCTTGTCAACCTCTCGCATGGCAGTGCCTCGACGTTTCTTCCTCTACGTAGTGCTCAATAGGCGTCGATACATAGCAGACTTATCATTGCCATGGTAAATGAAATGAATATCCATTGGGTTAGGGTAAGTGTGTAGATTTTTTGTGAATTGGTTTTTCCTCATCCTTAACGCCGCATGTATGTGACAGTCGGTGATCTTTTGTACTTCTAACTTTGACAGGTGAAGTTGACTATTAATGCACTGCTGCCATCCTTATATCCCGCATGGGAACGATATGTTGAGGAGTGCGCTAAAGGATGGCGTGATGGAATTGTCATTCATGAAATCATGGCGGTCGTACCTTCTGAAGAAGGAGCTCTATCCGTGGTAGATTTAGATTCTCCATAGTTTGACATTCATGTTTGCCGAACCACCGCATTTTTTGTAAATATTATTAACTCTGACAATGGAAAGTGATGTAAAGTGGTGTTGTCTATAATATAAAGTGAGTTTAAATGCACTCTTTGTTGTTAATATCGTATGATGCCTAAAATGATGTTGGTACTACGTTATGATTTGTAGAGTGAGGTGTGTACAATGTTATGGTAGTCATTCGTGATGTTGTTACGGTGTTTTCGTTTGTAAACTGATGTTGTACCTCGGGTTGGTTGGTTGTTGCTTCCAAATATTCCATCTCGGCAATTACCGGCCGTCAGCCCAGCATACCTCTCGGCCGACATCAACCGAAATAAAACTACAATTCTCGGTAAGTGAATACCAAGAATAATATAAACATATCGGTGTGACAAAGCCGAAAGTACGCTATGTTTGGGCCGACAGCACTCTCGGCATGTTCCAACCGAAATAAAACGACTAATCTCGGTGTTCTCAAACCGAAAACCATGAAAACTCCTCTTGATTAAAAGCCGAAATAAGTCTCGGTATCGACTTTTACATTACTAAACTGATGTTGTCGGAGGGACATGGCCGAGACATGTGAAGATATCTCGGCCCCAACATACCGGGACCTGTATCTTGTTTTCCACAATTCAAATGCACAAACATTACACATAGTTTTAATAACTCAACAGTTTAGTTTCGGGATAGTTCAATGTCATGGCACATTTTCCACAACTGTCAATGCACATTTTCCACAATGAAAATAGTGAAACAGTGCCAATAATTCCACAACTGTTAACGCTACACACATAACAATTATAGTTTTACAACACCAATGAAAACAGTGAAACAGTGCCAAATATTTCATCATTCTCTCAAGTTTCATGCGACATATAGCAACGGTTCAAGAACCATTCAACAAAACAATGAATTAATTGTTCATCAATACAAGGAAAATTGATCCAACAATAGCAATGTCGATGTCCATGTGGCTTCATTCCTTTGGCTTCTTGACATTCCTTCGTTGGTATTCCTTGCCATGCATCCTCTTTGGGGGGAGCGACGACCGCCAGAGTGGTACATTAGCCGGGGTGGAGTGTGTAGAAGTGTTATCGTGCTGGGACTGTCTACGGGCTACTTTGGTAGGAACTGATGTGTCGGTTGCGCCGGTAGCGGTGGTGGGTGTCGTAGTGGAGGACGTGGGCCCAAAACTCCTCCCCGAGAGGAAATTGACGACGTCACTCGCCATTTTCCTTGCAAACTCCAACGTACACAACTCCGGCGGCAATAATTTCCACCTTAACGCCGCGTCCAACGCCCTCCTATTACGCTGATCAAAAGAAATTTAAATCCGTTAATGTAATACATATCGACATTTGAAATGAAGGTTTTGCTAACATTTATACCTAATATTTATACCACAGTCAATACCTCAAGTATCTCATTGTCCGCGATAGTCGTCGCAACCACGTCGTCATCGAAGTACCTCGGGTTGGTGAGCAATGGGTGAGAGACTTTCAGGAACTAAGGTAGATAGTTCGGTGTAGCCAAAACTCGAACTCTTCCTTCTCACCGCGCACTTCGGGGGCCAATAAATGGTTGCGCCAACGTTCCCAATTGTCTGCTTGGAAACCATACTTGACCGAGTATTTTAGTGCAGAAGGGCCTCTATGTGCTTCCAATGGTCGGTACGGAGGATCTGGTATAGATTGCACGTGCCCAAACTACCTCAGAATCCTCTCCGGATGGTAGGGCTCCACCACATCCATGTACTTCAGTTTGCCATTGTAGAAGGTCATCGCGTGCGCAACGCCATTCTCTCGGTGATTAACATATGGGTCCCAAGTAACCTAATGAAACGTATATAAACATAATTAATAACCATAAACTAAATGCAACATTTAGTTTGAAGACAGGCGTAGAATCTTACCTCACTTGGGCGCAACCGGTCCAACGTTCGCCTAATGGACCCAACCTTGTCTTGATTCGTCACGGTCCCGTGCCTTTGAACCCATCTATAGACACGAGGTTGCACGTAGTCCATGTATTTTGCATTAGGTGTGGCGAGCCCAAGCTTGAAATGCTCGTACAACCATCCCTACGAATAGATACAACGCTAGTTAGAGAGCAAATGAATAGTAATCACAAAGGCAATAATTCAGGTCGATTTAGTATAAAACCTCAAGTAATGTAAGGTATCTGGCAATTTGAGAAACTTGTACTCTGGTGGCCGAGCCCAAGTGTCGGTATAAGTATGCTAATGCAGCTGCACCCCATGCATACTTTCCCACGTTGTCAAAATCTTTGAGGAGCTTTAATAACGCAATAGACACCCGAGATCCACTCTTATCCGCAAACAGGGTGCAAGATAGTAGGTACAACAAGTACGCTCGGGCTGTGCACTCTACAAGAGGGTAAGTGGTGTTCCTCGCACCTGCTTTGGGGCATCATCGACTCTTCAACCAACATTTTCGGACGGTGAGCCCCTTGCTGATGTTCACTTCCTCCTCAGCATCTTCAATGCTAACACCAAGTAGCTTCGACACCAGCTTAATTGCATCCGAGCGAGATTCGTCGGTGTACCTCATAAAGTTCTCAACTGCCACCACCTTGCCCATGACAGGAATCTTCAGCAGCATGCTCACATTCTCCAAGGAGATCGACATTTCACCGAATGGTAAGTGAAATGTGTTCGTCTCCGGCTGCCACCGCTCCACAAAGGCAGTGATAACCTCTTTGTTGGCCTTGCGGTATGAGCAGTCTATCAACGTATTCAACCTAAAGCGCTGAATAATCCTCTAAAGGCCGCGGTGTCAGGGTGGCAGGACTATAAGTCCCATTCTTGGATCTGAGCACCATGATTGATACACTTGAGTGTCGGTCGATCCTACAACGAGAAAAAACATTCCATCAACTAATTGAACACACAAAATTTTAAACTACACCAATGACCATACACTGAGAAATGTATGTACCGCATTGCTCCATATCGCTAAGGCGACATGATCTTTAAAGCTCTTCAACAGCGATCCATCTTCGAGACCACCGGGAAAAAAGCACACATTTCCCCCGCCCATGTGACTCTCCCTCATTATGGGCACCTCCACCACTAGTACTCCCACCCACATTACGATCACTACTATGGGTGTCCGCCGATACTGATGAGTCACTACTGCTAGAGTCAGATGACTCAAAGGCATGCGCCTCGTCTTCGCCTCGGGCAACGACAAGATCTGAGTGTCGCTGCGCGTCAATGTTGGAACCCTCATCGTGCAATTCTAATTTCTTTGCACGTCCTCCACCAATCTTACCCTTTCCCTTCAAATCCACCTTCTCTTTCTCTTTCTCTTTCTGATAAGATGCAGTCGGGGGTCTACGGCGCCTCAGCCACGGTTACCCCTCGACACCTCAATACCAACCTCCTCCCTAGTCACCGGGGCTTTCGAATGAGCCATACCTGACAAGACTATCACACATAAGCGTCTGGCGCGCAAACAGAAAAGAAATATACAAAAAAGTTAAATTCAAATCATCCATTCCCATAGTCTCGGTCAAGTTGTACCGAGAACAAAATACTATTTTCGATGTCATGTGACCGAGACCTCAGTCTCAGTCTCTCGGTCATGCACTACAGAGACATTAGAAATTGTCTCGGTTGTGCATGACCGAGACAATTTCTACTATCTCGGTTGTAAATCACCGACATGATATCCACTACACACTTCGAATTACTCTCGTGCGATGGTACCCGAAAGCACTCACAACGTTACGCTATCTAACATAATAACACAATAATTATTTCGTCGACACCTGACTGATACACCAAATCAGTCTCGGCCACTCATTGCCGAGACTATAGCGTCTTCTCTCTGGCCGAGAACCACGATTCCACAAAAACTTCCATTAGGTCTCGGTCATGTTTGGCCGAGACTAAGCTATAGTTTTCTGGCATGTGTGGCCGACAACCACGATTTTTCGTTGCACCTAACATTGAATGCAACGCTACACAAACTAAACAAATAATCGACCAAATGCAACTTAATTAGAGTGTCAACGTACCTCCAGTCGTTCTATTCCACGTCTTGAGCCCGGGAACGACGACGATTCCGGCCGGCTGCTGTCGACACCAACTCTACCAATTCGGTGAGCCTTCAAACTCGAACGGCGCAGCCAAAACCTGCCTACAATAGAGGAGAGAAGAGATGAACGAAGATAATCCTGCGAGAGACGAAGGAACAAGCTCAGTTTCTAGGATTCAGGGTTCATATGGACGGTGGTGGGCTAGAGGTGTGGTGAGGTGTGGTGGGGTGCCTCCACTTTGGTGGCAGGGGTATTTTTGGAATTTTGCCTCTGAAATTTGGGTGCCCTTCGAAAAATCCTTTGTGCCCTTAATACATGGGTGCCTTCATGAATCAGTGGGGTGCCTATAACGGGCCTTTATAATATTCATGACTTGTCCTAGAGTCTTACCGGATGGCGTGCTACCACAACACGATCTTTTATATATGCACGTGAGCAAAGTGGATGATGACAAGCAATTCAACTTGCACAAAATTGGGAACGAGGATTCCCTTCTCTGTAAGAAAAGAAAACTGGGAGATTGTGTTGTAAATTGGATGACCCTTTAACCAAGCTTATTAATGATCACATTGCCAAGCACGACTCTCACATTGAATTGTAACATCAAGCATGACATCTACATTGAATGTAACTTGTACACTCTACATAATTTGTATTTAACTCCAATGTATAATCACTTATCCATGTATTGTCATGTAACTTGTAATCCTCTCCAATGTACACCAACTCTTCCATGTATTATCTATGTTGCTTGTGATGTGTTCTATGACTTGTGGTGTATGTATAACTTGTACACATTGTATAAGTACAATTATCATCATCACCAAATGGCTTATATAAAGGGTGCTAACCCCATTGTAATTCACACACCAAGTTGAATGAAAACTTCTCATTCCAACTATTTATTTTTTTTATTTTTTTTTTTGTCAATGTGCCATTCCGTAATTTCAAAATTCGTGTTTGTTATATGCACACAAAATTATCTAGTATTATATTTTAGGTAGCTAGTCACTATTTTTAATGTTTGTATTGGATTAGAAGTAGAAGTTCTAATTATTATAAGATTTCTTTAAATTTGTTTTTGTTTAGATGTATATTATATATGTTGATTAAGTTGAAAAATAGAAAATCGAATTATTCTTTTTTTATGTTTTTGTGTGCTTTGAATTTTGATGAGAATCCAAAGGGCTTTATTGCGAGCATTCTTCTTCTGCAGAGTTTTTTTTTTTTTTTTAAATTCTTCTTCCTATTTTTCATGGTTCAAAAAACCAAGGAGAAATTTGCATTTGTTGAAGATTAGTAAATTGTTTGTAGATTAATCAACACTTCGATCGAAATTGTTGGCAAGTAGTTCCATTATTTTAATTTATCATAGACCTTTGACCATTGCAAGTAAATGTCAAAAGCCATTCATATTGAAATTATATTCACATACTTGTGATGTTATTGATATATTTATTCTTTACCTAGTGTTTTTCATTCCCTAGTAGTAGAAGTTCTTAGTCTTCTATTTTCCTTCTCTAGTTCTTAGCAAGTTCCAATTCAATTTACAACACGTCATCAGCACAAAGTTGCTCTACGAGAGAAGGTCTTGAAGATCAAGAAGCTTTTCAAAGATATAAAGCTAAGAAGGTATATAATTTTTATTAATTTAAATAAGTTCAATTCATTTCCATGTTATCTTGGTTAATTTTTTTTTGTTACATGCATATTTAATTATGTAAATGTACTTTATTCATACATTATGCATTGTAATGTCACCGACTACGAAAGTATGCTCTGTAGTTGCGTCTTGTACGATCTTCTACATCACAAATCAAAAGTCAATGTGTGACATGTAGTTTTTCTCTTAAAACTACAAACGATTAGTTATTGTTCTATCCTTGATTTTATAATACAAATAATGCTATAAGTTTGAGTTGATAGTGGGTAAGCCTTGTCCCCAGTAAATCTAAACATTGAAAGGGAGACGGGTTATCCCATCCGATGAGGCATGGTATTAAGTAGACTATGTCTCGCCTTCCAACCTGGAGGTTGTCCTACCAACTCATATGAATAGTACATTTTGTTTATTAATGAATCAAGTTGTGAACATATATTTAATCATATGTTATGTTTTTACATAAAAAAGGGAAAAACCTTTTTATATTAAATTTATTTTCAAAATATTATTCAACCATAGTTGAACTTGTTGACATATTATATTACGACAAGAATTGCTTGTCATGACAATTAGATACTATAATTTGTTAATAAAACATCTATGCAAGACTGTGTGTTATACATAATCATTCGCCAATTTCTCTTTAGAGATTTGAAAAGTGAGTATTTCACTTTATATATCTTTTCACCTTATGGAGTTATATATATACATACTAAAAAGGTAATGCTCAAAAGCTCAAAATGAGCGGCTGAGTCTCATGCTACAAAATTTAATCAGTCAAATATTAATTATAATTCCACAACTGTAATTACCTCTCTTTTGAGGCTATGTGAAAATATGACTGATGAGACAATAAAAATAAGGTCACGTGGCCCGCCTCGATTTATTGTTGCAACAAATATCAAGTGCGCACGTCAATCCAATAAATATTAAGGATTGATTTATTGTCTCATGGTAGCTGAGTAAAATAATGAGATATTATAAATATAATATCGCTCCCGTCCAATTAGTTCAGCTTCAAATTAAGAAGCATATGTTGCATATAATGATCATGATCGCAATAATAAATTTATGGATGTGGAAAAGGAGAAAATATCAAGTAAAGGTCGTATTGACAATTCCACCAAAAGTTGGAACAAAAGTAGTGCACCACTACAAAGGGCAAATAATTATTGACAATGAGCGCTCATAATTGTGACATTTTTTTGGTCATATATGAAAGGCTATTTTGCATAAATATTGTCATATATATATTCGAATATTTTTGTGACCTTTACCATGCCTTCAAAATCAAAGGCAAAATATTATGAATTTTATCATTGAAAATTGTTCGATAAAACAAGCACATCGAGATGTGTTTAAATCGTGACCTAACTATTGGCGATGAGTTTATGTCTTATGTTTCGTGCTACATGCATGTATATTATAATATAAAAGTGAATTTTTTTCGAATTCGAACTTAGCGGAGGCTAATGTTCATGCAATATCTAATATAACAATTTTATTGTTAATGTCTTGTTCAGAAGAAGTCTACTCAGAATAATAAAAAAATTATCTATATGATTTATCTGAGTATAATATTCACGCTTTTAACTTCTGGAATATATAAGACACATTAAAACGAATGTCGTCATAAATCAAATGACATTCATAATGTGGAAAGATCTATTCGATTATCCATAATCATCAATAATGCGAAAATATCATAAATTTACATGGAAATCCTTTATCTCAAGGCAAATCAATAGGAGACGTATATTGATTTACTCTCCATTAATCATATTATAAGATGCCTTGAATCCCTTATAGGGAAATTATTTATAGCAAGTTTTGCTAATTGTCACTTTGATGAAGCAGTTTTTCCACCATTAGGGGGGGGATATAAGCCAATTCAAAAGGAATGACGTGAAATTGCTTGAAATACATCAAATTACATTAAATTTGTTGTATTATGATCCATGTATAAATTAATATGAACTCGAAGTTCAAAGGATCATTCAGTAGTAACAAAGTTATAAATCAATTATTTGATGCAAGTATTATATACAAAAAAGTGACAATCATATGCTTCAGCATTAAATGGTTCATATAGAAAACGATGTCCATGTGCAACAAAATGCACAAAATGTCTCACCCATGTGAACATGAGGGTGAGAATCAAAATGAGTTATTGGTTAGTGTATTGCACTCTTTTTCTCTTTGCTATGGTTTTATCCCATTGGGTTTTCTTTGCAAATGTTTTTAATGAGACAATTCTAACAATATTAAAACTCTTTATCAAGGTTGATTAGTGTATTGCACGATTTTCCTTTCGCTATTGGTTTGATCCCACTGGATTTGCCTAACAAGGTTTTTAAAGAGGCAATGTTCAGACAATATCTAATATAACAATTTTATTGTTAATGTCTTGTTCAGAAGAAGTCTACTCAGAATAATAGAAAATTTATCTATATGATTTAATCTGAGTATAATATTCATGGCTTTAACTTCTGAAATATATAAGACACATTAAAACGAATGTCGTCATAAATCAAATGACATTCATAATTTGGAAAGATCTATTTGATTATCCATAATCATCAATAATGCGAAAATATCATAAATTCGCACAGACATCCTTTATCGAACTGGGTTTTTTTCAGCTGAAGATTATCTCAAGACAAATCAATAAGAGACGTATATTGATTTACTCTCTATTAATCATATTATAAGATGCCTTGAATCCCTAATAGGGAAATTATTTATAGCAAGTTTTGCTAATTGTCACTTTGATGAAGCAGTTTTCCCACCATTAGGGGGAGATATAAGCCAATTCAAAAGGAATGGCGTAAAATTCCTTGAAACACATCAAATTGTATTAAATTTGTTGTATTATGATCCATGTATTAATTAATATGAACTTGAAGTTCAAAGGATCATTCAGTAGTAACAAAGTTATGAATCAATTACTTGATGCAAGTACTATATACAAAAGAGTGACAAACATATGCTTCAGCATTAAATGGTTCATATAGAAAAGGATGTCCATGTGCAACAAAATGCACAAAATGTCTCACACATGTGAACATGAGGAGGAGAATCAAAATGAGTTATTGGTTAGTGTATTGCACTCTTTTTCCCTTTGCTATGGTTTTATCACACTGGGTTTTCTTTACAAAGGTTTTTAATGAGGCAATTCTAACAATATTAAAACTCTTTATCAAGGTTGATTAGTGTATTGCACCATTTTTCTTTCGCTATTGGTTTGATCCCATGGATTTGCCTAGTAAGTTTTTAAAGAGGCAATCCTAACATTTTTATACTCCGTATAAAAAATTTATGAGAGCAATGTACTCTTTTTCCTATACTAGATTTTTTTCCCATAGGGTTTTTCTAGTAAAGGTTTTAATGAGGCATATTTATTCTCTCAAAGTGTATCAATGTGTTGCACTCTTTTTCTTAGCTTTGGTTTTGTCCCACTGGGTTTTCCTAGCAAGATTTTTAATGAGGCAATCAATAATATTATACTGCAAATCAAGATTGACGAGAACATTGTACTCTCTTTCCTGTACTAGATTTTTTCTCACAGGGTTTTTCTAGTACAGATTTTAACGAGGCATATTCTCTCAGCAAGTGTCATCCAAGGGGGAGTGTTGTAAATTGGATGACCCTTTAACCAAGCTTATGAATGATCACATTGCCAAGCATGACTCTCACATTGAATTGTAACATCAAGCATGACATCTACATTGAATGTAACTTGTACACTCTACATAACTTGTATTCAACTCGAATGTATAATCACTTATCCATGTATTGTCATGTAACTTGTAATCCTCTCCAATGTACACCAACTCTTCCATGTATTGTCTATGTTGCTTGTGATGTGTTATATGACTTGTGGTGTATGTATAACTTGTACACATTGTATAAGTACAATTATCATCATCACCAAATGGCATATATAAGGGGTGCTAACCCCATTGTAATTCACACACCAAGTTGAATGAAAACTTCTCATTCCAACTATCTCATTTCTTCTCTTCTCCTTTGTAGTAGTAGAAGTTCTTAGTCTTCTATTTTCCTTTCTAGTTTTTAGCAAGTTCCAATTCAATTTACAACATATTGATCCATTTTTTTAATTTTTTTTATTTTATTTTTTTTGCAATAAACCTACTTACAATCATAAGTTCAGACTCATAAAAAAAAATTAAAAATTTTTATAAATATTTAAGGAGTATTAAAAAAATTTTACAAGTGATTATAGTTGTTTCATTAATTGTTCAATGATGTATTTGAAATAAAATAAAAAAGTTTTAAGTCCAGTCTCGTAAGTCCAAATAGCACTACCCTTTTTTTCAAGTAGATTGACCACTTTGAACATAGAGATAGGCACACTTATCGAGTATGCGTCGCACGATGCATCTCGAGATGCGCATCACACTTGCATCGAACGACGTCCACCTAGTAGGTGGACTTATTTTGGTGCTCAAAGTGGATTAACCGATCATTTTTCATAGGGAAATGCAAAAGTAACTTTGGACACGGCCCAATCTGATGTCGTGCATTTTACCTCAAGATGCGCACGTGCATATTTTGACATATATTGCACCGCATTTGACTGAGTTCATATCTAAAGTGAGTTACACTAGTAGTTCCTCTCTCTAACTAGTTAGAAATTTGCGTAAGTTACTTGAATGAAAGCTACAGTAACTTTTTCTCTCGCCATCAAAGTAACTTTAATCTTTGTTCTTTTGTTGAGACTAAATTATCATTAAAGTCCTTTAATTAAGTTACCATGCGTTTAGCAAATCAGGCCTCAAACAAAATGAACAAGGTGAAAAAAACAACCATCAAACTACAAAAGTTAAGAAAATCTCTTTCCTATAAAAAAATTGTTTATTTTAAAAAAACATTTGTACAAAATTTTTCTTTGGCTATATATATATATATATATAGAATAAAGTCTCGTTCTTATCAAAAAAAAAAGTTTAAGAAAATCTTAGCCAATGAAAAATGATTAAGAAAAAATCTGGCAAAAATCCGCTAATAAAAATATGCTTTGGTTATCTCTTGCTTTGGTGGATAATGTGACGTAATAATTATTTAAGAACAAATTAAATAAATATATAAAATTAAATAAAAAATTAGACTTTATTTACACAATTTTTTATTTTTATTTTACAAAAAGCTTTTCTTTAACCTAAAAACAATCACATTAAGCTCACCAAATAAATTAAAAATTAAAATAGTTGCTTGACCCAAAAAAGAATAATAGCATGTACTTGGCTATTGTAATGTGGTTTTTTAATCAATTACTTTAAGAGATTAAAAAAATAAAAATAAGGATAACACTTTTTTTGTGTGTGTTATTATGTAATTTTTGTTATATTCTATGTTTAGTTTATGTTTTGTCTCCTCGGGCGAATGTTTCATAAAATTGAGGTAGTTGTCCCTTTTTATGGGGGATAATTTTCTCTATTTTTATTAATGTAGTTTCAAGCTTTAATATGCAATGTAGTATCTATTGCATTTCACTTGTTGAAATATTGTAATAGGTTGGCTTACCCTCTTGAGTTAAAAATGATGAATGTGTCTTTTTAAGCTTAAAAAAATGATAATTATCATGCTCCAACCAATTTGTTTAATCATTTATATATATATATATATATAAAAGTTGCTTTATTATGACTATATTCTTTGCCCACTCTCAGTTTTTCGTAGAATAAAAATTGAAATAGAGATATATTATAACTAAGGTACCAACATAAGTTCGGTGAAAAGAGTATTCTACTTAGAAGAAGAGCTTAAGATCACGTGAAAACATTATTGAATTATTGAATCTATCTCTTCTTCTTTTCTTTTTCTTTTTTTTTTTTTTTTTTTTTGCAAGGATTGAATATATCCTATATGTGTTTTGGCCCTTTTGGGTTTGTGCTTTAATCATATATAGACAATAGAATGCTTTGCCAGTGATTGTGCTTTTAGTAATCATATTCTTTAGACACTCTTGCTCACCAATTGAAGGAGAACACATACACATTTCTTTAATTTACTATATTTCAGTTTCTCATTAATGAATATTACAGGGAATAATATTAGTAATATAGCATTTTTTTTCAAATATATATTTCTTTTGTGTTGTCCTTCATGTTTATGTTTTTACACTTCTTTCTAAAAACTCTTAAAAACAATAGTAATAATAATAGTTAAATAAAAGTAAATGAGATCTTCATGCACTTAACATATGTTGCACTTTCTTTGAACAAATCATTTTTCTTCATTTGTCAACCCAGATGGGTTGGGGTAATGATAAAAGACGAAGGCGGGGCTATGTGTGCTAGGTGCACGGTCTCGAGTTCGATTCCTCACAACAATCAAACATCGTGGTACTAATTACAGGTGCACACTGATTAGATCCAATTCAATTAGGGTCGATGTGTAATCCAATCCAATTATTGCGGATTGAAAAATCTATGCAGTCCGGTCCATTTATTTCGCTAATGTAATTTAATTCAATTTACTAAATGCGGACTGAACTAAATTAAGCTATGCAGATTGATAATTACAAAATTATTTTAAATTTAAACTTAAGTAATCCTTTTGAGTAATAAAGAAAATTATGATTAATAAAAAAAATGTCAAAGAGCAATATGCATTTGCCTATAAAGGGAAAATATTTTAATTAATGTGTTTATGAAAATATTAAAATTTGGGCCCCCAATGTTTGTATCCGCGGTTCGATGGATCTCACTAGTATCGATATTATCCTACCTTAACCACTTTTAGCTTACAAATGTGAGTTTTGATTTAGAAGACATCAATAAAAATATTTGAATTTACAAAATAATAAAGAATATATATATTGTGAATTGTTGTGGAGATGTGAGTTATTATAGGCCTTCTTTGATGCTTTTATTAGGTTTTCGGAGCCGACAACTCACTTTTAGAGAGACTCTGTCGATATTTTGTAAAATATGGAAATTTTAATAGAATGATTTTCGAAATTGCTCCACATTTAGATATTACGACCTTGGATATGACTTGAGAACTGTCATGTATCTCAAGGACTTGAGATAATTGAAATCATTAATGGATCTATTCGGGAGATTAAGTTAATTAGGTAATGTTAGGAATTTAATTAAATGGGCTCTGGAAGAATAAAATTAAACTTTTTTATGAGTGAAAAAAAGAAGAAAAAATGAACGTTTTGTTAGTGCATGAACGATTTAACATGTAATTATTTAACTCAAATTGTCAAAGTATCTCTAATGAGATGGACGATACATCATTTGTCAAAAGGTAAGGTATAGAAATGTTGTGGATTCAGACTCTCGTTGAAGGAAAAAAAAAAAAACTTATTTTTGCTGTAAACTAAGTTGTAAGCCACTAGAACTTAAGTTGGACTTGCTAGAGACTTAAGTATAGAAGACATAAACTAAGAACTATTATAACAAGTAGAGAAGATGAGACAAGAGAGAAGAGAGCTAGAGTTGAGAAATGTAGAGATTTTCATTCCAACATTGGTGTGTAAATTACAATGGAGTTGGCACCCTTTATATAGGCCATTTGGTGATGATGATAATTGTACTTATTCAATGTGTACAAGTTATACATACACCACAAGTCATACAACACATCACAAGCAACATAGACAATACACGGAAGAGTTGGTGTACATTGGGGAGGATTACAAGTTACATGACAATACATAGATAAGCGATTATACATTGGAGTTGAATACAAGTTATGTAGAATGTACAAGTTACATTCAATGTAGAAGTCATGCTTGATGTTACAATTCAATGTGAGAGTCATGCTTGACAATGTGATCATTCATAAGCTTGGTTAAAGGGTCATCCAATTTACAACACTCCCCCTTGGATGACACTTGCTGAGAGAATATGCCTCGTTAAAACCTGTACTAGAAAAACCCTGTGGGAAAAAATCTAGTATAGGAAAAAGAGTACAATGTTCTCGTCAATCTTGATTTGTAGTATAATATTGTTGATTGCCTCATTAAAAACCTTGCTCGGAAAACCCAATGGGACAAAACCAAAGCTAAGGAAAATAGTGCAACACATTGATACACTTTGAGAGAATATATATGCCTCATTAAAACCTTTACTAGAAAAACCATGTAGGAAAAAATCTAGTATAAGAAAAAGAATACATTGCTCTCATAATTTTTTTTTTTATACGGAGCATAATAATGATACACATTGCTCTCATATTAATCAACTTTGATAAAGAGTTTTAATATTGTTAGAATTGCCTCATTAAAAACCTTGCAAGGAAAACCCAGTGGGATAAAACCTTAACAAAGGGAAAAAGAGTGCAATACACTAACCAACCTTGATAAAGAGTTTTAATATTGTTAGAATTGCCTCATTAAAAACTTTGCAAGGAAAACCCAGTGGGATAAAACATTAGCAAATGGAAAAAGAGTGCAATACACTAACCAATAACTCATTTTGATTCTCCCCCTCATGTTCACATGGGTGAGACATCTTGTGCATTTTATTGCACATGGACATCATTTTCTATATGAACCATTTAATGTTAAAGCATATAATTGTCACTCTTTTGTATATAATACTTGCATCAAGTAATTGATTCATAATTTGTTGCTACTGAATGATCCTTTGAACTTCGAGTTCATATTAATTTATACATGGATCATAATACAACAAATTTAATGCAATTTGATGTGTTTCAAGCAATTTCACGCCATTCCTTTTGAATTGGCTTATATCTCCCCCTAATGGTGGGAAAATTGCTTCATCAAAGTGACAATTAGCAAAACTTGCTATAAATAAATTCCCTATCAGGGATTCAAGGCATCTTATAATATGATTAATGGAGAGTTAATCAATATAAGTCTCCTATTGATTTGCCTTGAGATAATCTCCAGCTGATAAAAAAACTCAGTTCGATAAAAGATGTCCGTGCGAATTTATGATATTTTCGCATTATTGATGATTATGGATAATCAAATAGATCTTTCCACATTAAGAATGTCATTTGATTTATGACGACATTCGTTTTAATGTGTCTTATATATTCTAGAAGTTACAACCGAGAAATATTATACTCAGATTAAATCATATAGATAAATTTTCTATTATTCTGAGTAGACTTCTTCTGAATAAGACATTTAACAATAAAATTGTTGTACCCGATATTGCCTGAACATTAGCCTCCGCTAAGTTCGAATTCGAGAAATATTCACTTTTATATTATAATGTACATGCATGTAGCACGATACACAAGACATAAACTCATCGCCTATATTTAGGTCACGATTTAAACACATCTTGATGTGCTTGTTTTATCGAGCCATTTTCAATGATAAAATTCATAATATTTTGCCTTTGATTTTGAAGGCATGGTAAAGGTCACAAAAATATTCGGGCATATATATGACAATATTTAGGCAAAGTAGCCTTTCATATATGACTAAAAAAAATGTCACAATTATGAGTGCTCATTGTCAATAATTATTTGCCCTTTGTAGTGGTGCACCACTTTTATTCCAATTTTTGGTGGAATTGTCAATACAACCTTTACCTGATATTTTCACCTTTTCCACGTCCATAAATTTATTATTGCGATCATGATCATTATATGCAACATATGCTTCTTAATTTGAAGCTGAACTAATTGGACGGGAGCGATATTATATTTATAATATCTCATTATTTTACTCAGCTATCATGAGATAAAAAATCAATCCTTAATATTTATTGGATTGACGTGCGCACTCGATATTTGTTGCAGCAATTAATCGAGGCGGGCCACGTGACCTCTTTATTGTCTCATCGGTCATATTTCCACATAGCCTCAACATAGAGGTAATTAAAATTGTGGAATTATAATTAATATTTGACTGATTAAATTTTGTAGCATGAGACTCAACCGCTCATTTGAGCTTTTGGAGCATTACCTTTTTGGTATGTATATATATAACTCCATAAGGTGAAAATATATATAAAGTGAAATATTCACTTTTCAAATCTCTAAAGAGAAATTGGCGAATGATTGTGTATAACACACAGTTTTGCATATATGCTTTTTTCACAAATTGTAGTATCTAATTGCCATGACAAGTAATTCTTGTCGGTAATATAATAAGGCAACAAATTCAACTATGGTTGAATAATATTTTGAAAATAAATTTAATATAAAATAATTTTCTCTTTTCTTTTTATGTAAATAAAAAAAACATAACATATGATTAAGTATATGTTCACGACTTGATTTATTAATAATCAAATGTACTATTCGTATGAGTTGGTGGGACAACCTCCAGGTTGGGTGGCGAGACAAAGTCTGCTTAATGCCATGCCTCCTCGAACTGGATAACCCGTCTCCCTTTCAATGTTTAGCTTTACCGGGGACAAGGCTTACCCACTATCAACTCAAACTTATAGCATGATTTGTATTATAAAAATCAAGAATAGAACAATAACTAATCGTTTATAGTTTTAAGAGAAAACTAGTTATGTCACATATTGACTTTTGATTTCTGATGTAGAAGATCGTACAAGACGCAACTACAGAGCATACTTTCGCAATCGGTGACGCTATAATGCATAATATGTGAATAAAGTATGCATAGATAAAAAGGAAGCAACCATGATAATATAGAAGTAAATTGAACTTATTTAAATAACAAAAGTTATACCTTCCTAGCTTTCTCTCCTTAACAAGCCTTCTTGAACTTCAAGATCTCCTTAATGCTATAGCAAGCTCGTGCTGATAACGTGTTGTAAACTAAATTGTAAGCCAACTAGAACTTAAGTTGGACTTGCTAGAGACTTAAGTATAGAAGACATAAACTAAGAACTACTATAACAAGTAGAGAAGAGGAGACAAGAGAGAAGAGAGCTAGAGTTGAGAAATGTAGAGATTTTCATTCCAACATTGGTGTGTAAATTACAATGGAGTTGGCACCCTTTATATAGGCCATTTGGTGATGATGATAATTGTACTTATTCAATGTGTACAAGTTATACATACACCACAAGTCATACAACACATCACAAGCAACATAGACAATACATGGAAGAGTTGGTGTACATTGGAGAGGATTACAAGTTACATGACAATACATAGATAAGCGATTATACATTGGAGTTGAATACAAGTTATGTAGAGTGTACAAGTTACATTCAATGTAGAAGTCATGCTTGATGTTACAATTCAATGTGAGAGTCATGCTTGACAATGTGATCATTCATAAGCTTGGTTAAAGGGTCATCCAATTTACAACAATTTTCAATTAAGTGCAACAAAGAAGGAATTTCTCATAACAATTAAGTGCAACAAAGAAGGAATTTCTCATAACACACTAATCATCAAAGGAAGTTGGGAGGATGGAGTGGTGGCAGACGTCCCATCAAGCTCTTTGTCACCTCTTGCAACACACACCCCTGCACCCAATTTTTATATGGAACCCACATGTAGGGGTGTAGTGGTGGCAAGAATTCGGTCCATCGGGTCTGAGTTTGGACAACACCTGCTATAAAGAAATATATTAGTTTTCCAAACTCGACTTGATTTCGAATTTGAACAAGATTAACTTGTTCGGACTCGCTTTACTTAAAACTAGTCGTTTCCCTGCGCTCCGCACAGGTGTTATTAAAACTATATAATAATGGTTAATTAAATTATTTTACACCCCTTAAAAATATGTCAATTTTTAAATAGTGAAGAGTGTTATAATGAAAACTTATTTGGTGGCGTAATAAAATTTGCAGTACACTCTATTCCATGTATCTGCTCATGGTTTCAAGTTCGATGTGTTCTCTCTATTCATCTATTCTTTGCTAAGATAATCATTATTAATTATTTGCAAATATAATACTTCAATGAATCTAATATTCTCCAATCAATCAATCAAACAATGTCCATAATTATCTCTTGAAACTCTTCCCAAGCAAAAATTCCAATAGCAATAATTGAATATTGATTTGAAAAATTGGATGTGCACCTATAAATTGCCCCAAAAAAAAAAAAAAAAAAAAGCTAGACGGCAAACTTAATAGTCTGTACATTATGTTACATGCATATATTGTAATAATAATATAGTCTGTACACTATGGTAGCATTCTATGGACTGAACATCATCTTTACGCAATGGTAATCCCATGCAGTAGCGTATATTGATCCACTATAACCCTTAAATATAAATTCTTCTATATCATCTGTCCATTCCAATCGAAGAATGTAAACCAGTAAACAACATAACAAATGTAGCATAAAGGTCACGTGATTATTGATTTGCGCTATAGATATAATGGTTCACTTCAGTCTTCAACTTATGGAAAACGTACCAAACGATTTGATCTAATATATAGCAAACATATCTAAAGGAGGGCGATCGAAAGTGGTTTAGCTTATAAGTGTTGTGAATGGTTGTTATATCACTGGATGCATGAAGCTATGGGTAAGTAGAACGACTTTTGAATGTAGAGGCAATGTTGAAATCCATCGATCCTATCTTGAATTTATTGCGTGATAATTGGTTGGGAATTGGGGGAATATGAGGTTAGGTATAATAAATCTGGTTTTTTTTTGTGATTTTTGAATGGTAAAGGAAAAAAAATCAAGTCGATTGCAAGAAGAATGGATGAGAGTTGAAATTTATAGGGAGAATGTAACTTGCACTACACTCAATTCATTGTATTTAACAATGATTTCAAGTTCAACGTACTCAATCTATTGATGATAAGATAGCCACTATTAATTATTAATAAATGTACACATAATGTATAATTATATGTCTTCAAATAATAAATAAATAAATAACAAAAAATAAGAAAATTGAGAAAAATAGAAAAATAGAATGGTGAAATGAGGTAGCTTTTAAACTTTCTCTCTCCTCCGACTTTTATATATATATATATATATAGATTTGTGTTGTCCGATTGTCCGAATGTCGCAATTTAAAAATTAACTTCTTAAATTGAAAGCCTATTCAAATGTTAAATATATACTTATAATGTAATCTCTTGATGTAATTTGAAAAAATAATGTAAAAGTTTCAACAAATATTCCAAACTATAAATCATTATAAAATTATTGCAAATGACTCACATTAATTAAACATTTAAACAAACGTTCTAGTATAAAAAAAATAAAAATTTAACTCATTCTAAAATCAAATGTCTTTATTACATTATTTATGTTTGTATAAGAGTATATTAATGTTTGTTAATTTGATTAATAAGTTCTAATTGTCCAATAAACACTTTATCAAAAATAATTTTAACTTTAATTGAAATTCAAACCGAGTCCAGGCCGAGTCGGGACTTACAGGGTCTTGTCCAACACGATTCGGTTTAAATTCGCATAAGAAGTCTTTGTTAAGATCCGGCTTGAATTTAGACACTAAATTGCCCGCCCTAACCCGCATGCCATCTATGCAAGTCCTAACCCGCATGCCACCTATGCAAGTCCATTGTGCGTTGCAGTGTGAGTTGTCGCTGTCATTCTCGCATCTAGCATCTCCATTAACGAAAAGCTATCGAATGACTTTCATACAGTTCAGTGACTAGTGTATTACAACTTGTAAATAAAGTTGAGCATGTAAGTTCAAAGTTTTACAAATTATTTAGTCGGAGGGGTGTAATTTACCCTAGCTTATTAGTTGTACATCATACTCTGCAAATCATAGAAAAACTCACAAATCCCTACTGTTTGATAAAACAAGGCTTTCTTCATCTTGGACGCTTCGAATCCTTAGCCAACCATGGCTGGATAACCAAGGGAACCTTCAATCACCCTCATCCTAACCAATTCTCCCCTCTTAATCTCAGCTCAGCAAGCTAGATCCAAGTCTACCGGCCTTATATTTTGTCTTAATTATATATCAATAAATCTATTTGAACTCATGAGTCCGGACTCATAGGGATGTTTTTAAAATTTTTGTAAATATTTAAAGGGTATAATATGAATTTTACAAGTGATTAGGGTTGTTTCATTAATTGCTCGGGGATGTATTTGAAATTAAAAAAAAAAAATTGAATCCAAACTCACGAGTCCAAATAGCACTACCCATTATATATTTGTTGAAATGTAAATAAAGTAGAATTAACCACAGCAAAGAAACAAGTACCAACTCAAGCTAATAAAGAACACATGGAAGTGAATGGTCTTTTTACAAGCCAAATACAACAGCTAGCAGTATCAAGATTAATTAAATGATTACCTTACCATCTCTATAGTAATTGAAATGTTGAGAAATCCAGAAAATTTCTCCCAATCATGATCAAATTCTCTCTAGTAAAAAAAGAGCACAAACTACTAGTGACTATAATTAATTATTAATTTAAAACAAAACAACTTAAGCATCTTCATCATCCAACTTGTACTGCAGGAGCACCTCGGCGCACCCAGACATGGGCTGGTTCCTAACGAATACCAAGTTGTTGGCGAAGCGGTCGCTGGAAATGATCCCATTGTTGTTGGTGACAATGACGTTTGCCTTCTCTCGCCCGGCCAAGATCTTCGAACAGTCCTTCTGGCCGCTGCTGACCAGCATTGTTTGGCAGAGTTGGTCCTCGTGGTCTTCCATCACAGTAAAATCGTAAGCGCCGTCCCGTTTCGTATTTGTCACGTCGCTATACACTACCTCCAATGTGTCCCTGTTTTTGCATTCCAATCTCACAATCGCATCTGCAACAAAAAATACAATTACGGTGAATCAGGATTTTAAGCTCCTTTACGGAGTCGAGGGGTGGGCTAGCATATCCATTTTCAATTTAAGAGAAGTGTTAGAAAGAAAATTCTAATCCGAAAAATGTTGGAAAGAAAATTTTAATCCAAATGCTCATCTCGAGGTGCATCGCATGATTTGGTCCATATGCCATTGTCGTGTACGCCTACACTCTCCCTTTTTATAGAATGACAATGGAAATCGCATCGGGCTACAAATAATAGGTGCATACGTCGAGAAGAGAGGATACATAGATCTCGATATATAACAAGAATTTTAATATTGTACTGAGCTACAGATCTAGAAGGAGGGAGTAGAAAGGGACTAATAAAGAGATCGAGGTAGGTAGGTAGGTACCTTTTACGGGAGTGGTGGCGGTGGTCTCGAACCCAGCGCAGCAAGTATCGCAGACGACTTTACCGTGAACAACGAACGGCCTCCTCACGGGGCGACTGGCGCTAACGAGGGCCGGGAGAACACAGATTAGGGCGACGAACGAGATGAGTACTACTCTAGCCATTAAATTGAAGCAAGTAATGGAAAGAGAGAGAGAGAGAGAGAGATGAAAGTGGGGAAGTGAAGAAGTGTAGTTAGGACTTATAAAAGCAGGATGTAGCACTAGCTGGCACTCGGTTGTGCTCACATGGGAAAGAGAGTGAGACGCGCAAGATGAGACGGAAGACGCGGTGACTTATCATTAAATTCGGTCGGTGGGGTCAACCTCCCTCGCTTTTCTCAAGAATGCAAGGGGGAACGAAACGCGGAGATCTGCTTCGGACCGGACCGGAGATGTTGTTACTTGTTACTGTTGGAGAAAATACTAAAATTACATTCACCCATGGGAGCGGTCCATGTAGTGTCGAATCATGTATTATATATTATCTTGAAGTGTGCGTAAAGACCAGATATGACTTTTAGTGTAACTTTTTCATTGTCATTCTAGTACTTTGAAGAGGAACAACAACGTGTCATTACACATGGAACAACAGCTTATGTGATATGTGAACATTGCAATCAAAATGAAATATTGAGTATGTCATTGAAGTAGTTCTCATACCGAAGTGTTCAACTAATTTTCTTAACCAATTAAAATATATCTTCTTGTCCACACACGGGTACGAATTAGTTTTGGAGGGAGATCATATTTGAAGCTGCTTGGTATGACCATAGGTCCATGACCATAATATGAGACGCGGAGATTGACACCCTTTTCCTTGAGATTAGGTATCTTGAAGAAGCATCTCACGGAAGTACTTTTAAGAGAGATTGTATAATGTTTGTACATGGTAATGAGAATAGAGTTGCACACCACTTAATTAGCACGATTAGCTATGGATTAAAAAGTGTATTGACAATGAGAGATGTCATTCCTTTGGCCATTTCTCCCTATGTGAACCACGATCTTTTTCTTTGAATAATGAAATTTGCCTAAAAAAATGACCATTATATTCATTTGAGGTACCTAATTAATCATTGCAGCGGCTATTTAGACTCCACATTTTGCTTCATTTATCCCATTACTTCATTTTACCCCAGTTTTTGAATTTTCTTTATTGTGTTTACCCTAATTTTTTGTAAATTAGTCTGAAACTACCCCTAGCCCTCAACGACTCTAACTCCCCTTCCTACCCACATTCGAACCCATGTACCACACAACTAAATTCATCACCACCATCATCTCTTTGATTTTTCGGCCTTACCGAACTCTCCGAACTCTTTAGTGCATTTCAAGTCTTTATGTAGGTGGAATCTTACAAATCTGTAGGTAATAGTGGTCGGCAAAGTCAAGGAGCACCGCCTATTCCTTTGTCTGCTACCGATGTATTGGGTAAGTTTTATGCCTTAATTTTTGATGAGTTTTTCCCCAAAAACTTGTGATTGTTTTCTTTGTATTTTGTGTCCTTTGCTCGTTGGGTATACAATTTATGGTTTAGAGTTTGTTTCAAGTCACGGTCTCAATGATGACGGCTATACAAAGCCGACATCGTCAAAGGATGTCGGTCACATACGACGTTAGGTTTAATTGTGGCGGCACTACTTAATCGACATGTATTCAAAGTTAGCGGTCGATAAAAACTGATACCCATTGAGACTTATCAGTCATTTTTAAGTCTTTAATCAATATCCTAGATATTGGTCTTGGCTTTGTTCAAACGACAATTAGGGAAAATGAATTGTTTGTCATGTTTATTGAAACTGTTTACCTAATTTTGTTGTTTTAAGACTAATTTTACCATTTTTGTTGTGTTTAGGTATGGACAAACAGAAGATGACCACGCGAAACCATCCTTTGAACTGTAAGAGTTTTCACTGTCGCTAATACCACTACAGGGTCGTAACCGAAGGCTCCACCAAAGCCCAAAAGAAAATGCATGACTGTCTCGCATTGAAAGAAGCTAAATGAAAATAACCCTAACCCTAAAAGGTGACGAGTTAGGCATCTGGATGACAGTGAAGAGGCCCAGGTGCAGACTGAAGGGAGTCGTACTCTATCATGTGATTCTGCACACAACGAAAACGGTGTTGAAGACTCGACTGCTATGGTACATCTATAACAAGTAGATTGGCTGGCAATGCAGAAAATGCCCACTTTATTTCTTGGTGAGCCATCATATTTATTGTTGTTGGCGTCATTTCGAAACCACGTCTTGGTGGATATTTAAAATAACCAGGTACACATTGAGATCTACATTCATTCCTTTGTCACGGCCCAAATCTCTATCCCTGGTTTAAATTTCTTAATCAGGATCACCGACTTTTGACGTGGGACCCACACTGTGATACGTACACCGACCGAGGCACGTGGCCGAGGTATATGGTATTTTTGTATTTTTGTATGCCTAGTGTTATGTATTGTGTAGACTTACTAAGTCAGTTTGCGCAGTTGTAGGCGTCGAGACGAGAGCTGGGACACGCCTCGATATGCGTGTCGACTCGGGTACCGGGTAGTTGACGGGACCGAATATTAGGTAGGGGAAACGAAAACACACAAATTGAATAACAAAATTTTGTCAAGTAACTCATATGGAATAGATATTGGTGACTAACGACGCGATGATACTCGAATATCACGGTTCGGACGCGAAACCGGACGTCGAAACGCCCGGAAACACGGGCGAGTGTCCTAGCGGTGTCACCAACAGGTGTCACACTTGTCCCAACTCAAGTCACACTTGTCCCAACCCAAGCAACACTTGGAAAAATTCAGGCCATGTGTCAACCCCACTTACATGCACACAAAAACCCACCAAACACTCCCACCTACACCTACACCCCCCCCAACAACATGCAAACCAAACCATTCATTCATTCTTACTGGAGAATAAGAAGAGATTGCTGGAGGGGAATGAGTCATCAAGGTTTTGAAGGAATCCATTGGAGTTTGTGAGAAATCCTCAAGATACATCAACTAGGTACACATATTGAACAAGTTCTGGTTTTAGGCAAATTTCAGATAGTAGATCATTGAATATATGCAGTTGATTTATATATTTAGATTCATCATTTCAAGCTGATAATCCAGCTATATTGAAGATCTTAATTTGGTGTTGAAATCATAAAGATATGAATTTTTGAAGTTGCAACATCAAAACTGAAATTCTGCATGTTGTATTAGGAATCAACCTGGGTGATTTAGTCATAATCTGAACATGTTAGATCCAAATTCAACCACACCAGTGGCATTTGAAAGTTCATATAGAAAGGAACAACGTTTCTTAACTGAAGGTATTCTGATTTGAATGTTTTCATTTCCAAACATGCTCTACAAATAGGTGCTGGAATTATAAAGGACAGTTTTGAAACTAAATTTGTTAAGGGTATAACTCCCTAACTACTTATCCAAAAGAGCTAATCTTTTAGTATGTTGTATTTGGATATATTTTCTGCTTTGTGACCAAAAATCGCATTTTTAGAAACTATATATTTGAAGAAATAGATTTTCTAAATCTGCTGGTCGGATTAAATTTCAATCAGACCTATGTTTAGTAAAAGCATGATATCTCTTTCAGTTTAAATCATAATTCTGAAAACTAAACCTTTCTAGAAAGCTAAGAGAGAGATCAACAATAATGGTATTGATGGAGGAATTCAATATTTGGACCATTTCATGCCTAAAAGTGCATTAAGATGTAGGACTGAAATTGAAACTTAATTTAGTCTTTAGGGGCTGATTTAGGATGATTGATTTAAAGTCTATTGAACCAATTCGAATACACAATAAACACACTAAATTGAGCTTATATTTACTATTTGAACTAATGAGACACCAAACTCAGGAACCTAGGAAAAAGGGTACGAGAGAGCGAATACAAGACTTGGTGTATCAGGAGGCCAGTAAAGCCAGGACTTTACTTTGTTGTTGTGAGTATACCCATTGACAATTTTACTTGGCATTTCATTCCTATTAATTATTATCCTTGCATAGTCCTTTTTAGGGCCGGCAAAAATACGGGAACGGACAAAAACGGGACTGGACACCTATTTTAAAAATGATTAAAGTTGATGCCCAGTCCCGGTCCCGTTTTCAAAACGGGCACTGTTTTTTTGTCCAGTCCCGTATGTTTGTAAAACATACGGGACCCGTTTTGCCCTTTTTTTTAAATATAATTAAATATTTTATTTATCAATTATCTTAAAAAAAACCCCTCAACTACAACTACAAGTCTACAACTACAAGTCACCAATTATCAAAAAATAAATATATATATAATATCGCAATTTTTTAATTTCCAATATAAACATCACAAAAGTTTTAAAAAAAAGAGATATCACCTCAAATTCTCAATAATCCAAATTATCAAAGTATATCTTCACCTCATGCATCAACAACAACTACATAAAAAAGTTCATTACACAAACACTTAATAAAAAATTAAGTGTAGTTCTTCAACTCATCCCACACAATTCCACATCCTTCAACTCTCCGTGACTCCGTCTTTAACCCCTCAACCTCAAGTCATTCATCTGAAAGACATTAGAAAAAAAATGTTTTCATTAATTGTAAAAGCTCGATCATTCAAACATAAAAATAAATAAAGCAACAATACCTAAACTTTCAACTTCATCATTTTCGTCACCCAGCATCTTCAACCTCCACATCATTTGAAGCTTGTCCAGAAGTTGTGGGATTGAGATCTATTTTCAGTTTCAACATTTCTGCATTGATATCATCAAACTCTTTCTTTCGAACATCTACATAAATCAAAAATAAAAAATCAAACACAACAAATCAATTTAGACTTATAGTTTACCAATCAAATAACTAATTATATAATGTTCACCAGATTTGTTCTTCAACTTTGCTCCATTCACCCAATCACGACAACATATCAATGCTTCAACATTTTCAGGTAAAAGAGAATTTCTATACTTGTCAAGTGTTCTACCCTGTACTAAAAGCCGACTCGGAAGCAACAATAGTTAAAGGAATGGCTAAAATATCACGTGCCATCATACTCAACTTTGGATATCGATATTGAACAGATTTCCAAAAATCTATGATGTCTAAATTCTTCTTTCTATCAAGCAATGGCTCATGCAAGTAAATATCCAATTCCGATTGTTGTTCATTAGAAGCATCATCACCTTGGAAAAAGTCATAACCCTAACACACAATTATAAACGATAAGATAATAATAAAGTAAGAACCACAAATAAATCAAATACAAAAAAAAAAAATCATAATTGTAGAACATACCATAGCATATAGATCATCTTCTCTTATATCATTTGCTTCAACAAATTGTGGCGTTTGGTTGCTAGTGGAAACATCTCCACTTGAATGATTAAATTCATGAGAATATGTCTCAAACAACAATTTAAGTTTATCGCGAATTATAGCAACCTTGAACTTGCCTTCATCACCATAAATCTTTGAAAAAGCAAAGTCAACCACTTTTGTTTTGTACCGAGGATCTAAAACGACACCAATTGCCAATATTTCATTACAATCCTTCCAATACTTGTCAAATTTTAATCGCATTTTTGAAGCCATGGATCAAATGAAATGATTCGGGTTATTCAATTCATCCTTCAACTGAGCTTGGATTTTCCACATTCCATGAAAGAAAAGATTTATTGTCGGATACTTTGCACCAGAAAATATATTAGTTAGATCATAAAATATTTTCAAAAACTTAAAAACATATTCCACTTGATTCCACTCTTCCAACTCGGGACAAAATATGTAATTTGTGTCACTCAAAGCAAGATGAGCAAAAACATTACGATAATATAACGCAGATTCAATCATGAGGTATGTAGAATTCCATCTTGTAACCACTTGCACCAATCCTTTCGTGCAATCGAATGCCAATTGTGTAGCACAATCCAAAAACTTTTTCTTTCGAGACTGTGATCCTTTTACAAACTTGATACTATCACGAACTTTGTCAAGGATCTTTTCAATTTCTTTAAGACCATCTTGGACCATAAGATTTAAAATATGTGCACAACATCGCATATGAAAGAATTCACCACCAACTAGCAATGCATCCTTAATTCTCAAAGTATTTTTAAAAATTCCAACAAATGTGTCATTTGCGCTTGCATTGTCTAAAGTAATGGAAAACAGCTTTTTATCTAAGTTCCAAGACCCTAACAAAGCAGAAATTTTCTCGGCAATTGCTACACCACTATGTGGAGGTGGCATAAAACAAAAATTCAAAATCCTTTTCTGCAACACCCAATCCTCATCAATATAACGAGCAGTCAAAGTAATATAACCATCAGATGTAATGGAAGTCCACATATCAGAAGTCAAACACACTCTCCCTGGAAGAGATCGCAACAAAGTAAAAAGTTTTCTCTTCTCCCTTTTGTAGATTTTTAATATATCTGCCTTGACTGTGTTTCTCGAAACACACTTAATTTCAGGAACAAGAGAGGTATAAGAGTACTTAACATATTCATAGTCCACATAGGTGAAAGGTAATTCATGCATGATAACTATCATTGCCATATTTTCACGATGAACTCCGGAATCATAATTTATAGACCTCAATCTCATACTCCCCGTAAGTGACGATTCTAATATCATTTGTCTCACATCACGATTACCAAAACGACTATAATTAGGACAACCAGATAAGTGTCGTTTCATGCCATTTGTACCATTATTACCGTCAGCCAATACCACTCATACAATGTTTGCATTTCCCTCTCTTCCTATTATCCGGATACTCAGAAATGCCAGCAGGAATTACAGTAAAATCATCCCACACTTCAGACTGATTTTTCCTCTTCTTTTGAGAAGGATTAGATGCAATGCTATGCATATTATCACCCATAACTCTGCAATAATATAAAATGAAAATCATATCTAAATCTAGTGGATTAATCTCATTAACAAAATATGAAAAATGCACAGTTGCACACAAAGTAATAAAATCACATTACATTCTTTTTTTTCCTAATCAAATAAAGGCAATTACGTGAACAAAAAAGAAATAATGTCTAGTTAATAATTAATAGAGGCCATAACATATATAGATAATTAAATATAAATTAAATCAAATGATACATGTTAATATGTTATTTGCTTAAAGGGAAAGTGAAGGTATGTGGTACCGGAAAGGAGAGACCGTGAGAGTCGGGACTCGAGAGTGAGAGGAGAGAGCGAGAGACCGCGAGTCGTGAGAGTCGGTGGGAATTGGGGTCACGTCCTCTGAAATGAATGAACACAAGTTACACAATGTCAGTTACTAGTTACTGTTAATAATATGAGTGAAACAGTTTTCCATGCGAGTATGCGACTATGCGAGACATTCAACACTTACCAATTCGACCTATTCTAATCCCAGACCGAGGAGGAGAGTGAGAGGCGGAGCCGGAGCCGGAGCTGGAGCCGTGCGTGAGCGAGAGAGAAGAAGCGAAGGCGAGAGCGAAGAGAGGTCGGCGCGGGAGTGTAGGGACGAGCAGTCGCGGAGAGAGAGTGAGAAAGCGAACGTCGCGAAGAAAGCGAGACTCGGGCGTGAGAGACGACGATCGCGAGAGAAAGTGAAGCGGACGGAGAGCAGAGAGAGTGAAACGGGGAAGAAGCGAAACGAGACGACAGTCGCGAGAGAAAGTGAGAAGCGGACGGAGCGAGAGAGGCGAGAGAGTGAGACTCGAGAGTCGAAGTGCGAAGAGACAGACGAGGCGACGACGGTCGACGGAGCCGTGCGTTACGAAGAGAGAGTGAAAAGCGGATGGAGCGCGCCGTGCGTGGCCGTGAGAGGCGGTGAGAGCCGTGAGAGGCGGTGAGAGGCGTTAGGGTTTACGCCTTGCTTTGCCTTCTTTGGGTTTGTTTAAGAGAATGACAAGACGAGATGAGGATGAGAAATGAGAATAAGATAAGAGAAAATGAAATGATAAATCATAAAGTTAAAAACTTTAAATAGTGAAATTACTTATATGCCCTTCAAATTAATCAAAAACGGGTACCCGTTTTTTTGAAATTTCTGCCCGAACCCGGTCCCGTATTTTTAAATGGACACAAAAATTTGTCCATCCCGTATGTTTGTCAAAAAAATATTGTCCGGTCCCGTTTTAAACGGGACCGGACAAAACGGGCAAACCGGGACCGGGCATATTTTGCCAGCCCTAGTCCTTTTGACTATTTACCTTTGTACTCTTATATCATGTGATTCTTTGTGTCTATGCTCATTTGATGAGTCTAGTTTGCATGATATCCATTTATTTGATTTAATTCATTGATTCCATTCCATGCTATGTCTATTCTTGTTGTTTTAAATGTGATTTAAATGATAAATAGCTTGATATTAGGCTAATGAATATCTTATAAATGTTTAAGAGGACTTGTATTCATTATTTGTTTAGGTGTGTAGATGTGCCTATGCCTTGACAATCCATACTTGGTATTTCTTGAAAATTTAAAAAGTAGTTGTTGCATTTAGGTCCTGTACTTGATCGAGGTGTGCGCGAATCACGTGGGTTAGAGTCCCTAGGGATGTCGGCACACGTTAGCTAACATTGTTTGACACTCGGGGTTAGAGTCCCTGAGGTGGTCTACACACCGGGGTTAGAGTCCCTGGTAACACTTGGGTCAGAGTCCCTTGTGCTATATGATTATTGGGTCGGGGTGACACGTTTCACTGCCGACCGGACCTAAATTATTACTACTTAGCCTAGTGTCAATATCACTTGTTTAACTTTGGTATTTACTCGCATATGGTTTATTTTCCAGTTTTCCATTTATACGCTTTTAAATACCATTTGAATACTTGGAAATGCAACTTAAACTTGTCATCGGGGATTACTGTTTTATTCTTGTACTCACCGTCCTTTTTATGACGGCGGGTGCAGAGCCGTCTACTAGCAAGCCGGGCAAAAAGAAGATCGGCGATTATCCCTGAGCCCGCGGCGCGTTACTATATCGATTGTAGGTCTTCTTTTGATATTTTGATTGTATAGTTTATATATGTCTTTCCGATATATTTTTTTGGGTTGTATATTGGGTTGAGCGTTAGTTCCCCGACTTGACTTAGACCATTTTATCGTTTCAATGAATTTTGAAGGCTACATATATTTATGCGATGGCATTTCCTGGTTTTCCACACTTAGGATATTATAAATGGCTTCCGCTTAATCAATAAGACTTCCGCTAATAAATTCATTTAATAAAAGGTTTAATTAGAAAAGACTGACTAATACGTAGTTAAGTCCTGCGTGGATATGATTAGGGCTTAATTACGGGATTAGGCCGGGCGGTGCCCTAGATTAGGAGAGGGGCCGTCACACCCTTAATGTTAATTGTATGCGAATGTTAATGTGTTTAAATCCACTCTTTTATCTTTGTAGTTTGTCAGGTATTTTAAGTTCATCAACCATTGTATTAAGATCACTCATTGGGAGAGTATGAAAAGACACCCTAAGAAGGAAAAGGTCGACAAGCTCATTAAGAACTCTGGTTTATGCCCATTGGGTACATCTCTTATGAAAGATGTAATAGGGTACATGTGTCTGGCATTGCAGAAAGGTGGCAGTTAGAGACGAACATACACTACAAAAAAACAGCAAATCAGAAACGGAAATTTCCGTCTCTGATTTGTTAAAATTCCGTCTCTAATTGCAGTCAGAAACGGAAAAGAGACGGAATCAATTCCGTCTCTAAAAACGTCATCGCTGATTCAATCAGAAAAGGAAATGCGATTCCGTTTCTGATTTAGAGACGGATCAGAAACGGAATTTATTCCGTCTCTAATTCCGTTTCTGATTAGAGACGGAATAAATTTCGTTTCTGATTATTTCCGTCTCTGATTCGTTGCTAATCAGAGACGGATCAGAGACGGAATTTGATCCGTTTCTGATTTATGTATCTACATAAACGAAAATTAGAGACGGAAATAGCAACGGAATCTTTGGATTAGTTGCTATTCGTCTCTAATTTTCATTTTTGTTTAGTTTTTAAAGTCTTACATATATAGGTCTCAATCCAAGCACATTTAACTTTGCCAATATATAATAAAAATCATAGCTAAATAATATATTGATATTACACAATTTATATAAACTTAACATATCATTAACATTATCTTTTCTCAATGTCTTGTACATGAAACAACAAAAACAATCTAAAAAGTTTCTATATCGTATCTTTCTACAAAAGTAAAAGCAAAAATTGTTCTAAATGAAAAAAAAATAAAAAAATGAAGTGTTCGAGATTATATAAAGTTGATTGTGCTTCAAATAATACTTGACTTCGTACAAAACACACGAAAAAAGATCAAAAAGAAAAAAATCACTAAATTATACAAACAATAATAGGAATATAAACAATATTATGGAATATAAACACAAAGCATAAATAAAGTAATAAAGAAAAAGAAATTCATCATTATCCGAAGGAACATGGTGTTATTTAGCAAATTATCTCTCGCTCCAAAGTATAACATAGCAATGGTTTGTGATGCTTATATATATAGTCTTGATGTTTCATGATCAATATTTAAGGCGCAACATACGAAGCTATCATGCATGATTACGTTTAAGAATTAAAATTAAAAGAAAAATATTTATGCTCGACAACAAAGAAAATAAAACCTAAATTGCAAATTAAATAATTAGAGTCGACTAGTTTATTCTTATAAAAATAAAATAAAATTAAGACTTGTTTACAACTTTTAGAAATCACGACCAAAACCATGGATGTCGATGTATCACTAGAGACCTTGTTTTCACAAGATGTGGTTTAAAACCTCAAATAGAACTAGGAACAATTGGAAACAAGGAACACTATGAGGGCATATAAGGTCCAACGCATGTAAAAACCATGACATGAAACGAAGGAAAGAGAACTAAATGGTAAATCCACATTGCTATTCTATCCAATTAATCGGAGTAATGGAACTATGCAAATAGATCAAGCTGTTAGCGATATCATATCTCTTACTCTTACCTTGTGAAAGCGCCACACTGACGAAGCTCCAATAACAAGCATTTGATTTGGGACTTAGACACTTCATTAGATATTGCAAGCTGGTACATCATCTGCTTCAATTACGGGAAGTGAAATACTGAGAACCATCTCGAATATTATGTTGTTGTAGCATTGCAGACACTGACCCAAAACAACTATGATAGTGTGATAAAAAAATACCCAATTGAAAGAGTAAAAAGACATTAATAAAATATAGCACAATTTAACTCATACATGAATTCTTCAATTTCCAAATAGCCTGGCTACCAACAATCAAGGAGAACTGCAAACCAAAAATCAAAAGCTGGGCATGATACATAGTAAACGTTCGTGCCCAGACAAATAATATTGAAGAGAATAATTGTTGAAACAGGTGACTGGTTACCAACTTATCATTGAAGAAGAACTAATCAAATGAAGAGTCTAAAAACCAACTACCAAACAATTACATAAACAAGAAGAAGAGGAAGCTTAAGGAAATGATAGAAATCATATAAATATAATACCTGTTTCGTGCTTCTCCCCATATATTCCATGACTTGCAGCTAACTCTCGAGCACATTTCAGATTTTCCTGGATTGAAAATAAAAACTCTCGACCAACTTAATCTGCAAAGAAGAAGAAGCTACACAAAATAAAAACTCTCGAGCACAGTTCAGATTTTCGAGGAATTTGTTTTGAACAAGCAACTCAAAAGAAGAAGCTTGTAAGAAGGGAGTATGATTAGAAAAGAATTGGTGTAAAACAAAACGGGAAGTGTTGGTAAACATATCTCATCAAGGGTGGTTGCGGCGCCATCATTTGTTTCTTGTGATCACTCTATGAGTGATGTCGACAAGGGCTCTTCTTCATCTTTGGACGTCTTCATCATCGCTCTCCGGAAGAGATTCAATAGCCACAGCAGCAATAATCATGTTTATAGCCTTTATATCATACTTGAACTCCACATATTCTACAAATGGTGAATAATCATGGTATGAGAATGACATACAAGGAAATAAATAGTGATAAAAATAGGCTATTTTGGCTATAAAAATAGAAGATAGATCTGGTTGGAACTTTCAATGGGTTTCATCATTTTTTACGACTTTCGAAAGTTAACCAACACTTTTACGAGCACCTGGCATCATAAGAAAGAAGTAATGCATCCATCCATGAAAGATAAAGATACTTCACTACCTCGTTCGCTTATATTAACCAAAGAGAAATGTGAAACTCAATAAGTCTATTTTTGTTTTACTATCTGAATAGATATCGATTATAAAGAAATCTTTGAGAAAGTGAGCAATGAATCTAAAGAAAAAAGAAAAACTTTGGCATTCAAAAGCTATCAGAGTTGAGCAACAATGAATCAAGAATAAACTCATAAACAAGCCAAAAAGGTGAGAGAAATATTAATTGGTACATTACCAAAGGTGAGAGAAGAACAACCGGGAGAGCTCGAAAGGGCCCTTGACGAAGAAAGTATGTTGTGCAGCATCCTTGAGGAGCCAAAGTGTGTTGCGACGGATTTGTTTCTCGCCTTGACAACTCGAAATCTAACAAAAGGAAAGGCACATATTGTAAGAGAGGAGACGAATGTATTTGGTTCCACTAACGCCTTCGTAAAATGAATGGCTCTGCATTACGGCCGTTTGCATAATTAGGTCTTGACACAGCACAAATTATCGTCTAAACGACGTTCAGATCTAGGTATCATCTAATTATTCAAGAAATTAGTGCCTACAAATTTCAGGAAGCTCAACTTTCGATCTAGCTCCAATTCACAAGACAACGCCACACAAAAGCAGGATCTAATCTAATTCTACGATTCCAACCAATTTCCTTCAACTCCTCACTGATTACACATTCAACTCTCCAAACCACAACAAAAATCAAATCAAATCAAATCAATACACCAGCACGAATTAACAAGTTTTCAAAGATGAATGAATCACTCACTTGTCGCAGCATTCAGCCAACGCGTTCACTTCCTCCTCCACTCGATCCAACACCTGCACCACCACCACCAACAACAACAACAACAGAGACATCCAGAGTCAAAACCTAGAATATAAGATAAGAAGAGCGCCATTTTGAATTGAATCGATCATCCAAATTGCCCAAGCCTGGGAGCGTGGGCATGGCGCAGGAAGCGACGGGCTTTGGCGACTTCTTGACTTCAACCAAACACATTCGGCAATTGCCGGTGATGAAGAGGCGGCTGTGGTAGCAGAACCGAGGAATGTCGACTCGGCGATCTCGCAAGCCAAGCAAGATAGTCATTCCTTTAGGGATAGTGACGGGGAATCCGTCGACGAAGACCTCGATCGCATCTTTCGGCTTGGGAAAATGAACCCTAGCTCCGCCCGGCGGCGTCCGCGGCGGATGGATCTCTTGAGGCTGCGGCGCTCCGCTGCGGCCGGCGTTTGAAGCTCGGTGTGGAGGCGATGGATGCGGAGTGGCGATTGCTAGGGTTCACGAAGATTCGAGAAACGGAGAGGGTTGGCGATGAGGAGAAGCGGCGATTGATGGTGGAGGAGGTTCGCGAAGCTCGGAGAGACGAGTATAGAGGAGAGACGACGAAGGGATTTGGGCGTCGCCAGTAGGGGATTTGGGGATTTCGGTGGTGGGAGAGGACGAAGGGATTTGGGCGTCACCGTGGGATTTGGGGATTTCGGTGTGGGGGGGGTGTTGGAGGGGCTCATCAAAATCTCGAGATTTGATGCACAAATCTCGAGATTTGATGAACGGGTATAATAAAATAAAATTTTTGTGGGAATGTTGGCACCATTTTTTAGAGACGGAATTTAATTCCGTCTCTAATTCCGTCTCTATTTCCGTCTCTGATCCGTCTCAAATCCGTCTCTGAATGTTTCCGTCTCAATTCCGTCGCCAACTTTTTAATTTAGAAACGAAAATTATTCCGTTTCAAATTCCGTTTCTAAATCAGAAACGGATCTTATTTCCGTTTCTAATTCCGTTTCTGATTTGCTATTTTTTTGTAGTGATATTCCATTTACCTTTCAGGGAGATGACTATCACTCTAGAAGACTTGCATGTACTAGGGATCATGGTTATTGAAAAAACTGTGGTTACGAAAACCAAAAATCGTACTAAGATGATAGCGATGACTAGTTAGTCGTTAAGGGGTGAAAATACAATCTGTAGAGGATGAGATGAAGAGAAATCTTAGCAAAGAAATAGAGTTTGACGTTGAAGGATCAGTTCTCTACCTTGCTTAGAGAAGAGAGGGCCAGACGAGAAGAGAGGAGACTACTTAATCCATTCGCCTGATTCCCTTATTTGAGCCTCTATCCTATATCTTCTTGGAACCACCATTTTTAATGAAAAGTCTGGTACAAGAGTCTCCATTAATCTCCTTCAACTTCTAAACAACGTGGAGGAAATTGGTTCATGTGGGTAGGGTGCAGCGCTAGCTTACCTGTACCACCAACTCGGTATTACTAGTCGCGTTGGGGACTACCAAATTACCGGTTGCATGACATTGTTAGAGGTATTCGTTATGCACCATTAACCTTGTTATCATATTTATTCGTTCAATCATAGCAAAATTGTTTATAATAGGGTTGGTCGTAGGATCGCATTCCATTCATTGAACCCATTCTACATAGCAATTACAAATTGGGTATGCCTCGAGTGATAAGGTGGCACCATAAGAAAGAGCCAAGGTAGTTTGAGGGGTTTCTCCTTAATTTTAGGTCTCGACCAAACACGCTTAAATCCCACGAGATGGGGCATTCACTTTTTTAGTGTAACATGTTTTTGAAATGAAAACTAACTTGGCATTTTTTTTTTTTCCTAGGTAAATTGGGATAATACTCCGAGGGGTTCACCACATGTCGGTGAAATTGCCTTTTATAATAAGTCTATGTGGTATTTGGACATTATTGAACCACACGATTCAGATCGAGTTTTGAAGCAAATGGGTTACGTTTAAAAACTGAGAGAACCTTTCTTTAAAGTAGCTCGACAACATCAAACTTCATGAATTATACATTTGACGCCCGATTTTAGAAGGGTTGGGAAGAAAATTTCCTTAGTAACAAATGTCGTAGTAAGAAAGTGGAACATCCATGACATGCTACTGATAATTATCTTAAATGGTTTCAATTGATCAGTCATCACTTCGCGCGTGATCCTGAATTTTAAAGTGTGGTTGTCCATGATGAAGAGACTACTTTGGTTAGCATTTTAGCAATATTATTTTTTATTTTCGCTTATAACTCTCATGTGATGTTGTATGTTTTGTTGTTTAACCTTTACTATTCTTTGCAACAACGTAATTGTCGTGAATTAAATGTCACTTTGCAGTTTCGAACCATGCCAAAGTCGAGCGTTATGGCGGACAATGCATTCGAAATGGCGAATCAAGTAATAGCCTTCATTTTCTGAGTTATAGACTGTAACCAATGCTCCACCACTCTAAATCAAAGCAATAGAGATACTACTTCTATCGATGTGCATCCGATTTATGAGCGGAAGATTTACAAGTTGAAGTCAAAGTGAAGGATCAGTTCTGAATCCTTTTTCATGAAAGATGTAAGGTTTTAGTCATTTTTTCCAATCTTCAAATGATTGCTCTTATGTAGAAATTTTATTATGTGCAAACTTTGTTATGAACAATATGTTGTGGCTGATAGTTTGTGGACTTGTTGTATCTTAATCTAATATCTGATAGGTATGTGTTTTATGTTGTCGTTGATGTCGTTATGTGGTAGTTTAACTTAATAATTTGTAATATTGAAAAGAAAAAAGTTAATTATTTCATGTAATGAAGCAATGCAAACTTGTAGGGCTGATGTTTTTTTTGTAAATGACGGCGAGGAAATGACGAAATACACAAGCCATTAATGAACAACCATGATTGTCAACGTTTGGGAACCAACGGTACTAGTAGGTCATCTACAAAATCACAATATAATTAGTGCGGTCCGTGGCATCCCAAAATTCAAGGCCGCCTTGCTACCCGTCACGTCGCATCCTACGCCATTAAGCCTTGCCACTTCATGGCCCGCTTATCCTTGATGTTCCACGACCTACCTGGCTACTTACACTTTTCCATTTAATCCTAACTTAGCTAATTAATTTTCATATAATTACTAATGACTTCATTAGTCCGTTAATCAATTTATCAAGTTATAATGAAATCTTACAAAGGAAGTCTTAATTTAAGTAAGTTATATAGTATTCAATAATCCTAAGTGGTGAAAAACCCGACAAAAGATACCTTGTATATATCAAGGCAAGTTAAGTATAACAAAAGTTTCATATACATGTAATCAGTGTTCTATGGACCTCAAAACCCAACAAAAGTAAAATAAATACATACCGATATCACACAAAAGTTGGCTCCACAATCTAGAGGTAGTTGCCCAGTAACTCCTTGCACTTGCCCTCGCCCTCGCCCTTGTTCATCGAAGGATCTGTACTAGTCACCTAACAAATATAATGACGAGCCCAGTGAGTATATCCCAAGAGAAGTCCACACAATGTTCATGAAATAAAATCGACAAACTATGAGACGTACGAATATAACACCTGGCAATAGTACATCATATTCCCATGAATGTAAGCAGCATACGACAAGCAAAAACAATAGAATGAAATAAATAAATAGCATATGCCAATTAAACCAATTCATTAATAAAGCATTAATCAGTAAACATCTATATAATCACGTGAAAACCTTAACCTACACCAGCTAGTAATTCATAAATCGAATGGCAACCACGTATACTTGCAGGCTTATAGTGGCTAAACCCCAATTTCAGTAAACGGCATGGTCCCTTCTCAACGCCGTTACACATCAGGACCACCTTAATCCCTCTCGACAATCGTAGATATATTCCACTGCCATCGACATGAACACTATCACAAGTAACTCGTGCACATGATTTAACCACAGCTAATATATATGCACACTAAAATAGGAGTGAAACCCCATGTGTGCCCACCACCAGTCACACATGAAAAACGAAATCGATAAACTAAATCATGAATTTTGTGAGGCATTCCAACTTTTCGGACTCCCGTATCCGACCCGACTAGCCTACCGATACCCGAGTTATGGTCCCCTAAGTCCCTGAAGTCCAATTTTATATTTTTAGTATGTTTGTAGGTGTTTGGGATATGTATTAAGTCAAAAATCCCAAAACAACCCTTTATGTTCAGTTTCTGTCTATTGTTAGTACGCTATGTAAGTAGCGTAGCGCGCTATGTTCTGGTAGCGCACTACTGTTTTTCATCCGAAGAACAGTTAGAAACCCAGAACAATTAGCACACTAATCATTTCAGGTAGTGTGCTACCTAACCTCTGGGACAAAATTCTCAAGTTGAGAATTTTGTTTTGCCCTCAAATTTAGCTATCTAAACGGTGACGACCCAAAAATCAAAAATACCCATCCCATAGATAATTTAGTAATTTCATAAACCCTAAAATAAATTGGTCCCAATATATAAATTTTTTCTAAACCCTAACCTCCGTTTGAGTGCACACAAAAAGTTAGAGAGAAAATGAGAGGGGACTTGTTACGGGGAAGTGCGATGCTTTGAAACCAATGATACCTCCATTGAAGATAAACCCACTTTCTTTTACTATCTAAAAGAATTGCAAGCTTGTGTTTGTTTCAATAATAGTGAAAAACACATTCTTTTCTCCTTTTGATTTTAACTTTGTAAAACTTTGGTGGAGAACCCCAAAAAGGCGGCACCGTCGGTAATGCCGGGGAAGGGAGGTGGGGCCTCACCAACGCACCGTCGGTCTAAGGTGGTGAACGCCGCCACCACCAATGGGGATGAGGGACCTCCATTAGGAGCCCCCCCCCTCCAATGTGAGTCGTGCTCACTGCCAAGGGGGAGGACAAGGGTCATTTTGACCCCTGGCCACCCCCCAACTCACAGGGGCAAAAATGGCTCCTATATATATATATATATATAAAATAGTAATAATAGTTATAATAATAAACTATAACATTCTATATATGATATAAGATTATATATATACATATAATAGAAATAGTTATAATAAAATAAATAGAAACAAAATTTATGGACTTCGGGGCGCACTAGTGCACCCCGAAGAGGGTTCTCGAGAACGCGAAACCCAGAGACCCACACTAGTGGACCCAAAGTAATTGGCTAATAAACTGGAAATTGGGTAGTTTTGAAATGAGAATTTGCGATTTGATGTGAATGAGTGTTAAATTGTATAGATTTGCAAAACGGTTCATATAGAACCCCGTACGCGCAAGGATCGAGAGAGGATATCGCGGCGAGTCGAGGTAAATGGGGAGCTTTGCTCAAGTATCAAATATGGCATGTTATTAGATAATTAAGATTTATGATTTGAACTCAAGACTTGGGAATGGGTTGCATTATGCTATTGACTTGATTTATTTATCTATGATTGTATATGTGTTCCACCAAAAAAAAGGATTACTTCTCCTGGGCGAGGAGATGGAATTACCTATTCCTGGGTAAGGAGTTGGAATTACCCTTCTTGCTAAGGAGATATGGTTAAATTATTAAGGACATGAGAGGTAGTAAACTTCTCATGAAAACTCTAAGTGATTTTTGTGCATATATCGGCGACGGCTTAGACGAACTTACTGTTGGTTTGATGGGACCATTGAGGGACACAACGGCCATTGCGTTCAATAGTGATCTACGCATCACCTCGAGAGTAAGAGAATCGGTCACCGAAATCAAGTTAATAACTTGTATGCATTGAATGGACCAATGACTTATAAATATTATTATTCTTTATGGTATATCTCTTGTGGGCCCCTGTGCATGAATACTTCAATTTCGTTTATGATTTTCAAACCTTTTGCTAGTATGGTTTAAATGCATCTTGGAACTTGTCTTAAATGAATAAAATGGATGGTTTACATCTAATTATATATATGAATCTTATTTCCATGCTTTCTACTAAATGCTTGATGACTTGATTTCAACTCCATGTTAGATCTCGTATCATTATTAAGTAGTACTTACGTGTTTGATGTTTGTATGGGTTTTCGCATTTATTGAGCTTCGTTGGTTCTTTTAGCTCACCCCACTTACTCTCTAGGTCGTCTTCATCGATACCAGTGCGAGATAAAAGGAAGGCGATAGCGTAGAGTTTTGTCTTTGATATGAACTTTACATACTATTTATACTATCGATATTCAAAACATCTAAACATGGGTTCTATTAAGTACTTAATGGGGTAGATTCTAATCCCCAAGACTTGTTGACTTAGTACCATGGTAGTATACATTTGCAAGTACTTAGGGATACTTGAACACCTTTGTTTAGAATTACTTGAACTTTTTAGTTTTAAATTCCACAATTATCGTTTCATATGTACAGTTGTGTAGTTCGGCAGGTTAAGTTAGGCGTGTCAAGCCATTATTTGGGCATGGTTCAGTTATTGGGCTTGGGTGACGATTTGGATCGGGCGACCTGACCCTAGGTCGGGGGAGGGTCATTTTAGTATCTAACACACTCTCCACATGAATTTGATCAGAATAACACCCGAAACCAGATACCAACCTTCCAATTTGAATTTGAACAAAAACACTCAAAATTAGGTTTATTTAAAATAATAGAAGATGGAGATGATGATTACCTAGGTTTAAATCATGAAATTGACCACCAAGGTGGTTGAATTCTAGCTTGGTTTCTCCTCCAAATCTCATTTTCTCTGATCGTGCACGAAGTTGTAAGTGGTTTAAATAAAAATTCCACTAAATTTGGTTTATATATATATATATTTGGTTGGAATCAAATGTGCATACGTATCCCGAGGAGTATCTTAAGGTCCACGTTTAGCTACTTAGCCCAGTCACTCATTCCATGTGACATCAATTTTCTATTCATCTGGTTCCTAGACATCTCCATGCACGTATCTAGACAAATCTTATAGTTCCCAATTAATTTAACTAAATTATAGGCCTTGATTTATTTTAATTTAATTGCACTAACTTATGCCCATTTTAATACATATGGTTAGTGTTTTATTTATCAAAACCAACCAACTTGTGGTCCCACTAACCTTCAACTACCCAGTACCCAGTGCCCCGCATCTCGACATGCATTTTGAGGCACGTCATAGCCTATATTTAATTTGAATTTACTTGGCCTATGGTCAGATTACCCTTTTAATTGATTAATTAGTCATCTAAACGTGAATTAGTCGAGTTTCCTAGTGTACCCGTAGTTTGCCTATCGACATCCACATTGACACGCCCTTCGAGGTGAACATCCGTCACATAAACTCGTCGATAGCAACATATAGATATGCGGTGCAATATAATAATAATAATAATTTTTAAACCGCACATATACACAACCACCATCCATAAATAACATATTTCCTCTGTTCTCGTGTCCGAGTCAACCGCGTTGTCCATATAACGCCCGAATTACGACCATTAATCTATGAGATTAACGCTAATCCTAGTTTAATTAATTTCGGCCGTTACAGGGCCCAAGAAGAAAAATAGTGGGGCACAAGCAGAATGACGGTTGAAACATACCGATATGACTTTAGGGTTTGAGCAATACCGTAAGGTCAATAGTACAGCCGAGCAATCAAGTAGTTAAACATTCAAAATTATGCAGGAATATAGTTATAGGGCACGTAAAGTAAAATCGCGGGGCATATAAAGCGACGCGACCATTGATAACTGCATTTTGTAGGTCTTTAACAGTTATGGATAACCGAAGTCCATACAGACATGTCGGACCTTTTTGGCCGATCGATGTAAAGTTAAGTTAAATAAGACATTACGCTATGGGGTACACTAGTGAGATATGGGGGTATAAGTAGCATGGCGGCCGAAGAGAACTGAAAGTTTTGTTACATAGTGATTTCGCAAAACCATCTAACCAGGTGTCACAACTAGACTCCATCTGCCAAGTTTCATTTGTTTATGTAACATATTATGGTGCGGGGTATATAAAGTCAATTTGTGGGGCATGTGTAAATCAGCGGCTAAGATGTGTCGTCAGCCTTTCAATATTGGCGGTTGAACAGTACTATGTGTATTATAGGTTTGCGGCTCTCTATGGTCGATGGTATTGTCAACTTCAGTCACTAGTTAAAAGTGGGGTAAAAAGAGTAAAGTTATGGGGTATATGCATTCTATCAGTGGGTAATAGTTGTTATGCAGACGTACCAGACAATGCATCACGACCGATATGTATTCAGTGTATAGTTGTTTTGCTTGAACGCTAAGTATTTGGAATGCATATATACATCAAATTTTCGTATCAAACTTATCCAAATCAAGTACAACATATTTTGCGTGTTCGCATTTCCAATAAAATAGAGATTCTCATACATTCGAGTTCATCTAATCATCAATGTAAACATCATATCCATACAACAATGGTACCAATAACTTATCCATGTTCACTAACAACATAACAAGTAATGTGAGGGAAAACATTATACAATGTTTGTGTGTTCTATACACCTATTTACACATATGTGTATCAATAAAATAAACTTTGCACATACACTATCAAAAGGGGTGCATGCTGCATTCTAATCATCATCAAGTTACACCATATCTATGGACTAACTAGTTGATTATGTGGTAAAATATTCAAATCAACTGGTCGTTCTCTGCTTTGATCCTCCACATACGGTTCGATTATGGCGTGATTGGTGGTGAAAGCGCTTCACTGGTCATGATTCGCTACAAACAAAAATAACCATATAAGCATTTTACAATGAACATTAATACTTAAAAAAAGATATAACATGTAAAGTAAATAACTCACTCTAACAAAACGGTTGTCGAAACAAGGCATAACCAAATGAAACATATGTTGGCTAAGGAAGGTGTCGCACCTCTTGTGGGGAACCACAAATCGAACCCTAACTTACATAGGACAACAACACCCATCCTATAACGATTGGCCATAATGAGTCCCATATCCGAAAAGGTAAGACAACCAACACCAAAATCGGGGCATTCAAAGTAGTTAAGCACATTTTAGACCCTGGCGTAATCAGTGTCAAGCTGAAAGTAATCTCCGTAGGTGGCACTGTTCTAGTCCATATCTTCAACCAATTCACCTCCTCGCCCTCCTCCAACCATCATTCAAATCCTATTCAAGAGCATGTGATATCGTCCGATAACCATGAAGACTATCCGCGGTAACATCCTTTATTTGATGGTAGTAGGCATGCCAAAGTGTGAATATTTCACTAACATACTCAGTTGCCGCTAAAGAGTGGGTCGTGTAGTGCTTAGGTGCGGCATATGGGATTGCAACTCCCTTACCACGACCCTTTCAACATCTACCATGTTTGGAAGAAACAATTCCACTTTTACTTGGCATGGTTGATGAGAAGTCCTCTCATGTTGGTTTTTACTTACTGCAGACTGTTGGGTTGGTTTATTATCCACCGCAGACTTTTTTGTTGTTTTCTCCTTTACCATAGATTCTTAACTAGCTTTCTTCATTGCCTTGCCCCGTTTACGTGCTTTCTCCTCTGCAAAATCATATCCGGAAGGAGTTCTCCTTGTTGACCTCTCTCTATTGTCAATTTTTTAGCTTCTTTTTGGCTGGCCGACCCCTCGGCTTCAATCTCATTTGAAATCTCAATGATAGTCGATGCAGGCAGAATCTTTGCCCTTAAGTAGGGCTCGTCATTCTTGTACTTCTTCTCCATAGCCTATAATTTCGTACGATACATAAAATTGAACTTATCGTCGGATAATGATAGGATTGGGGTTATGTTCAATTTCTTCCACCGTGGGTGGATCTCATCAAGACCAATAGGGCTACCAACCAAAATGTGTATTGGAGGCTCGTAAGCATAAGACAACCCATGAGTGGCACTTAATACATGTAACGAACCAAATTAATTAAATTATGATTAACATTAATCTCGAAGATTAACGGTCGTATTTCGGATATTACATGGATAACTCGGTTGACTCATACACGAGAATCGAGGAAATAAGTTATTTATAGGTGGTGGGGTGTATATGTGGTGTTGAAAAACTATTATTATTGCACCGCATGTGTGTATGTTGCTATCGGGCGAGATTGTGTGATGGGTGTTCACCTCGAAAGGCATGTCAACGCGGGTGTCGGATAGGCGAAATGCGGGTATGCTAGGGAACTCGACTAATCCATGTCAAGATGAATAATAAGTCAATTAAAGTGGGTAATGTGACCATACGCCAAGTAAATTCGAATTAAAACACGTGGGACCATAAGTTGGTTAATTTTGGTAACATAAAACACTAACTATATGTATTAAAATGGGCCTAAGTTAGTGTGATCAAATTAAATAAATCAAGGCCTATAGTTTAGTAATTAAATGGAAAGCATATGATTTACTTAGAGAAACACATTGGCACATCCAGGAGCTATGAGAGTAGCAATTTGGTGTCACATAGATTGAGTTAGTGGGAGTGAGTGGGATTAGTGGCTGAAGGTGGGCCATTAAATAATCATCGGGATACGTAAATGCATGAGGATCAAGGGTTAGAAATACATCTAACATTAATATATAAGATGAGTTGATCTAAAGCATGCAAATTAACCCATTTTGATATATGAACTTGCTGGAGAGGACAGAAGGAGATTGTTGGGCTCAAACAGGAAATTCAAGACATTGGAGATCAATTCAAGAGCTAAAACCTAAGTAATCATCTTCTACATCATCCCTTATCTAATGAACCCAATTTAGTTCAATTGTGATCAAATTGTTGTTCTAAGTTGTTTTAGTTGTTGTTTTGGAGATAAAAATGTATAGAGAGGGTATAAACAAGTTTAGCTAGCCAAATTAGAGAGGAAATACAAAATTCTCGACTAGAGAATTATGTCTCGGATACCACATAGCGCACTACCTGAAACGGTTAGCGCGCTAATTGTTCTGGGTTTCCAACTGTTCTTCTTCTGAAGAACAGTAACACGCTACATCAATTTCCTAGCGTGCTACCACTACATAGCGCGCTACACCAAACCCATAGCACGCTAACTACAGACAAAAAATTGAATTTAAGGGCTAATTCATGATTTTTGATTTAATACATATCCCAAACAACTATAAACATGCTAAACATGTCAGATTGGACTCCAGAGACTTAGGGGACCGTAGCTTGGGTATCGGGGAGCTAGTCTAGTCGGATACGGGAGTTTGGGGAAGTCGAAGTGCGCAGATTGAGGTGCGTAAACCCATTAGAATGCCTCACATAATTCATGATTTGGTTTAGCGATTTCATTTTTCATGTGTGACTGTTGGTGGTCACACGTGAGGTTTTTACTTCTATTTCGGTGTGCGTATATATTAGTTGTGACTAAATTGTATGCACGAGTTACTTGTGATAGTGCTCGTGTCGATGGCAGTAGAATATATCTACGACTATCGGAAAGGATTAGGGTGATCATGATGTGTAACAGCGTCGGGAAGGGACCATGTCGTTATTGAAGTTGGGGTTTAGCCACTGTAAGCCTATAAGTATACACGTGGTTCCTATTCGATTTATAGATTACTAGCTGGTGTAGGTCACGATTTTCTCGTGATTATATGAATGTTTACTTATTAATCCTTTATTTATGAATTGGTTTAATTGGTATATGATGTTTATTTATTTCATGCTACTACTTTTGCTTGTCGCGTGGTGCCTACATTTATAAGAATATGACGTATTGTTGTCAGGTGTTATATTTGCATGTCTCTTAGTTTATCAGTTTTATTTCATGAATATTGTGTAGACTTCTCTTAGGATTTTACTAACTGGACGTATCATTGTATTTGTTGGGTGATTGAGTGCAGATCCTTTAACGAGCAAGGGCAAGGGCAAGGAGGTATTGGGCGACTACCTCTGAGATTGTGGAGTCAGCTCGTATGTGATATCAGTACGTATTTATTTTACTTTTATTGGGTTTTGGAGACCATAGAACATTGATTACATGTATATGGAACTTTTGTTATACTTAACTCTCCTTGATATATTCATGGTATCTTTTCCAGGTTTTCCATTACTTAGGATTGTTCAATATTGTATAACTTACTTAAATTAAGACTTTCGCTGTGAAATTTCATTATAACTTGATAAATTGATTACGTTAATAATTATATAGAAATTAATTAGCTAAGTTATGATTAAATGGAAAAGTGTAATTAGCCAGGTAGGTCGCGGTAAGTCAAGGATTAGCGGGCCATGACATGGCAAGGCTTGGTGACGTGGGATGCGACGTGCCGGGTAGCAAGGCGCCTAAAATTTGGGGTCGTCACAATACACACCGACATAGGGCCCTATCAAGGCCAACAATATTGTCGGTTTTTTTCACTTCCTTCTCGATCTCATCCAAGACCTTCCTTTCAACAAAACCAATGATGTTATTGTAGATGTGGTCTTGAAAGTGATGTGCTTGTCACGACCCAAATCTGTAGTCCGTTTTAATTCCTTAATCGGGATCACTAACCCTTGACGTGGGACCTACACCGTGATACGTGCACCGACCGAGGCACGTGTCCGAGGGATATTGTATTTTTTATTGATGTAAGCCTAGTGTTATGTATTGTGTAGACTTACTAAGTCAATTTGTACAGTTGTAGGCGTCGAGACGTGAGCGAGGACACCTTGAGTAGCGTACAAGCAGGGGAACCGGGTAGTTAGAGTTTTGGTAAGTCTTATTTAATACTAATATAAAATAAGGAATTACTTATAAGCATATGGTTGTGTTTGTTAATGTAAATCGAATTAAAGGCCTATAGTTCAGTAAATTAAATGGAAAGATATGATTGGTCTAGAGATATATATTGACACATCTAGGAAATAGGTGAGTAATGAAATGGTGTCACTTGAGATATATGACAAGAGGTGGACCATTAGATATTCCTCGGGATATATAAATCCATGGAGATCAAGGGCTAAGAAGGAACATCACCTTAATATATAACATTAGTGATCAAACAACATGCAAACCAAATCACTCATTCGTTTTTGCTAGAGAAGAAGAATGAATTGTTGGAGAGGAGTGAATCATCAAGGTGTTGAAGGAATCCATAGGAGTTGGTGAGAGATTCTCAAGGTAGGGTGCTACATCAACTAGGTACACATCGTTTTAGTTGAAATTAGAACAAGTTCTAGTTTTAGGCTAATTTCATATGGTAGATGATTGAGTATTTAGAATTTATTTACATATTTGGACTCCTTATTTCAAGTTGATAATCCAGCTATATTGAAGTTCTTAATTTGGTTTTGAAATCATAAAGATATGAATTTTTGAAGTTGCAACACCAAAACTAGAATTATGCATGTTGTATTAGGAATCAACCTGGGTAATTTAGTCATAATCTGCCCATTTTAGATCCAAATTGATCCAAACTAGTGGCATTTGAAGTTTTATTTAAAGGGGTATAAATTTTCTTAATTGAAGATATTTTGATTCAAATGTTTTTATGTCCAAACGTGCTCTACAAATAGGTGATATAATTAAAAAGGAAAGTTTTGAAACTATAATTATTAAGGGCATAACTCCTTAAATACTTATCCAAATAAGTTGATCTTTTAGTATGTTATATTTAGGTATATTTGCTGCATTATTACCATAACTCACATTTTTAGGAACTATAGATTGAGAGAAATAGATTTTCTAAGTCCGATGGTCGGATTAAATTCAAATTAGACCTATGTTTAGTATAATCATGATACTCTTTCATTTTAAATCAGAATTTTGTAAGCTAAACTTTTCGAAAATCTAATAGAGAGAACAAAAATAATTTTATTAATGGAGGATTTTGATATTTGGACCATTTCATGCCTAATAGTGCGTTAAAATATAGGACTGAAATTGAAACATAATTTAATCTTTAGGGGCTGATTTAGGAAGATTGATTTAAAGTCTATTGAACTAATTTGAATACACAATAAACACACTAAATTGACCTTAATACCACTATATTTGAATTAATGAGACACTGAACTCAGGAACCTAGGAAAATGGTACAGGAGATCAAATACAAGATTTAGAGTATACCCAATGACAACTTTACTTGACATTTCATTTATATTCATTGTTGCCCTTCCATAATCCTTTTGACTATTTTGCCTTTGTATTCTTATATTATGTGTTCTTCATGTCTATGCTCACTTGATGAGTCTAGTTTGTGTGATATCTATTCATTTGATTTGATTCATTCATTCTATCCCATGCTCTGTCTATTCTTGTTGTTTTAAATGTGAATTGAATGATAAATAGCATGCTATTAGGCTAGTGAATATCTTATAAATGTTTAAGGGGCCTTGTATTCCTTATTTGTTTAGGTGGTAGATGTGACTATGCCTTGACAATCCATACTTGGTATTTTTTGAGATTTTAAAAGTAGTTTTCGCATTTAGGTCCCGTACTCGATCGAGGTGTGTGAGACTCACGGAGTTAGAGTCCCTGGGGATGTCAGCACATGTTACTTAACAATGTATGACACTCGGGGTTAAGGTCCCCGAGGTGGTCTACACAGTAGGGTTAGAGTCCCTGGTAACACTTGGGTTAGAGTCCCTTGTGCTATATAATTATTGAGTCGGAGTGACACGTTTCACTGCCGACCGGACCTAAATCACCACTACTTAGCCTAATGTTTCTGTATTACTTGTTTAACTCTGGTATTTACTCGCATATGGTTTATTTTCCGGTTTTCCCATTTATATGCTTTTACATATCATTTGAATATTTGGAAATGTAAATTAAACTTGTCATCGGGGATTAATATTTTATTCTTGTACTCACCTTCCTTTTTATGAAGGTGGGTGCAGAGCCATATACCAGTAGGCCGGGCAAGAAGAAGATCGGGGATTATCCCTGAGACCGCGGCGCATCACCGCATCGATTGTAGCTCTTCTTTTAGTATTTTGATTGTATATATTAAATATGTCTTTCAAATACTATTTGGGTTGTATATTTGGTTGAGCGGTAGTTTCCCCGACCTGACTTAGACTATTTTATTGTTTCGCTGCATTTTGAGGATTTTATATACATGATGTCATTTCCTAGTTTTCCACACTTAGGATTTTATAAATGGCTTCCGTATAATTATAAATGGCTTCCGCATAATCTACTAATTGCTTCCGCATAACCAATAAGACTTCTGCTAAATAATTAATTTAATAAAAAGTTTTAATTAACTCAAAATTTTATACTAGTGTATTACTTATCCTGAACATGAGAAAAGAGGTGTTTAGATTGTAAAGGCTGACTAATAAATAGTTGAGTTCTGTGTGGATAGGATTAGGGCTTAATTATGGGATTAGGCCGAGAAGTGCCCTAGATTAGGAGATGGGTCATCACAGTGCCATTAGATGCATAAATCTGTTGAACGTAGTTGTACGATTATTGTGTTGATGATTTAAGGCATTGTCTATATTCTTCCACAAGTCTGCGAAATGACCCTGTGAGGTCCCCATATCCTTCTTCAACATGTTGTGTGCACTCTCAGCCCGAGATGTTGTGGCAGTGCCAAAGTGCAAAACCTTATTGGTCTAAACACGCGTAAACTTCTCCTTTTGGATCAACCATGTGTTCAACACGTAGTTAACCAACCCTTTCGCAATAACATAGCCATCTTGTAGTTCCTTCAGCCGACTTACATAGGATGCCTCGGTCTAGATGTGTAGTAACTCATTCCACATCCCAAATCATCCCTTCCAATCATTTTCCTTTAAGAAGAGTCCTCTTGTCTTGCCAACTAGATTCTCGTTAACATGCCACCCGCAAAGTAAGCTGGTGGTGGAAGGGAACACATACTCTACAACCAAAATCAACCCCTACTCCCTATATGTCAATATAAACCCAGGGAAGTTCCCATCAAATAAAGCCTTCAACTGACCCAACACCCACACGTAGTCAGCCTGTGTCTCATTCGCTAGCAAAGTATGAGCCACTATGAAATTCAAGTGCGTATAAGTGACTCCCATAATCTCTAGCAATAGATATCTAAACCGATTAGTCTTGTAGGTGCAATCCACGATCAAGACATAAGGGAACATCTGAGCATCTCCATTGAGGTAAGGTATGGAAAAAATAGGTCTCTAACACTACATGTTTCCTCCCAAAATGTGTGTCGCTCGATATAATTGTGTTCATCCAACTTTTGCATCTAGAGATGTATTTGTTTCTTCCCCTCCACCTCAACCTTTTTCAACTTTGCTCTTGTATTATATATAGTCTTTCAACCATTCGTTTGAAGCAAGAGAAGAACAAATTACAATAGGATCAATGTCAAAAATATAATTTTCAATTCAAAATGATAGGTGACGACCAAAATAGACCAATAGGTAAATGACATTATCGATAAAAACAAATTGATAGGTATCGAATGGTGGCGGATAAAACAGACCAATAAGTAATAAAGGATAGTAGAAAAAATACGCCATTAGGTATAAAGGGTAACGGTCAAAATAGACCATCGACCTTTATTCTTTATCGGTCATGTGTAGGCACACACCACGGGATTCATGACCGTAAACACCAACTTCTAAAAATAATGAGAAATGCATGAAACATAACAAAAATTACCTATTCTTGCTAGATTTTGCTTCGTATTACAGATTTTTGAGACATTGTGGAAGTTACGATGCAATACTCACCACCAAAGAGGAAGCCCTAAAAAACCAAAAATGAAACACCTAAAACCAGTCAAAAAATCACCAAACAACGAACAAAAATTGCCAAAACAAATGTAAATGAGTTAATAACGAACTTACCGAGTCAATTTTAACTAGTTTAGTCGGAGTTAGGTCGGTCGGATGTTGGGTGTGGGAGTCGACTTTGTGGTGTTCACGACTGAGCACTCTTGGTTCAAACAATTTCGTGGGAATCGTGGGGTGTGGAGAGTAAAAACCTCTTTATATTTATAAGGGCATCAAATTCATTTCAAAAGAGAGCAAAAAAAAATCAAAATAGGTAAAAGAAGCAAAATGTGGGGCCCGAATAGCCTCTACCTTAATCATTTACATTTGTATGTAATCTAGCTTTTAAATTTTGATATATTCGCTTATTTAATTTTTATGAAAAGATATTTGTATGTGGTGGACCGTGACTTAAATTTGTTACACATTACAATTGTTTATGGTGTGGGACCCATTTGCTAATTGTGTTGGTGTTGGTTAACTAGTGTTAACCGAATAAAACTTTGATTGTATTAAGACTTGAATTAGAAACAAACGGTCGTCATGGATCATGTACACTATACGCATAACTGAGTTATATATATATATATATATATATATGTGTGTGTGTGTGTGGTGCGATCATAGAAACAAAGCATAAAGTGTTGATATGGTGTGATCATATTAAACAAATCTTAAAGTGTTGTGGTGTTTGAGTGGGCCGAGAGTTGTGTCGTAGCATATGGGCGTGCGAGCGAATACGCGATGACAAGTCAATAATTAGACATATTTTATAGTTCATTTTAGGATGATTTTAGATGTAAGAGACTAGTGGCGATTGACCATACCAATTTATTTGACCATTTTGGATCAGTCAAGTACCTTATGATTCTAGGCTAAATTAAGCATACTAGTGATCAGATTGTTTAGGTTTAGTGTCTTCATAAAACCTAACGTGATCATCGCATTAAACCAAGGCGCGTGAGCCTATAAGGTTATCTGTTTGATTAGAGGAGTAGGTAATGATTGTACCTTGACTATCGATTATAGTAAGACGAGGAATTCGGGCGCGTGTTTGGTTTCATAACTACTCTAGGATACAATTGAATTGCATGCATTCATATAGATCAACAACCAATGAACTTGTTACTATGCCAATTGACAAAGTTTGATAAATTAAAGGTTTAGGTTATTTTATTCACTTAATTTCTCAATAATTTATATTCCTTTCTATTGTTTATTTTAATTCTTTCAAAATTATTTTCAAAACCCCTCTTTTTTCTTTTTTGACATTAAAGAGATTACCACTATATATAGAATCGACCATTTGCCGCTATGTATAAATAATTAGTTTAAATAATATATTTTATTGACACTTTGGCATGCGTCAGATGATGATATAAATTATGCTTGTTTGGCCTTTAGCAAGAGAAAAAAATCTAATCACATTTTCTTTTTGTCAATCAGATTATATTGATGTGTTCCTAATCCGACCAGACAAGCATATATTACAAATAGATATTACCACAATGAAGCATGAAACTAAATTCCAAATCGCGCACACTATAGTGCGGCCCTAACCCTAAAAAGGGGACACCAACTCTTAGATAAAATATCACCTCAAAAATGAGGACAATCACTCTAATAATGAAGATAACCACCCAACAACAAGGACAATTATCGCACAACGGCCCCAACTTTTAAAAGTATATAACTGATTATCTCTCATCAACTAGTACTGAGGCATTTTAAGTTAAAAACCCACACATAAGAGTTGAATGTGGTTACGTTAGGGATAATACCAGTAGTGATGGAGACCTGCAAAAAAGTTTCATGAGCAAGCTGCTTGTGGATTTTATATCTACAAGAGAAATTTAACATGGTATCAGAGACGACGATTCGGTTCGGATCTACAAAAAAAGATACCTTAGATGGATTTTGGTCCAAGGTGTAGCGTTCAAGATGTGTGGACCGAAATCACAGTCCCTTATCGATTAAGTGAAAATTCATAATAAAGTATATAAGTGATGATCTCCCCTCAATTAGCATTGAGGTCTTTTGAGATAAAACCTTATACCTAAGAATTGAAGGGTGGTTAAATTGGAGATAATATCAGCATTATCGAAGATCATATGCTCATGGAAAAGTGTTGCGGGCATGCCGCTTGTGGATAACGTGTTTCAAGTAAGTCAAAAACTAACAAGACATGAAATCAATTGCCCTAATAAAACTCCGTTGATTCGCAAATTCATTTTGTTCAAAAGAAAATCTATTTGCCATGAATTTGATAGATGAGACTGTAACGTTGAAACAATGCAATAAGGGAAGAAAAAAATCAAAACTTCCAACAAGGGAAGACAAACTATATACTACTAAATTCAAAACTTAAATAAGATCACCAATCCAGCAACCACATAGATCCTCGAACAATCATTGAGAAATGTACCACAACGAAAATAAAATTAACCTTCACAAAGCTGAATAGCTTTGCAGTTTGTTGAATGAATCAAATACGAAAAATGTGATTGGAATCGCAGCTAATTAAAAGAGAAGATCAACGGTGGTTCGAGATCTACATATAATCACAAGGGAGGAGCAATGAACGAGGTTTAGGTTTGAGCCACTCTAAAAAATAGTTAATTTTCCAATTTAGTGACATTTACATTGTAGCCTCCCTAACCGATTAGAGCAATACCCAGCCTAAAACCCTAATTAAGCCCAGATCAATGTTACTAGACTTAACTAGAGCAACATCCTTACTACTTTCACTTGACAAGCACTATTGTATATCGAATATCAAAATAAAACAATTTATAAACACAACGAAAGTCTAAAACCATTTTTCGATAACTCAAAACATGATGTACAATATTAAAATAAAATCGGAATAAACCTCGGCTATGCAAATTACCCATCCCTTGTGATATTATAAAACTATAATTCAATACATATATAAGACTAGAGGGAGTCATCACATCGAAGAGAAGATCAAGACTCATATATCTTCTCCATCACGTCGTCGTAGCGCTAGTCGGTTATCCTGTAATGTTAATTGGGTGTGCGCTCCAACTTGCTCAGTAAATAGAGATTCACATAACCATCAACATTCCATATAATTTTCAAGAACATTGTGCAATAACAATATGTACCAATGTTAACTAACAAGAATATGGAAAGCATATAATTCAATACATAACAGATGCAAAGTAAATGTCTTAGACTAGTACACTATGATCCCCATTTTATTTATAAAAACTAGAGTCGATTACCCACCGGTGCTATTAATGCGATTGCTAGACCAACACATTGCGCACATGTGCTCTCTAGCCCATCCATTAATGTCCAATGACTCTATCCCAAACCCCTAGTATGTATGTAATCCGCACAACCTATCGAATTGAGCATAAGTTACATTTAGGTCGAGAAGTTAACCCTTCTCCTATAAAACTATTCTCAAAACCATGAGTTATAGCATGGTCACATTACACACCATTTTTCGTTTAACGAAAACCATCACAGTATACATAATCCCCCGTTCCATTCCAACAAATAAATGAGTTATATATACTAAATAGCCGACAACATTGATAAATAAGCGAATCCATACTTACATCGGGTTCAGTCTCTTTTTCCAAACTCCCTAACTTTCCAGTCATCTCACACTTCCTCGGTGTTCGTCAACCTATCACCAATCATTTGTACTTGATTTAGGTCTAGTATACTCTCATTAGAACCCTAGACCAGTCCTTAAGTCAATTAAAAATCCTCAACAAAATACAACATTATTTTTGTTTTCAGAGGTAGGGAGCGCGTTTCCTCATTTGGTGGGACGCGCTCCCAAGTTGGGTTCATCTTCACTGATGAAGGGAGCGCACTCCTTTATGAGGTGTAGCGTGCTCCTCAATGAGGTGGAGCGCGCTCCACCTTGCATTGTCTCGACAGTGCAGGGCAGCAGCCACTGTTTCCTTACCAAATCCACAAATCAATTATATAAGCCTCTAAAACTAATCAATAACATCTTCAAATGAGGTAATACACTAAAACCAACCATCAAAACTCATAATTCATCAAGTTTCTATCATTCCTATCAAATTAAGCGCCAACAAACACAAGAACAAATCATACCAAAATGTTACGCTTTGTTCGAGATGATCAAATGATCCATATATTTCAACTATTCTTTTATTTCCAATATATATATATTTATATATCTAAAAACATATAAATATATATCTTGTGAATTATTCACCAATAAACTCACCAGATGTGCCTACAAGTGTCCTTGAACGTGCACATTAATGCTACGGTGACTATACTACGCATGGCATGGTCGGAAACGTAAATACGTTATGAGGTTGCTTGCGAGTTGAAGGAGCCCAATTTATGAAAACTGAGGTATGCTGGCAAGATATACGATTACCGATTACATGTTAGCAGCAATTTTAGATACTTTTATGAGATATGGGACATGCATATGTACTTAGCATGTTTTTATCGTCATCATGTACCTAAAGCTCAAAACTATTTTGATAGCTTTATTAGGTAGGACCATTTTAAACATTTAGGTAACTCTTTTTGACTTGTCCTACAAAGATAACACGATACACCGCCTATACGGCCGAAACTATATTGGTGTGATCAAGGCCTTGACAAGTATTTAAAATGGAATGGCACAGACTAAAATTTAATCAGAGGAGTTTATCTCGCTTTAGTGATTTTATGTAAACAACCAAAATATCATATATTTTATTGATTTGTTCAATCACTAAACAAGTTTGGGAAATTTGTTATATAATTGCTCATCTAATAAAAGTTAATCTTCTAAGCGCTTTAGGATTAGGATTAGTTAGACTTAGCGGTCTATCACTTGGCCAAGGTAATAATACGATGATACGAGAAATGACCATCCCACGTCCTTTTTAGAGACAAATTTCTAATTCCGAAAATTAAATTGTTATGCCAGAAAATCATATTTTTGGTCTGATTTTATTATCGTAAATTAACTTATAAATAATCTTAAAATTAAGTCAATTAAAACATTTTTAGTTATTAGCCCTGAGCCCCTTTCCACTAATCATTTTATCCTAATCCAATTAGGACTTAAGATATTTGAATCCTATGGCATTATCTCCGATAAATAAAGTTCTCCATATTTATCTCCTATCCAATAACAGTGGATAGCGAAGCCGATTTTGTTGTGTATTTGTTAATCTATTTTGTTGCATCTATATAACTTATCGAATAGAAGTTTCATAACAAAATAGATATAAAAGAGAATAAAATAACACCAATTTAGAACATTGAGTTATTTGCAAAATAGGTCCTCACATCCAAATAATCACAAACATGTCATTGAATCGCCTGAATTAGAGATGATCAAATGATCCATATATTTCAACTATTCTTTTATTACCAATATATATTTATATATCTAAAAACATATAAATATATATCTTGTGAATTATTCACCAATAAACTCACTGGATGTGCCTACAAGTGTCCTTGAACGTGCACATTAATGCTACGACTTCCCTCATCATATTTGGTGTCCCGATAAATCATTGTTTATTATGTGTTTTCCGTTTTATAGGCTTGTGTATAATGTCCTTATTATACCACAACATATATATATATATATATATTGATTTAACAATTCAAACAAACATCATACATCATGCAAACGCACGCACACGTTAATCGAGATACACTGAACTTAATCACGAGTCTAACTCGAGTTAATTAGGATTTGAATTAGTACTAATCACCAGCTTAAGGTAATAGGACATTATAGTCTCCCTAATTTAACGCAATTTTGTCCTCGAAATTAAAGTAAATATGAAATTACTTGTAGTTTCAATGAGAAATGGAAATTGTTTTCTTCCCATAAGATTTCTACCCCAGGTTAGTTCCTCATTTTGTGAAATCACCATTTCACTTTAACCAAAGGAATCTCTTTGGTTTTCAGCTTTTAAATCTTATGATCATGTAGCTCACTTGACTATTTATCATAAGATAAGTCTTCCCAAAGATCAAATTCATTCCAATCAATCATTAGAGTTAACTGAGTCATCATTTTACATAACAATAACATGTGGAAGACAATATGAACTTCGACTAGGTGAGGAGGAAACTTTAACCAATAAATATCATAATTAATCATTTCTTGTAATTTGAACGACTCAATACCCTTGAAGCTAGCTTACCTCGCAATACAAACCCATACAACTCCAACAACTTACGATATTTATTAGTGTTTCTCTAGTGTTTTAATTGTGTTGTAGTCTAATGATGGCAAATCTATTACATTTCCTCTTGTGTTCTAAATTAATTTCGGTTCCAACAAACTTGCATCTCGATCCCTGTCCAGACACTCCAATGAATGACATGGTTGACCATATAAAACTTCAAAGGAGCATTCCAATGTTAGCTCGACAGTTGTTACTACAAAATAACTCACATAGAGATATGTATCTTTTCATGTTACCACCAAACTTCAAGATACGAGCTCGAAGTATATCCTCTAATACCAAAAATCAACTACTATGGTTACCTATCGGTCTGCCAATAGTATACCATACTAAGGTTAAGAAAAGTTCCCCAGCTGTCACAGTAATTCACTCCACCATCTGGACGCGAATCTCGGATCTCTATCCGAAATTATTGACATCGAAACACCCTAAAATCTAACACCTCATGTATTTATATCTTATATAATCAGTCAATAGGATTTTGTATAGAAACTGACAAGAAACGCGTAAACTCCGTCAACCTGTTAACTACAATCCATACCATATTGTGTTTTCGTTAATTTAGAGATAAACTGAAAACAAAATCCTCGGATCTATGTTCCCATTTCGACTTAGGAATAAGCAGCGAATGCAATAACCCTCCACGTTTCCCATGCTCAACCTAACTTGCTGACATATCTCATATCTCTTTACAAACTTAAACATCAGTCTTCATCTCAGATCAATAATAAATAAAGGCCCCTTATTTCATGATATTTTTATTGTTTTATTGTTATCTGGATAAATATCATGAAGAGATCTATGAGATTTCCGTAGAACTTCCTGCCTCACCTGATCCTGAACTAGAATTCATATCCTACCCCCGAACCGTAACGCACCATTATCAGAATCCAATCAATCAGATAATCCACACTAGTCGTTAACCTCTAACGCTCGATATAATCCTGATTAGCTTTCTTACAACCAACCACCATTGAATTATCTCCAATTCAGTTTGAATATAAACTCAAAAGATCGGATTAATAGCTCTAAAATTAGTTCTCTCAGTTGATAGCGTGTCAGGTTAACTCATACAAATCATCATCACTGTCGTTTCTTCATAAAGTCTAAATTGAGAAACTCTAGCAATAGCCATATTTCCTCCACATATCGAAGTTGCAATTGTATACTGACAATCTGATACACTACTTTCGTGTAGTTCTAAATTACTCAGGCTCTAACAAACTTGTATCAATACTTCTCATCCTACTAATTAATGATGAAGTAAAACATATAAATTTTTAAAGTAAATACCTCAACTTCATATATAGCCTGTTAATATCAACACCAGAGAATTCACATAGTAAATATTTCTTCCAGTGACTAATATCTTCCAAGTCTCAAGCTCAAAAGTTTACATTCTCTTGTAAATTATGATCAATCGCAGTTATATTGTATTAGGATTGAGAAGGTCCCTCCCAACTATTATACATCTCTTCCCCCTTGAGAAGTAGACTTTCGGTTCCATACCGAAATGATAATCCTAGTTCTCCATAACTCTCAATTCTTCCACACATATATATCTAACTTAAGTTTCCACGAGAACTTAAACCATAATACTTGCAAGAAATTTTCAAACTCTATCAGTTTTACAATTATAACATCAATAACCTTTAGTTGTCACCACAACTTAGGTTAATCCATCATTAGTTTTTGAGCATGAATTGTCATTCATATAAAGCATGAATAATATAACCCTCCAGGTTAATATTATTTAGCTTTCTTCTGCCTTGCTTTTTTATTTCAAGTTTTAAGAACTTTCCTTACATGCTCAATATCTTGATATGAGATTATCCCTTCCAACATCAATAATTAGTAGTTATCTTTGACCTACTTGATAATCTCAATTAATTTATCCATAATTCATCACTCAATCGATCGTTATTAGCTTAGCTCTGATCTGAGCTCTAAATAATAGACTTGTAGTTATCGATCTAGCCAACTCAACTGATGATGTGCCTGGGCATGGCTTCCATTAGTCACCAGTAAACATCTCCCTTAAGAGATATTACTAAGCATCTTTTATCATAACTATAGCCTCTGTCCATCTTTTATCATAACTATATCCTCTATCCTTTTCTTTATTCAAGGCATTGTCTATACAATCACCTTGATGAGTGATGGTTCAGAGTGAATTCCTTAACACCTAGGAAATTTCAAGGCAACTATCTTACCTTCTATTACTATTACTCTGACAATTTCACTTTTCAAACTTCCACAGTTTGAAATTTAATTCTTCAATATTATGCCAATCCACTGGTGTTATATTTCCAAGTTGTCTTTCAATGATTCCCTTAAGGTTCTCATTAATCTCAAAGAATGATTAAAAGACCTTTAACAACCTTTCTTCTTATTTACAAGTGATGTCTTTCCACATTTGGTACCACTACCAAATAGTTTTTTAAGATTATCAATCTCTAATAGTTCTTCACCCAAGTCTGGAACTATATATGTAGAATTAATAGCTACAATCTTGTTTTTATGTGTCATCATATATCCTTACCTAAATAAGAAGTCTTAGGATGAACCTCTAACTTTTTTCACAATTTATGTATCATCAAGCAAACATTGTAGTCTAACTATACTTCCACTTTCTTCAAAGGCATCCTTGTATTTGCTTTTAAGTTATAAAAATCTCATATTTGAGTTAACTAAATAAATTATACAATGAAATTGAAGATCCTTGGATCAATCTTTTATAATATTCAATTATTTCAAGCTTTGTTTCCTCTTTTTACTTTTATGTTGAATATAAGACAACCTCATATTGTCTTAATCACAGTTAAATCCCCTTATTTGATGTTAATATTCAACACTCATACCACTAAGTAACCTTTCAAATTTAGCATTAGCACTTACAAAATCTGGTTTGAACCAATTTACACCAAAGGCGGGTTTCGGGATCGGATTAGATGGGCTAGGGGTAACCTCGACTCTTGTAGAGTAAAAAATCTCGTTACCAATTTACAAATCTATACATTAATTTCTTGTGCATTCTCTAAGTCTTCAAAGATTTCATATTAGCATTGATAACACAATAATAACTTAATTACAATAAGGTTTTCCATGCTTGACACCCTTAATTTATGAACTTAGCATGAATTCTAGTAAGTTCCAGTGGTTTCCACCATCCACTTAAAATGATCTAACAACCCCTAAACTCATTTTATAAATATATATATATATATATCCTTAACTCTTATTATATCACTGTGATAATCAAATCTCAATCGACTCTTGAGAACCACTAATTTCATTTATTTTCAAAATGAGTTGTCAATCCTAGGTAACAAATACTCATTCCCACTACTATGCATTATTCTTTGGATTCCTCAAATCCTCAGATTCTTTGACCACTCATTCTCCCTAATTTTGACTATACTTGTCTCATAGATCAGACTAGGATATCTTACCAAGCCATAGCTAAATTCTTAATTAAACTTTCTTTATTATCTGATAAACCACTTGTTATTCCAATATGGATTCATAACATAATCAGAATCTCTTTACTTCATAACAACTTATGAAGTATAATTGTATTAGTGGTTTCCTAACCTCCATTAGGCTTTTATCATTAATCACTAATTTATTTACCGAATAACTTTCATTACTTCTCTACTAGTCTCAATACTAGTATTAAATCTTTTCACAAAGTGGTCCACTACTTGAAGTTTTCCCAAAAGTCATTTAGTATGCTATTGTTTCATAATTTTCATTCTCTTAATACACATATCAATGTTTTGATCCAATAGATACTTTTTCATTGACTATTATTGGTCTAATAATATCAGTTAGAACAAAAACTATTGAAGACACTACTTGAAGAATAGTTTTTATTTTATCTTTGTAAGTTTTCTTATGTTTTCCTTTTTGTCTCCCCGAGCTTAAGACTCTCATGAGCTCTTACCTCCAACACCTTCTCATATCATGAGAAATAGATAAGCTTCAACCATCTTATTATTGCTTAGGAAAAACATACTCTCATACCTACAACATAGATATAATATACACAACAAATAACATATCTCAGTCTTTAATATTTTGGTTACCCCCAAAATCATAATAAAAACTATTTATCAAACCCTAAGCTTATTCATAACTCGAGACAACTCGTCATAGTCAATAAACTTAGGTTTTGTTGTTAAGTATTTTGATATATCTTAAACTTTAAAGTAGGCTAACATTCACTTTGAACGCCATTCAAAAGTGAATTTAGGGTATGAGCCTTGTCTATGTTACCAAACTGTGTCACTGTTACCACTTTATCCCAAAAGTGACCCTAGACTCTGACACTAAATTGTATTAGAGGTATCCAACGTAACAAAGCCCTTAAAACCTTGTCTCTAAACCAAAGCAGTAAATCGAGCTTTGACCTAGGCTTTAACCATGAGCATGTGCTTTGATACCAAGCTGTAGCATCCCCTAACCTGATTAGGGCAATACCTAGCCTGAAACCCTAATTAAGCTCATATTAACCTTATTAGACTTAACTAGAGCCAGAAGCCTACTACCTTCACCCGATAAGCATTATTGTATATCGAATATCGAAATAAAACAATTTATAAACACGACGAAAATTTAAAACCATTTTCGATAATTCAAAACACGATGTACAGTATTAAAACAAAATAAGAATAAACCTCGGTTATAAGAATTACATATCCCTTGTGATATTATAAAATTGTAATTCAATACATATATATAAGATCTAGATAGAGTCATCACATCAAAGAGAAGATCAAGAATCAAATATCTTCTCCATCCCATGGTCGTAGCGCTCTCATTGGTTATCCTATAATGTTAATTGGGGTGAGCGCTTCAACTTGCTTAGTAAGTATGGATTCACATAACCATCAACATTTCATATAATTTTCAAGAACATTATGCAATAATAATATGCATCAATGTTAACTAAAAAGAATATGGAAAGCATATAATTCAATATATAACATATGCAAAACAAATGTCTTGGACTAGTACACTGTGATCCCCGTTTTATTTATAAGTAGGGTCGATTACCCACCAACGTCATTAATGTGATTGCTAGACCAATACATTACGACATGTGCTCTCTAGCTCATCCATTAATGCCGAATGGTTCTATCATAAACCCCCTAGTATGTATGTAATCCACACAACCTATCGAATTGAGCATGAGTTATATATAGGCGGGAAGTGAGACTTTCTCCTATAAACTTATTCTCAAAACCAGGAGTTATAGCATAGTCATATTACACACCATTTTTCGTTTAAGAAAAACCATCACAGTGTACATAATCCCTCATTCCATTCCAATAACTACATGAGCTATATATACTAAATAGCCAAACAATATTGATAAATAAGTGAATCCATACTTACTTAAGGTTTTGTCTCCTTTTCGAAACTCTCTAACTTTTTAGTCATCTCACACTTCCTCGGTGTTCGTCAACCTATCACCAATCATTTGTGCTTAATTTGAGTTTATTATACTCTCATTAGAAGCCTAGACCAGTCCTTAAGTCCATTAGAAATCCTCAACAAAATACGACATTATTTTTGTTTTCAGGGGTGGGAGCGCGCTTCCTCATTTTCTTAATTATTAATGTCCCTAAAATTAATGATGTTTACGTACATTACAAGCATCACTAAATAGACGGTGCTTTTACCACCTCTCTATACTAATTAACAACATTTTTTTGATTATTAGCATTCGTTTGTGTCTAGGGATACACACTTTACATATTATGTATTGGGAATTGTGTGCACTTATCTCGAGGCACGCATTGACAACTCTCAAGGTTGATGTAAGTTTGGTAATGACATTGTATCATTTCTTATCTCAAACATATACATCGTTCTCTTTTTACGAAACATGATCCAAAACTTAAAGTGAACTTGTAAGTTCTGAAAATTAATTATTCTTTTGATAAAAAAACAAATTAATCATTCATTGCATATTCTTTTTAAAAAATCGAAAAAAATTGTGTAAGAATCAAACTTCATCAGATAGAAAAGTCCACAAAGTACAGAGTCAATCTAAACAAATAAGATCTCAAAATAATTAGAGTTGCCTTGTGGCGGCCCCAAATCACGAGACAACTCTGGGCATCGTCATGTCACATCATACGTCACCAATCCTTGCCACATCATGGTCTACTTATATATATGATGCCCTGCGACCTAACTAGTTGTTTACACATTTTCAACTAGCACTAGCTTAGCAATTTATTCTTTATATAACTACTAATGAGTTTGCTTATTTAGTTAGTCAACCTATTATGTTTCATTATCATTTTACGGTAGAATACTTTAAAATATATGAGTATTTTATGCATATTATCAAAATTTCTAAGTAGTGGAAAACCGAAAATAAAGTACACTATAGATAAGGCAATCATATACAAAAGTAGGTATATACATGTATAGCATGTCTCATAGTTCCCTTATACCTTTAACAAAGAAAAATATATCGAAATATAAACACCTACGAGTATGTTCAAGACCATCGGCAGAGAAGAGAAGGTTTCCCAAGATTCCCCTTTGTCGCTACTGTAGAAGGATCTGCACTCGGTTACCCAACAAATATAGTGACGATTCTAGTGAGTTAAATCCCAAGAGAAGTTCACACAATATTTAACAAGAAAAAAAACCATGAGACATGCAAGTATGCTATCCGGCAACATAAAGGCATAATCCTATGAATGTAGAACAATACAAAACCTAATGCAGCAGGTAGATAATAAAAAAACATTAAAATAGTTGTATAAGTAAGTGGAAATTTAAATACAAATAGCCCCAATGAACTACTCAACCGGTAAATCAATTACTCATATACCACGTCTTTTAAAGCCCCAGTGAACCACTCAACTGGTAAATCATTATGTCGCACAACAACAACATAATATAACCCTGGTGAACCAACTCAACTAGTCTTCAAATAATCCCAACATGCATGCATAAGGAACGATTATTCAACATAAATAAAACTATAATAAATCATAATAACACAGTATAGTTTGTAATTGAGTGAAAAATGAAATAAAATAGACAACACTTGTAAAATACATAAGATAAGTAAAAATAGTTGGCATTTGGAAAAGCAAATATTAAAAGTGAACTGAATTCCGTGAAGCATTCTCGTGGGTTTTACGCACCTCAAGTCGCAATCCAAAGTCTCGAAAATACCCGATCTGACCCTAATTTGCCTTCGGCTATTGCACTATAGTCCTCGAGTCCCCTATGATCAATTTCAAGTATTTTAGATTGATTATAGGTATTTAAAGTTAGTGTGCAGGTTAAGTCTTCAAAATAGCCCTAAAGACTAATAAAGTTTCAGTTTCAATCATGTGTTACAACGCTTTTTTGGGCATGAAAACATTCAAATCTCAGAGAGTTCCCAAGAGAAAAGTTATTGATCTCTGACTTAACTTTCCAAAAAGGTTTTGTTTGCAAAATTCCGATGTAAAATGAAAAAGATATCGTTCTACTAAAACAACTCAAATTTAAATCAAATCCAACCATTAAGATTGCAAAAATCATTTCTCCAAATATATAAATCAAAAACTTGTGATTTTTTGTCATGAATCATCTAACATACCTAAGAATAACATACTAAAAATCAGTCCAATCCGATAAGTATTGAAGGATTTATGCCTTTTTAGATTTTGGCTAATTTCTCATGAAATTAATTAGTTTTACTAGCAAGTCTGGCTTAATTCTTTTGACACTAAAGTTATATGACTTGTATATGATTCATCTTCAACCTTAGAGAAACATGCAATCAACAAGCTAAAACCATTCAACACCTCTTGGTCATGTATGGAAACCTTTTCTATCGAAATCGAAACGAATGAGAAGTAGAAGTTGTTACCTATCCTTTAATCATTTGTAGATTGATACTCCAAGCTTAGGTAGTCTTGAAGTCCCAAAAACTCAGCACATTCTAGCTCTCTTTGCTCTTAAGAGTTCTAGATTTCCTTTCTTTTGTTTGCATGAAAATCAAAGTTTGTATTTTATATACTTAAATTAGCAACTTAATTAATTAAGCAAACCCTTAATTTGACTAAGTTGATTACTAGGACATGTGTCCTCTTTCAAAGCCACTTATTCCCACATGAATAATGCATGTCTCCACTCGCTTGTTACTATTTATCTTAGGATCCTTACACATGTTCATCATCACCATACAAATCAATGGTCTCCAATTTGCTTTGTCCGAACAATAGTCTCATTAACCCACATCAATTAAATTTACATACTTAGACACTTAAATTCATGTGGCTAGTGTATTTAGTCTCATTGTTGACACATTAGAGGTCCCACTAACTCCCGATTACCCAACACCCTATGCCCGTGTCCTAACGACATGCATCTCGAGGCGTTATATTACTAGTGTACCCGACCAATATGAGTTACACTAAGGTTTATTTATTCATATTAACTCGTAATTATTATTTTTATGGTCGTATATTCAAATTATATTGTCTATCCTTAGTGTTATCTCACTATGCCTACCTGGTACCCGCGTCAACACGTTTTATGAGGTGAACACCCGTTGCACAATCTCATTCGATTACAACATCTTAGTACACACATGCGATGCAATATGATAATTCAATAATTTTAAACATCGAAAATATAACAACCATCATGCAAAAAATAACATGTTCATTCAGTTCTCATGTCCGAGTCAACGCTAATCTCTGATATCAATGCTAATCCTAGTTTAATTAATTTGTATCATTACATGCCTAAACATTTTTTATCATGTTAAGTGCTTGGAACATACGAAGGTGGATGTTTGAGCTAGCTGCAGGACTTCCAACATTGGTTAAGTTCATATTAATATTGATGTTTCCCTAATCACCTTAATGGCGTGCTTTATCAAGAGGTTGTAAATTTGTCTTCCAATACTCATTTGATTTCTATCTTCATTCTTCACATATAGATACCAAATTAGGCCCAACAATTAAAAAAATAGAAATTAGTCTTATTCTTTGCTAAGTTATTTTTCTTGATACTTCCATTATATAGAAGAGAGGCAATAGCGAGTAAGATATTGCGAAAGGTGTACTCGATGTAGGAAGTAGAAATGGATATCACATATCTAATATAACAAAGTTATTGAAGACATCAATAGTAAGAAGCCTCACTATAGAGGTTAAGCCTTCAAATATTTAAAAAACATAATGATGTGTAGAATAAAAATAGGAAGTTTTATCTTTGGCGCTGCAGCGCCAGCGGACAAAACTAAAATATTTCTTGCACTGAGCCAAGTGCTGGAGCACCAATCTCAGTTCCATACTAAAAGGTACGAGTTTGGGTGTTATTTGGTCAGTTTTTTGTCCATTTTTTATACCTATTAGCACCAAAACTCACCCCTTTGTGGATAGACACTAAGTCTTTTAATTTTTTATAAATCAAATAGATCTACTATGTATTAAACACATTGAGAAACACATTGAAACTAAAAAGGCTTTTGAGTCAAAGCTTGTTCTTGTTCATAGCATTATCCTCTAAAAGCATCCTCCAAGAGTATTCTTAGTTGGAGTTGTATTACACACACATCATCCAACAACCGTTAGAGACTTGATTGTATCCCGAAGGCAAGTTTTGATTAATCCCATTAAGTGTGTGCAGTTTCGACGGTAGAAAGAAATCTTGTCTAAAAGAGAGCGATTGCGCATCTCAAGTCTTGTTTGGTTCCTCCATTCTCATCTTGTATTTTATGTTCGAAGTTATTTATTCCAATAATTTTTAGACAAAGTTTCTCCATAAATGACTTCTTCAATTGGACGAAATTGAACAAATGAATGAGAATGGTGGTTTTTCCTTGTCCTCCAAACTGAATTTAAATGGGGGTCCCATTCCTCATTCCATACACATCATGAACTATGATTTGACCCACCTCGAAAGGTTCGACAACGACAATTTCACTCAATGGCAAGAGAAAGTGATGCATTTTCTTACATCTCTCAAGTTTGTGTACATCCTTAATGATGCACTTGAGACCCTCCCTACACCAATTTTGGATGATTCAAACAAAGTGGTGGATCAACGTGTTGTAAGGAAGGTGGATGACTATCTTTTGGGGCTACATCCTTAATGCAATCTCGATAATGTTTATACGGCGCATCGAACCATAGAATCGACTAAGGAGTTATGGACCGTGTTGGACATCAAATACCGAATTGAGGAGCCTAGCAATTGTAAGTTTTTTTAATCTCGGATTATCCAGATTTTAAGATGACCAACGACAAGTCTCTACTTACTCAAGTTCATGACTTGCAAAAGATTGTTAGTAATCTTCAAATGGCTAGAATATCTCTTGAAGATCTTGAAGAAGAATTCAAGTGGGTGCAATTATTTCCAAATTGCCTACAAAGTGAAGTAATTACAAGAAGAAACTGATTCATGAGGAGAAGAGTTATACTCTTGAATCCCTTCAACGTCATCTTCAAACTGAGGAAGACACTCGAAAAAGAAAGATGGTTGGAGATGACTTGAGTTTTGAATCCAGATCAAGGGCAGATTTAGTGGAATCTCACCATTTCAAGAAATTTAAGGTAAAAATGATTCAAAATCAAGGAAAATTCCAATGAAAACACTTCAAGTAAGAAAGGGATGGGTTACTATTGTGACATACTGGGACACTATGCATGAGATTATCATTCCAAAAAGAAATTCTCGAAAAATAAGGAAGTGGTCAAGGAAAGTCACAATGTAAGCATATGGACATGGAACTCATAGCAACAGTTTGCCAAGCCGATTGAGTTGCAAATGAAGTTGGGTGGTGGATGGATATCGGCGCAATCATACACATTTGTAAGGACCGTAGTCTTTTCAAGACATATGAAGATTTTGCTTCTAGTGAAGAAGTGTGCATGGTGAACAATAATCGCACTAAGATGGTTGGAAAATGAATAGTGGATATCAAGCTTACTTCGGAAAAATTTTTTATATTTAATTAATGTTTATTATGTACCCAAAATGTGTAAGAATCTTGCATCCAGTGACCTCTTTAATAAGAAAGGTTTTCTTCTTGTCTATGAGTCGGATATGTTTATCTTGTCCAAGGGAGGTGTTTCTATTGGCAAGGATACTCATGTAATGGTATGATTAAGTTGAATGCAATAATAGTGAACTATTCTTCTTATATTATTGATTCATGTTCATTATGGCAAGGTAGATTAGGCCATATTAATTTTCTTTGCATTAGAAATATGCATAACTTAGGCCTAATTACTAATTTTAAAATTGATCATGACAAAAGTGTGAGCTATGTATAAACTAATATTATAAGACAATCACATATATTGGTTCAAATATCTTCTCAAATTCTTGATTTGATACATAGTGATATATGTGATTTGGAAATTCATGTTAGATTAGGAGGAAATAAATATTTTCTTACTTTTATAGATGATTTTTCAAAATATTTGTATGTTTATCTTTTGAAAAGCAAAGATGAGTCTTATGAAAATTTTCTTGTTTTCAAAAAGGAAGTTCAAAATCAACATAACAAGAAAATTAAGGCTCTAAGATCCGATAGAGGTAGTAAGTATAGTTCCAAGGAGCTCACAAGATTTTGTGAGACTAATAGAATTATACATCAAGTCACAAAATCTTATACACCATAACAAAATGGTGTAGCGAAAAGGAAGAATAGAACTCTAGAAGAGATGGTTAATTTCATTCTGCTAAATTTTAACTTGCCTTTGAACTTATGGGAAGAAGTGTTTTTTTTTAACTTGTTTTAATTTGAATAGAGTTCTATTAAAGAACACTAATGCCATCCCATATGAGCTATGTTTTAAGCGACAACCTAATTTTAAGAAGCTTAAAGTTTGTGGTTGTTTAGCTTATGTAAGGAAACCGGATCTAAATATGCCTAAATTGGGAAATATAACTTATAAATGTATTTTTATTTGTTTATTCAAAGCATATGTGACATATAGATTCTTGAATTTAGAAACTAACGATATAATTGAATCTATAGATGTGCAATTCTTTGAACATTTAAACAAAACACATGATATGCTTTTGCATCCGAATTTTGAGAATCTATAGAGTTATCTCAAAACTCTTCTAATGAACAAAGTCATGAGAATCTAGAAGATTTGCCTTCAAACTCTTCTAAAGAACAAGAGAATCATCCTAACAATGATGGTGAGAATGTTGAAATAAGGAGAAGTAAAAGGTAAAAGATTGATAAATCTTTTGGCCCAGATTTTATAATCTACTTGGTTGAAGGAAATAAATGTGAAATCAATGAACAAACAATATTTGTGCTTAATATTAATGATGATCCTATTTCATTTCAACAAGCGATTTTATTAAGGGATGTTCTATTTTGGAACAAAGCAATCAATGATGAGATGAATTCAATTTTATCGATCAAACTTGGGTATTTTTTGATCTTCCAACGGGATCAAAAGCAATTGGGTGTAAGTGGGTATTTAAAAAGGATTGAATGTCGATGGAACTATAAGCAAGTTCAAGACGCATCTAGTAACTAAGGGTTATAGACAAAAGTATGTCATTGATTTTTTGGCACATACACACCTGGTGTAAGAATAGTATCCATTCGGGTGTTGATATCTCTTGTTTCTATTCATCATTTAGTTATCCATCAAATGGATGTGAAAACGGATTTTCTAAATGATATAGAGGAAGAAATATATATGGAATAACTAGAAGGTTTTGTTATGCCAAGTCAAGAGACGAAAGTTCTCAAATTAGTGAAATCTCTCTATGGATTAAAGCAAGCTCCTATGCAATGGCATGAGAAGTTTGATTCAGTAGTGCAATCATTTGAATTCAAAGTCAATGATGTTGATAAATGTATTTACAACAAGTTTGACAATGATGTTGGTATCATTATATGTTTATATGTGGATGGCATGCTTATATTTGGGACTTCATTAGCCTTAGTTGAAGAAATTAAGCGATTCTTGTTTACTAATTTTGACATGAAGGACTTAGGAGAAGTTGACTTAATTTAAATATTACAACAAGATAATGTTCTTACATTATCTCAATCTCATTATATTGAAAAGATTTTGAAGAAATTTGGTCATTTTGATCAAAAGTCAATTTGTACTCATATCGAACCTCATTTAAAATTAGTAAAGAACACCGGTAAGTGTTTATCACAACTAGCATATTCTAGTGTGATTGGAAGTCTCATGTATATTATGCATAGCACAAGACCCAATATTGCATATGCAGTTTGTATGATGTACTAGTTCACTAGTAACCTAAGTAAACAACACTGAGATGTTGTTACCATGATCTTTAAATACCTGAAGGAGACTTTGAATTATGATCTACATTTTAATAGATATCCCCTAATTTTGGAAGGTTACAGTGATGCTAGTTGGAATAATGTGGAGTTAAATTTCAAATCAACTAGTGGATGGATTTTTACGCGAGGAAGAGTGGCTATTTATTGGAGCTCAAAGAAACAAACATGTATTTATTATTCAACAATGACATTAGAAATAATTGCCCTTTCATATGCAAGCAAGGAAGTAGAATGGCTTAGGAGCTTGTTGATGGAAATAGAACCATTATGGAACAAGCCATGCCTGGCTATATTAATCAATTGCGATAATAATGCAACTCTTTATAAGGTCACAAGCAAGACTTATAATGAAAGTTCTAGACATATAAGTCTAAGACATAATCGTCTGAGACAATTACTCAAAAATGGGCTTGTCACAATTGATTATGTGGAATCTAACAAGAATTTAGCGGATCCATTAACAAAGGGTCTTATTAAAGATATGGTGTCTTAGACATAAAAATGAATGAGACTTAAGTTTGCCTAATTCAATAATCACTTGATGAGAACTCAACTAAATTCTTGAAAATATAGAATAAGTTCAATGTGGTACTAACAAGTCAATTGAAGATTACAAAATACTAAAAAACTTATACTATAAAAGGTCCTTCTTGGTTCTAGTGTTGGTTCTGCATAATGAAGGTTGACAATTGAGTCTTGATAAGTCCAATTGAGTGACTCACATATTCACTTAAGTAGACTTACCTATATGGGTGTAGAAGTGTTGTCGTTTCTTATGATCCTAACCGAATCTAGAGCACTCAAAAAGACAGGATTTGCACAAGGTCGTAATGTGCAATCAATAGAACACTCTTACTTATATGAAATTGGTATGTGTGATATTTTTAGTTTCATTGAAAAGGTCTTTGGTTCAAGATTCGTTCGCCATAGTACCTGATGAAACTTTGAAGTATTTGCACTGAATGAAAAGTTCAAGTCCAAAAGACACTTTTCATTTATGTACGGATTTTAGAATAATGATATATGAATTTTGATCGTGTTATTTTCTATGTGTAATTTTCGATTTATATTTCTATATAATTTGAAAATGGGGAAAATTGTAAAATAAAAATAGGTAGTTTTATCCCTAGTGGACCTCAGCGCCAACGAGACATCATTAAAATATGTTTGGCGCTACAACGCTAGCCTCAACACTAGACCAAAAATGTACAAAATTTGAGTGTTATTTGGTTCTTTTTTATCCATTTTTGGTACCTATTCGCATTAAAACTTATCCATTTGTGGATAGACGCCAAGTCTCTTGATTTTCTATAAATCAAAGAGATCTAGTACGTATTAAATACATTGAGAAACACATTGAAACACAAAAGCTTTCGAATCAAAGTGTGTTCTTGTTTATAGCATCATTCTCTCAAAGTATCCTACAAGAGTGTTCTTGGTTGGAGTTGTGTTACACACACATCATCCAACAAACATTAGAGACTTGTTTGTATCCGAAAGCAAGTTTCGATTATCCCATTGTGTATACGTGGTTTCGACTGGTAGGGAGAAATCTTGGCTAAAAGATAGCGATTACGCACATCAAGTCTTTGTTTGGTTCTTCCATTCTCGTCTTGTATTTTCTGTTCAAAGATATTTGTTCCAACATGATGTACTATAGTACGAAGATAATTCAACTAGCTAGAATCTCATCCAACTAAACCATTATCCCTCTCATGCTAGTCACCGCATGTCTTAGTGCCTTCAGCTCCATTATGAGCATCTACCTCATAGACGTGAAGAATAGGTAGGATAGGAATAAGCCACAGTTTCTTCTTTGCAGCTTGTTAATCACAACTTCTATCCATTTCCTTTGCGTCGTCTTCAATTAGGTAAATAACTAACAAATATTTCCTCATATTCATATATAGATTTATATAATTGCGAGTGTCTTAACCTTTTTTCAGCCTCTCTCCACTCAGGCTCGACTAATCCCATAAGATTTAATCTTTTCTTTCCTACATGTTTGATCTAAAATTCAACTGTGAAGGACAACCAAGGGGTATTAGGTCACAACTACACACTCGCCACATATAATTTTGAATTCTTCCATGAAATTAGGAATGATTGTCATGGAAAAATTCTCTCAACCACGTCATACACGCGTGTACGAGTCTGCAGATCTCCACAGTCATCGATATTGTCCCCAACTTAACATATTTCAACTATTAGGTGTAATGTTTTATTTTAAAAGACATCGATACTCGGAGGAGACAAACAATTATATACTTCTATATCAAGAACTCTTTAACCGATGTGGGACTAATTTCGATCCACACATCTTCAACAAAGTTTAAAAGGAAACAAAATTAATCAAAGCAGAACATAGTTTCAATATATTGCACTATATTAGGCTTTGTAAGGAAGTTCAGATCAGAGTAGGCCTGTTAGCCAACAAGGCTTAGTTGGTACAACGTTAAAGTACGGACTCAAGAACTTTGAGGTAGGAATTTAAAGAGTTGAAGTCATGTCAGTGACACAACGTCAAGAAAGTGTGCATGCTCATTTGGAGCCAACGTTTAGTTTTGAGTGTGGTGTTATGTTCATTTTTTATAAGATCGGATACATTCTTTGTTCCAATCCTAACCCAACTAAGCTAATTATCTATTACTACAAATAGATATTACATTATCTAAAAAAAAAAAAATTGGATATTACATCACTTTATAGCTCTTGATACCACCAAGTCAGGCTTGATATTTAATGTTTAATGCAACAACCATGCACATAGATATAAGTAGTACAACAGCCCACAGGAGTACCCTCAATCGTGAGGTTGAGGGGGTCCGGCCCTTGCCATAGAGCCAATGGCTGGTTAGCATGATGAGGTTCCTTGAGTTAACTCAACAGGTTTTATGCTTCTTTTATTTTATCTTATTTTATTTTATTAATAACAGAGGAACCAATTTGAAGTTGAACCCTACAAGACTTGAACTTTTTTGATAATCTTACCTCTAAAAACAATATATTAACCATCAGTTCTTGTGTAAATTATTATTTTTGATAGTGAATGTGACTTCCTTTATCTAAAAAAATTAATATATGAACTTGCATATAATGCCACGTTAATTATAAACTAACTTTATAATGAAAAGTATAATAAATAAATTTGAATTCGAAAAACAACTATAGTTCAAAGAAGAAAAGGAAAAAATTGTCTTAAAAGTTGGGTTTTGCCTTAATAAACCAAACCTCCTATTTAATAATAAACAGTAATAGTATCAAACTGTATCCTTTTAGACTAATCTCCCATCACATCCATCTTATCAAGTTTATGCCTTTAATTAACTTCATATAGAGTAAATATCAATCAAGATTTTAGTGTTAATTAAAATGGATTATCACCTAATTATATAATTAATTCAATTCCAATCCTCAAATTTGAAGAAACAGTTTTTCTGCAAGTTTGGTAGACATTATAACAGTGTAGCTAGCCGCACAATCAGACTACTAATAATCAAGTTAAATTTATCATAATCTGCCAAATAATATAACTTACATCACACTCTCATTAATGGCTTTGTCTAAAATCTTCACATATTAATGGTAGGCACTCTAGTTGGTTTTCTTAAAAATAAAAAATAAAAAAATATTAAACAAATTGAGTATTGCTCATTTAGTGTTGGGATTGGCTTGAAACCAAGTTTTAGCCCACTCCAAGCTACTTGAACGTAATTCTAAAGTTAATTGATTTTGTCGTGTTGTTGTCAAGCTATCAGAGTTACAATTGTTGCAAAAGATGCTATCAATAAATAGCCTCAACCTACAAAGTAGATGGTTCATTGAGTTGGTATGCAAAAGGTTATTTGGATAAAAGATCGAGAGTTTGAGCCTCATAGTAACTAAGTCGTGTTTATTATTAAAAAATAATAATAATAAAATTAGGAGTCCCAATTAATTGTGTTAAAAAAATTTAGTACTCTTAATTAATTGTGTTAGAAAAACTTTAAAGAGTCTCAATTGATTGTGTTGCAATGACTAGTAGTTTGTATTGATATTTGAAGTTGTTTAGTTTTGTAAGATTTGGTTTTAAGTGCTTCAAACTTGTACCGATGTAATAACAAATAGAAATAACATAATCTTTAGTGACAAAAAAATTAGGAGCGACTATTAGCATCTGTATACCTAGTAAGTTAGTTCATGTACTACGTACCCCCTTAATTATTAGTAAACTTCCCAATGTACCCATAACCTATATTTGTCCCCCTCGCTCCCCGAAAAAAAAGCTCTCTTTTAATCTTTATGATCTCCAACCTCTAACCCCTTGTTGCTCATCATCTTCTTCTCTCCTTTACCTTGATTTGCTTTATGTTGCATTCCAATACTGATTTTTTTATCATTAAAAGCAAAAATTCAACACAAATAAATATTCTAACCATTCAAGAATGTGAATTAAATTTCAATTAAATACTATAATTAAGATGTTGCATTTGTTAGTGAATTTGTTGATGGTATAGACAAAGAGATAAGGAAGGGTGTAGATTGGAAAGTAGAAGAAAAATTAGATAAATTTATTGTTTAATTTGGGGTGGGGTATAAAGAGGAGAAGGTAATTGTAGTGAGTGAAATAAGAGTTGGGAATGATTTTAAGGTTTCATTTAGGCAGAGATGTGGAATGTGAAAAGTAAAGTCAAGGACATGTGTAGAGAGTAGAAAGTACAAGTGGAAAATAAAATGAAATGGGTTCATGATTTAAAGTGAAATTATTTATGTGATTTTATCTAAAGACATTTTAGTTTAAAAATGTATAAAACTAAATGGGGCTGATATAGGGTAGTGGGGTCGCTCCCAAATATTATTATAAAAAAATTATTTTAATAGTTACTATTTTGTTTAGTGGTGTAAAATTTGGTTCTAAGTTTTTCAAACTTTAATATAGTGACATTCTAACTCGGTCAAGTTGCCAAAAAGGTAAGGGCGAATACGGGATTGTGTAAGTTAAACGCACGACCTCGATTTCGATTATCCGGTGTGGTAAAATCTTTTGGGTCACTGAATTTTCATTACCGATTGATAGAGTCAGGGCCTCGTGAAGTAATGAAATTAACTTCGACACTGATGATTATTAAATATATGCATAGTGATATTCTGAAAAAATATATGTTGCGACAAAAAAAAAAAAAATTAGTTTTTATTATCCTTGCCCTTGAAAATTGTAAGAGGTCGGCAAAAGGACAGTGAAAATTTATGAAATGAATGATGAATCAGCCTATGGGATCACTGCACTGTCAGTGCAGGTATCTCCCCTGCAGCACTGTAACCCTGTTCTGGTTCCTTCCAATTAGACCCGTCCTTTGTTTTTTCCTTTGATTTTTTTTCCAAACAAAAAAATAAAATATTTTATCTTTTCTACTAACTAAACATAATAAAACATGTGAAGATGGTAGTGAAGAAGAAGTAAACAAACAAGATTGGTTGACTAATGACTTATGTTGCACATCTGATGAGTCCCCCCTCTTCATGTTTTGTCTATAAATACCACCCTCTTTGTCTCTTCTCCTCAGTTTGGAGTCCCATATATCTCTACCACACACACATACGCACGCATGCAGTTACAAATTCAGATGCCCAGTTTGCATGCCCAACTATTAAGTACCCTTCATTGAATACTCATCTCTTTCAACTTTGTCACCAAAAAGGACAAAAAAAAGAGACTAATAAGCTTATCAGAATTGTTTTGGAGAGTATATTGTCAAGTTAAGCTATGGAAGGTGGAGCAATTGAGGCAGATGCCTCAGCCTTCAAGGAGTGCTTCTCGCTGACATGGAAGAATCCGTTCGTTCTCCGTCTCGCCCTCTCCGCCGGAATCGGCGGTCTGCTCTTCGGTTACGATACCGGTAAGTATGTATCTATGTATGTATGTATATATATATAATATATCTATGTATATGTAAGAGACTATGTATGCATACTTATTTGTTGATTGATATCTAATATTAAGTTGCTTTGTGTGGTGTTTTTCAGGAGTGATTTCTGGTGCTCTTCTTTACATCAGAGATGACTTCAAGGCAGTTGACAAGAAGACTTATTTGCAGGTTATATTAAGTTGATGTTTCAAGTGATGAATCAATGATGCATTTGTTTCATCAAGTGTTGCTGATCATTTGTCCCTACAAATGCTATAGGAAACTATTGTTAGTATGGCGGTCGCCGGAGCGATTGTAGGAGCGGCGTTAGGAGGATGGGTGAACGATAAATTCGGGCGCAGATTCGCACTCATGTCGGCCGACTTCCTCTTCTTCTGTGGAGCTGTGATCATGGCTGCTGCGCCCAATCCTGGCGTCCTCATACTCGGTCGAGTCTTGGTTGGTCTTGGCGTCGGAATGGCCTCCATGACTGCCCCTCTGTACATTTCCGAAGCTTCACCGACCAAAATCCGAGGGGCCCTTGTCAGCACTAATGGCTTCCTCATCACAGGAGGCCAGTTCCTATCTTACCTCATAAACTTAGCTTTCACAAAGGTAAGCTCAGATATATGCTTAATTCTTTTTTTTTTTTTTATAAAACTCAATCATTGAAGGACAGTTGAATGGAAGTTATGTAGTTCTAAAAATGAAGTGTAGAATAAATCTAGTTAAGATCCCCCACAGATTTAAAGATGTAACTGTCTTCGATTATGATTATGATTATGATTATTAATTGAGTAGGTGCCTGGTACATGGAGATGGATGCTTGGGGTTGCTGGCCTCCCAGCATTGCTTCAGTTCATATTGATGTTCTTCCTTCCGGAGTCGCCGCGTTGGCTTTACAGAAAGGTAATATAAATTTTCTGCCAAGATTAGTTTTCATTATTTAAGATCTCACTTCATATGATCTTCAATAGTTATAAGATTGTCTCTCTAAATTAATTTTTTTTTTTTCTTCCGTGATCCGATTACAGGGGCGAGAAGATGAAGCGAAGAAGATACTAAGAAAGTTGTACCCTGAAGACGAAGTCGAAAATGAAATCGAAGATCTAAGGAGCTCAATAGAGGAAGAGGTTAAACAAGAGGGATCGTCACAGAATATCAACATTATGAAGCTGTTGAAGACAACAGCAGTGAGGAGAGGCCTCACAGCAGGTGTAGGCCTCCAAGTACTCCAACAATTTGTAGGCATAAACACAGTGATGTACTACAGTCCCACCATAATTCAACTAGCAGGGATTGCATCCAACCAAACAGCTCTCCTCCTCTCGCTAGTCACCGCCGGTCTCAACGCCTTCGGATCCATCATAAGCATCTACTTCATTGACAAGACGGGTAGGAGGAAGCTTCTCCTTTGCAGTTTGGTTGGCTTGTCTCTTGCCCTCGCACTCCTCTGCGGTGTCTTCCAGGAGAGCACCACTCACACGCCCGTCATTAGCCGGCAAGCAACGGCGCAGTTCTCCTCCGACTTCACCTGCCCGGATTACCGATCATCTGGTTATGCCAACTGGGACTGCATGAAGTGCTTGAAGGCCTCCCCTGATTGTGGTTTTTGTGCTTCTCCTACTGACAAGGTAAACTAACAATCTAACTAACTAATTAACTAACAAATCCTATTCATATGAATAGAACTCAATCATGCAATCTCCTGTTTTTTTGTGTGTTTCCTTTCTAATGTATATATTTGTGACTTTTTTTTTTCAGTTATATCCTGGGGCCTGTTTGATCTCAAATTCAACTGTGAAAAATACATGTCAGAACCAAAGTAGGCTTTGGTACACAAGGGGTTGCCCAAGTAGGTATGGCTGGTTGGCCTTGATAGGATTGGCTCTTTACATCATATTCTTCTCTCCAGGGATGGGCACAGTCCCATGGATTGTGAATTCAGAGATTTATCCATTGAGGTACAGAGGGGTATGTGGAGGAATTGCTGCCACGGCGAACTGGATTTCGAACTTGATCGTCGCCCAATCTTTCTTGTCGCTGACACAAAGTATAGGGACGTCGTGGACGTTTTTAATCTTCGGTGGAGTCGGAGTTGTGGGATTCTTCTTTGTGCTTGTGTTTGTGCCAGAAACTAAGGGACTCCCCATTGAAGAGGTGGAGAAGATGTTGGCAAGGAGAGCTCTGCATTTCAAGTTTTGGGACAAAGAAGAAAATAACTTGCCTAGTAAAACAGTTGTTTAAATATTCAGAGAGAGAGAGTAGTGTAAGAGAAAGAAAGAAAGTGTGTGGTGTTCCTAGATGTATAAAGGATCCCAAATAGACATTAAGGATCCATTTCCATGGTTAATTAGAGTACTTTTAGATATGATTGTAACATCATTAGAGTATCATATTACACAATGAAAATTTTACAATAGTAGTTCTCATGATTTCCAATATTTTCTTCTCTCAAACAAAAACAAGAAAAAACTTATATTCCCTTTTTTATTTGTCAAGCAAGTACCTCCAGCCCAACATCTAGGTCAAATGTCCTAACTAGTCTGAATTGAACTTTTGCGGAGCCTTTAAGGGGTTAGGTCAACATGATTCTCTCCACATTCAAGAAGACAAACTTCAAGGGATACTAAGACCTAGCTGCCCAAACTTACCTTTCTTTCTTTCATTTTTACACTCACTAATAACTGCATGATGTTACACCATGATTTCTTTAGTTTTAATATAATACTTCTTTTTTTTTTTTTTTTTTTTTTTTTTTTTTTTCACCACTAGATATCTGGAAGCCCACGAGAATCCATCAAAGATAACCTAGGGCCAAATCGACTTACAAAAAGGTAAAGCTCTCTCAGATGAAGCAACTACAATTGTTCAGCTCGAAATTGAAAACTCTGCTAAAAAAGCCCGAGTGCCAAGCCACTCAAACCAACTTCTATTAATCTACCCTTTTTCGTTTTACATTGAAGAAGCGTCTCTTTCCTTTTTTTTTTTTTTTTTTTGGTGGGGAATAAGTGTTTAGATGCATGAGAGCATGAACTTGCTCCAAGCTCTATATCTTACGAACAAGTTCAAAGCGCATGGACTTCATCCAAGCAAAAAACCTAATTTCAAGGCCAGAGATGTTCTCCTAACCTTAAGATTGTGACCCCCCTAACTTTAGGTTGGAATCTAATGAGTTGGAAAAGAAGTGAACTCAAGATGTGCTAACCATAGCACCAATGTGGGGCCAATGCAGGCACTAGCAATTAAATAAACAAGTTTAAGTTTGAGATACACATACTTGTAAGAATAGTTTTCCTCTTCAATAAATGTATGAATGTAACAAAAGGACAAACAAGAGGCGTAGGCAAGTCCAAAGCATATATAAGAACTGAAAACAACATGGGAGTTAGCCCTTATCTTAGTATAGATTTTCCTGTTTACAATAGTAATTCTAACTGGTGTTCTAATTGAATTACTCACAAAAATGTAATCTAAATATACTTTTCTTTTCTGTTTTTTATGTCAGAAGGTATAATAGGCATGTAGAAATAATTTTTCATACATACAAACGTATTTGTGTGGCCCAATTAAAATAGTAGAACATGATGTTTTGTCTGGACCAATGTCCTATTCAAATTTATTGAAACAGGACAAAAAATAGAGCCTTTAAATTCACAATCATTAAAGTCGGAGGGGACAAAGAAAAAAGAAGTGGGCCGCTAAGGGCACCCCATCATTTAATGAAGACACTCAGTTAATGTGGGCACAAATCGATTTACTTGGGGCACCCAAAAATTAGACCCGAAATACCCCACCACCCCTCGTGGAAATCCATCTGCACCCCACCACCCCCAGCACCATCTTCACCGCCAGGACTCCAAGAACCCGTCTTACTCCAAGAACCCGTCTTGTGTGAACCGACCAGTGAGAGGAATCACCGAAATCGTGTCTCCCGTCTTTCGCCTTGTGTTTCTCTTTCAGTTTATGAAATTTTTGCAGTTCGTAGGGTCGTGGTGTGAGCCGATTTCGTCTCCAAGTTCGGGTTCGGCTGAACATCGTCGAACACACATTATTTGCGCGAAATCGGTCGTTTGAAGGTACGTTTTTAGTGCAATTAAGTTACATTTGGTAGAGTAGTTGTGATTTACAGTGGTGGTTTGTTCATTAGTTTAAAAATTGGGAATTCGCCGTTCTCGGCCACACAGGCCAGAGAATGTGCTTACTTTCTCGGCCAAGCATGGCCGAGAGAGAAGCTACATTTTGGGGAAGTCGAAGTCTCGGCCACAAAGGCCGAAAAATCTCACAGCGTCTCGGTTACGCAAGGCCAAGAGGACTCTAGGTCTTTCGGCCGAGACGTGACGAGAGCTAGAATTACTGCTAGGTAATGTGGTGGCGGTGGTGTACAACCGAGAATTTAGTCATACTCTAGGTTGTACCATGGCGTGAGTGTTAGAGTAGGCTCGGGCGTGATTGGCCGAGAGCAAGGCGAATTGAAATGGTCAACACATCTCGGTGGCGCACAACCGAGACCGTTTTATTGGACTCGGTTGTACACTGTCGAAATATTGGAGGAATTGTCGGTCATGGGTGATTGACAATATGTGTTGTTTCACGAACCTGCTTGACCGAGACATAAGAATGGATGAATTTGAACATTTTTGTTTTGTAAATTTAATTTGGGATCTGTTCCATGCGATTATATGTTGTAATTTATTCAGGTATGGCTCGTCCGAAGCTACCGGTGACTAGGGAAGAAGTTGGAGCTGAGGTCCCGAGGCCTAACCAGGCGAGGTGGCGGAGACCCCTGACAAAGATCGTACCGGAAAGAGAAAGAGAAGGAGAATGAGGATGTTAAGGGCAAGGCGAAGGTAGATGGCCTCGTGGAAGGTTACATTTGCACGGTGAGGGTTCGACCCTCGATGCCGGGCGACCCGAGGATCTTGTTGTTGCCGGAGGTGAAGAGGAGGGGCATGCATCGGAGTCTAGTAGCAATGACTCTTCAGATGCGGGGAACACGATAGAGACAAATCGTAATGTGGGCGGGAGCAGTAGTGGTGGAGCTGGCCATGATGAAGGAGAGCCAGAAGTGCTGTTGAAGCGCGTGCTCCATTCCCCGGTGGTCCCATGGGACGGGCGTTGTTGAAGAGCTTCAAGGATCATGTGGCTTTATCGATTTGGAGGAATGAGGTAATTTCAATTTCATTGAACGGATTAACTTAACACTCGTGGTATTCACATAATGACGAGATGTTTTTACATTTGCAGGAGCGGCCTGTTCTTAAGTGTATCAATCACGGAGCTCAAATAGCGGAATGGGATTTACAGTCGTGTCACCCGGACACGGCGGGACTTCAGAGGATTATTCTGCGTTCCAGGTTGAATACGCTGATAGACTGCTCATACCGCAAGGCCAACAAGGAGGTTATCTCTGCATTTGTGGAGCGATGGCAGCCGGAGACGAACACATTTCACCTACCTTTTGGTGAAATGTCTATCTCATTAGAGGATGTCAGCTTCCTCCTGAAAATCCCTATGACGGGCAAAGTTGTTGAAGTGGAGAACTTTGCGAGGTACACGGAGGAATCTCGCTCGAACGCTATCAAGATGGTATCGAACCTACTTAGGGTCAGAGCCGAGGAGGCTGAGGAGGAGGTGAATATCAGCAAGGGGCTCACAGTGCGCAAACATTGGTCGAAGAGTCGATGGTGCCCCAAAGTTGGTTCGAGACCCAGAAATTATCCTCCTGTGGAATGCGCCGCCCGAGCGTACCTGCTGTACTTGTTGTCCTGCACTCTTTTTGTCGATAAGAGTGGGTCTCGGGTGTCGATCGCGCTGCTGAAGCTTCTTGAGGACTTGGACGACGTAGGGAACTACGCATGGGGAGCGGCTGCATTGGCCTACTTGTATCGACACTTGGGGTCCGCCACGAGAGTGCTAATGTCTCGGATTGCTGGCTACCTCACATTGCTTGAGGTTTGTTATAAAATAGACATAATTTTCATTTTGTTTTTCAATTAGGCCAACTTGCAATTGTGGACTAACTAACATTGTACGTATTTGCAGGGATGGGTGTACGATCATTTCAAACTTGGTCTGGCCACGCCCAATGCGAAGTACTTGGACTACGTGCAACCTCGTGTCTCCAGCTGGATTCAAACGCACGAGACGGTTGCGAATGTTGACAAGCTCGGGGCCATTAGGAGAACCTTGGATAGGTTGCGGCCAAATGAGGTGAGATGGTTATCCATATCCTCTAATGATTGATGTTTCTTGGTAATTTATTTTGCAAACAGTGGTTGTTGCATTTTTTCTAGGTCACTTGGGACCCATATGTGAATTTAAGGGAAAATGGCGTTGTGTAAGCGATGGCCTTTTACAGTAGGAAGATCAAGTACATGGATGTGGTGGAGCCCTACCACCCGGAGAGGATTCTGAGACAGTTTCGCCATGTGCAATCTGTACCAGATCCTCCGTACCGTCCATTGGAAGCACACAGAGGCCCATTTGCGAACAAGTACTCCGTCAAGTATGGGTTCAAACAAGACAATTGGGAGCAATTGAGGAACCATGTGTTGGCTCCTGAAGTTCGGGGCGAGAAGGCAGTATTTGAGTTTTTGGATACACCAGACTACCTGCCTTGGTTCGTCAAAGTGTCTCATCCTGTTATCATGAATCCGAGCTTTGAGGACCTCGTAATGGTCGCCTCAACCATCGCAGACAACGAGATACTTGAGGTATTGGAATGGTTATACGTATTATGCATTTATAAGTAATTCTGATATGTTTTACATTGACAGTAACCCGATATTTTTCATTAGCGTAATAGGCGAGCGTTGGACGCGGCGTTGCGATGGATAGACCTCCCGCCGGAGGTGTGTACGATTGACTCGGCGAGGACCACTCTGACTGACATGGTCAACTTCCTTTCGGGAAGGAGTATAAGTCCCACCCCCACGAGTACGACTCCCGCGATCGCAACGGCACAACCGCAACATCCGGCCCTACCGAACCAGCCCGAGCGGTCCCAAAGATGGTAGCACTTCCAAACCCTCCACCCCCCCATACTCGGCCGCCGAGGCCGATGCTCGCCCTCAGAAGAGAATGTATGGGAAGGAGTATCGAATGAAGAATACGAAAAAACCCAAGCAATGACCGGCCGATAATGGAGGGATAGACATTTGTATTACATTCTTTGAGTTTTATGATGTTATCGTCAACTTTCGCCAGTGAGTTTGTAATGTTTTATGAGTACTTGTTGGGTTGCGATTATATGGTGCGTATGGACTAGACATTTGTATGACATTTTTAAATGTTTGATGAGTACCTGTTGCCTGTTGACTACATTTTTATGACAGTTTATAATGTTACATTGCCTATTGTTTTATTTTGGTTGTAATTTGTTTTTGAATCATAGTTTTTTCTGCTTATGATGGTGTCTCGGTAAAGCAGGATCGACACTCATGTGCAATTTTCGGTACTGAACAACCGAGACAACTGCATGATGCACGGTTTTGGCCTGCCGTGAATGTACCTATTGTCAGTCTTTAAGTATGTGTCGGTTAGTCATGGCTGAGAAGCCATGAGTAATGTCGCGCATAAGTCGACGATAAGAGGCAATTTCGGTATTGCGCGACGGAGCCTTGTTGTTAATTCTCGGTGGTGTATGGCCGACACATTACCATATGTCTCGGTCGTGCAGGGCCGAAACGACTGTTCCAGCAACAATTTCCAACTACCAAGACAAATAACTTTCCAAGAATGACCATCCAGCACGACAAGAGCCACGAAAACAAAATTATTGATATATCAAAGTAGTATGATAAAATCACTATACAAGAATGAAACTGTACAACAATACCCGAAAGGTAGGATAAATTCATTCATTCTATATCCACACAACTTGAAAGCTAACTTTCAAAATTAGTAAATGTACAACCAACAAAATTTAGAGGTACCAGTTGTAACACTACGGTGCACCTAAATCTACAGCAAATATGGTGGTATCAAGTAGAGTTGCAATGGGCGCGATGTCTCGAAAGACGAATCTATCGCGCCAACCTTTCGCACTATCCTGAACATATCGTACCCACGAAGGGTATAAGGATGGCAATGGTGCATTCGTGCTCAACTTCACATGTCAAAGTGAACAGTATAACACGATCATATTGTCGGGAAACAAAAAAACAATTCAACAAAATTCGTATCACTTAACCTAAGTCAACGTATATTCTTGTCATTAATCACGGCAATGACAAGTCTGTTGTGCGCGGTGGACGGTGGAGCACTACGTAGAGGTAGAAATGTGGAGGCACTCCCATGTGAGAGGTTGACGAGAACCACATTGACTGCAGTGGCTACCAACAATCTCATGTCTGGAAGTGTCAACCATTCTTGGAAAGATGCACCAACTTGATTCTCTCGGCAATGCACCGCAATCTTGACACTCTCGTAACTCGAGCTTAGCACTTCTCGCCAAAGGTTTTCATGCCCGATAATCTCATCATACATCTTTCTACGGACAATCCTCCACCCGTCGACATCGGCTAGTCCAAGCCCAGACGCAACACACCTATATCCACAATTCCCATCGGCAAGCACATCGATGATGCCCTCAACATGTGGCAACCAATCCGGTTCTACGCAATGACCGTAAGCCATGTTAGTTGCACTTTGCGTGCGTCGACTGGCACGACGCAGTTTAGGAACTTTACTTTTCTTCTGCCTAGAACTGGAGGCCTCCTGAGTCGATAGCACGTACTCAAATTCACTCGGCAACCGTCTCGTACAAGAATCGTCACCATCGTGTTTTCTCTTCGAAGACCTCGGTGTCCTCCCTTTTGTCTTAATTTTTGCCGGCGGCACAACACCCTGTGTAGACGAAGGTCGACTAATCTCCCTGAGTTGCTGAATAATCCTGAGTTGATCGTCCTCATCAGTGCAAGCATGAAACTTTTCCAACACCCGTTCAATCTCATCGTGCATGTTGTACCCAGACGGGTCCACCGAATTCTCAGGTATCATACTCAACTTTCGCCAGTAAACATGAATGTCCTCGAGAGGGATGGGCGACCCACAAATATATGATGGTTCGGCTCATGTGCACAAGGAAGGCCATGTGTGGTGCGTATCTCGCAACCACAACGAGTGGAATCGTGACCAACATCCTCTCCACGTGTCAATTCATCTCTAATTAGCCTAAGCGCCCGTTGAGAGACACAACCACGCAATCGTCGATACAACTCAGCAACGTACTCATGTTGGACGACATTCAAACTTAGCTCAAACGATGCCTTGATATTGTTGTGTTGGATTCTAAGGAGTCCATCAACCACATTCCATAGAGTCTCAAAATTGGCCTAATTGTTCCCAAGGTGTACCTTCAGAATAAAATGCGCAGATTCCACCATCTGCGTTGTCGTTTCCCCAAAGTGCATAAGTCTATTTGTCCAAGCCGAGACAAATTTCTCCTTGTAGTTCTTTAACCATGTGTTGTCCAAGTACTCCGTAAGACCCTTTACATTCTCAAACTCACAACGCAGGTCATTCACCCTAACTTCGAATAAGGCCTCCGAGTTGGCATACATCACGCTCGTCCACCTATCCATAAAACGCGCAAAAATCATCGTTCTCCCCAAACATCTTCTTAGTCTTGGTCAATACTACTTTGTTGATGTGCCAAGAGCAAAGGAGGTGAGACGAGGCCGGAAAAACTTCTTCTATGGCACTAATAAGGGCTAAGTCCCTATCGGTAACAAACACGTCAGGCTTAGGCCACCTATCCAATATGGATCTCAATTTCTCAAGTGTCCAAACATAATGCCCACGACTCTCTGATATTAAAAATGCGAACCCAACGGAGAACGTCAAGTGCGTAGAAGTGATACCAACAATCTCCAACAAAGGCATTCGGTGCCTATTTGTCTTGTACGTGCAATCCATTAAAATAATCGATGAAAAACATATTACCAACTTTATTGAGTCGGGATGTGACCAAAATAACTCCGTGACAACATTCGTAACGGGATGCTTCCTATGCCATGACAGCCACTTATTCTTCTCCAATATGTGCAACAGTTGTTGCATTTGAGTCCTCCCACCCGCATCCTCATTTCGGGCTTTTTGTCTTGCATTATATATAGTCCTCATTGTCGATACGTTTCTAACGTCTCTTTGCTTCAACGTATTTAGGATGTCTTTTGGCTTCACATTCCCCTTTGTCATTTGCACTACAACTTCATGCTCCCCTTTATCCAATCTCCCGGCAAATGAATGGTCGTCCAAGTTTTTTGCGGGCTCGTGATTGTGCCTCCCACATATAACGGTGATATACAACAACGAGTCAGCATTTTCCTTTACGTTGATAAGGAAAGGGCATCCACATTTCTTGGTACCAGTTTGAGTCCTCGCCGTTTCGTCTTCTTCTTCATTTCTTGGTTTCGAAGCAATTTTTGCCGCTTTACCCTTCCTAACTCTTTGTGACATTCCCCTATAAGTCCCTGACCTCTCACGTGCAAGTTTCACCTTTCCCCTGCGCTTAATGCCCCCGGCGTCAGAGTGCTTTGTCACTAGCACAAACATGTTCTCACGGCCTATCATTTGAAGTCATGAAACTGTCGCTTCTCCAGTAGGGAATGGCTTACTAGGTGTAAACGTGTCCGTGTAGTCTGGAAATAGGGCAGAAACCGACATTACCTGCAATACAAACAGTGTAACATTATAATCAACCAAATTGTACAGACAATCACAAAAACATCCAAAAAAAATAGGTTATCGGTAGTACAGTCAAGAACTTGCTTCAAAGTCTCGCTCACGAACGACCGAGAGTTAATGAATACTCTCGATTTTACCGTTCTGTGATACACGTAAACCATTCGGTCCTATATGACCGAGACATAACCATACATCTCGGTCATGCGAGGCCGAAACAATCGCGCACCCAGACAGAAACTTCGGATAACAGCAAAAAATACACAATAAATTTGTAAAATTACCTCAAGTACAACTTCCTCTGCCACCGAAGCAATACAATCCTCCATTATATAGTGCAAACAAGTTCGGATTTGAGGTAATTACCAAACCCTACGTTGACAAACAAATCATCATTTTCACAGTTTTACGCAAATTAACAGTTCCAAAAAATCATCATATGGTTGTTAAACACTGTTACCTCGATGTCGGATGATGTCAATCCGCAATAATCGATCAACGCTCGCCAAATGCAATGTGGCTTTCCGGTTCAACCTTGTGGTGGGGTGCCTTTTTTTCTTTGTCAAAATGATTTGTGGAGTTTGAATCACTATATATACAAGGACAAAATAGTCTTTTCCACTTTTGCTGAAATTTTGACAAAAACTTTGAGTGCCTTCATTAAATGGTGGGGTACCCTTAGCGGCCCTCAAAAAGAAAGAGAAGAACACCTACCAGCAAAACAAGTGGTCTAGTTGTAGCGAGGATCACCTAACAACTTTGAGGTCGCAAGTTGGGATGTTGCTCCTCGAGCTCCATAAAGATTGTGGAGGGCTGAAAAAGTTCGGACACCAATGATTCCTCCATAAAGTTGAAAGGATGTCGGTTTGAGTTGTGTTCTTACTAAGAGAAGTCCTTTGGTTGTTTGGTGAAGACCCGTTGTCGACATATGACCTATAATGTGCTCTTAAGAGTCTAAACGTATCAAATTTATCCTTGGCACTTGAACTCTGACCCCTAATCTCACAATGGAACTTCATTTTGAAACATTTATAGCTTCACATGTTATTAAAGGACAAACTCACATGGAGAACATGCACTCTCTTAGAACTCTTGTGAGAAGCTTTGAAATGTTTCCTTCCTTGACCTTCTCCAAAAACCATAGCAACAGTAGGCAGGCTCTCAACCTGTTTTTCCACAAGGACTAACTGCATTTTGGCGTCGAATTTGATATTGTTCGCATCCGAACCTCTTACATGGCTTGTAAACGCCGACACGGGCTTCACCTTACTAGGTGATAGAACTTTATATCCTCTACACTGTTCTGAATGTCTTCCGAGTCCCCTACCTTGCCTCCCTTTCTTTTTCCTTATTTCCCCTCTTTTTGGGGAGCCTTGTATGCTATCTGAACTAAATTGAGCGGAGTAGAAACGGTCTATCCATGCAATGAACCCCAACTAATTTGGAATTGAGGCCTTGCCATCTTGTATGCACGGCAATGTAACTTCGTTCTCAAGTGATCCAAGACTTGTTGAGTAGTTTGCATACCGATATCTTCTGCTTCTGCAATTAGTGCATGAAAACCGCGACCAAACCGCGATTCTGCAGTTTTTACGTTTTTCAAACCGCGACCAAACCGCGAGTTTTAAAAACCAGACCAAACCGTGTGGTTTGGTCGGTTTGGGCGGTTTGGGCGGTTTTTCGAAAACCGCTTCTCACCCCTAATGAAAAGTGTTAATGAGCTTCAAGTAACAATTTCACAGAAAAAGAGAAACATAAGATAAAACATACAAGTAGTGCTTCCCAAAGGATATAATTAATACCATCAGAAACCCTTCTTCAGACTGAGTTTACACATAATACTCCACTTTCGAGAAGATTTTAGGCTGAAAGGCCCTTTTAACAATCACCTCTGGACATTTTCATGCCCAAAAATTTGTAAGCTTGGACAAGGCAACTCCTTGCACTCAAGATTCTGGACCGGCATCTAGGCCAGAGCAATAAAAGCAATAGTTTTGAGAGAAATTTCCTTAACATAGTAAGGAGATTTGCCATTCACTGGCAAATTTATCACCCATGCTTGAAAGAAAAGATCGCGTTTTTAACCTATTCAGAACACGAGAAGTAACATAGGGTAAACAAAAAAATAAAAAATAAATAAAAAAATAACCCATGCGTTTGAGGCGGGTTTGTTTGCTGGTTTGAGCCAAATCATAAAAACTGGGTGACTTCCATTCCCCTATATAGTATTAAGTAGCCAACAAATCCCTCTAACATAAACTGTTAAGTTAAATTCTGGCAACCTTCTCAGTTCTCACCACAGTGACTTGGAGCAAGCAAGACTGATGCTCCTCATGGAATGACCAAAAGCTGGCATCAGAAGAAGCCTCGACCCTTTCTAGAAGACCATGGGCTGGAACATGACCCGTCGTCCATTAGAAGAAAATCAACAACAGAGCCTCAATCTCAAATTATTTGGTTTGTCTATATGGATCAAGCTTTTCCACTCCGCTTGATTTAATGCATGTGATGGTGTGGTTTCGTAACCACTTAAATCCTTTATAATTAATGCAACCTACGATTTAAGGACTTGGGGACACCATAGATTTCCATATTGTGTCCAGTTTCCTAGAAACAAATATGACTATATAGAAAGTAAGGAACTTTCATCGTTGCAGTAAAAAGCAGTTGCCTCAAACTTCAATTCCCTCCTTGAAGGCACCTACTTCTCCAGACCACGCTCAGGTGCCTTCCCACCCTACGCTAGAGTGGGGGAGGGGAAATATACTAGGAAGGCTCCATCAATGAAAAGAAATAGGCATTCCAAATATTCAGTCACACACACACATGCACACATAATAATACTAACAATTGCATGAAAACAAAGGTTAAAGTTTAGCCAAAACAACGCCATCATAGTGATTAGTGATCTAATCTATTGGATGAACCAAGAAATAAGATGAGGAATCGAATAACGAGGGGACATACAAAATATAAATTTTCCAAAAATGAGAAGCAGAATTAGTAAATTATCATACATCATGACATTCACTCCATTAGTTTCACTTTAAACTTCCTCACTGTTTTGGCTCGTTGTTAACAAAATATTATTGCTATAAGAAACAGACTTTTATTCTCATTGTTAACAAAATATTGTCAGCAAGAACATTAAAAATCATGAATGATCATCATCACAAACCTTCACACAAATTACCACATGAAATGTCTCATTTTCACCCTAAGTTTTTGAGTTCATATAACTTATATATTTTCAACGAAATCTTCTGATTCCAAACTTATTCTCTAACAAACCAAAGTTTATAAATAATTTATATGAGCCGTAGAACGCAACACACTTATATAATATGATCTTTCAGAATTATATCATCAAGGCCTTAGCCAGCAGTCTTTCTGATTTTCAATCTAAAATACCACCTTTTAAATTTTCTCACATCCCTTTATAAAAAGAATAATCAGGACTAAATAACCTGTAAATAAGCATGAACTACGTATTTTAAAGATAACCTAATTCCCTTTTCAATTGACATCATCTTTTGATAGAATTTTTAATAGACATTATCGTTATTTTTAGTATACTCAACAAAGATCAAATCAATCAGAGTGTCATTAAGGCAGCAGAACTTGGATCCTTTCTACCAACAACTGTTTAACCATCAAAATTATTTACTCTACAGGTAATTGGCTAGTCCATGAACCACATATCTCTCCACTATTGTTTAACTATAGATTATTCACTTACAAAGTCTACCCCTGATTCCATCATAAATGGTACTTCTTGTCACTCTTTATGAAATGGATCAAACAGAAACATTATGTAAGAAAGAGAATATTCCAGTGGAGAAAGTTAAAATTAGAGTTCCATGCCTAAGACTAATGAAGAGAAAAAAAAATTGGGAAAAGACTAAGAGAAGAAAATGATTAACGAAGAGTTTGGAGTTGCAAGCAAGCTCAAGGATACCACTTCATAATTGTTCTGTCGTCGTCGAATGGTCCTACTTAGTTACAAAAAGATGTAGAATTTCATTTATCTTTATGGTCAAAAAGTTTGGTGCCACATTTTTAATGAATAATGACATCTGATTTATTTCTAGAAACCAAAACCAGATTTATACCTAGGGAACAGATCCTTCTTTTAACCAATGATACCAATCTAGCATGGTCAAAAAAGAGGGAAGGAAACACATTTGTTTTCAAATGTATCACATAAAACCTTTCCTAAAAGCAGACAGATTGGAGGTTCAGAGAAAAAATATATACATATACATTCCTCATAAGAAGTTTCTCAAGGTATAAGAGCTTGTTAAACTTGTATGAACATAGCCTAGCTGCCTAAGTCTTGAGAGGGCAGAGTGATCTTAAGTCCTATCAACTGGAAGCTTAAGATCCAGAGTGACTTGTGTTTCCAAAATACCAAGGTGCATTTCCACTCCAAATGCGTCGACCAATCCACCTGTTTACTATTGATTGATGAGAGGTTAGTCTCCAACACTCCCCCTCAAGACCAACTTGCATTGGCCTAGCGAGGCATTACCTTCAATTTTACTTGGAATTTGGATCTTCATAAGATGTTGAGCCTTCGGTTTTTCATTAGGCTCAGTTAGGGGTAGTCAAACCACCTTCAATATTTTCTCGAAGCTTCAAGGGGAATTAAGACTTGGATCTTTCTTTGGGCTATTAAGTTATTTACTGCTCTGATACCATATTAGATTTTTAATAGGGATAGTCACTAGCTTTGATAACATGGAGAGTTCTTTGGTGTTCTCTTTTAAGAGCTTAAGCTTGAGAGTGGGTAGCTTATCAAAATGTTACCCCTTCGGAGTTGTAACTCCAAAGTCCGAACATATAATCCAGTCCACTTCTTCAATCATAATTGATGTGGGATCATTCTCCAACATTGATTAACAATGAACAAATGGAGTAGCTTATAAGTTTGGAGTGTAAATTTTTTGAATTACCTTGGCATTTTGAAAAAGCAAGGCACTCTCAAGCTGAAGTACACATTTAAAAGAAATTAAGTTTTCTCCACTCTAAAGACTTGAACCAGGCCACAAAAAATCTAACATGGTATTAGAGCACAAAATGGCTCAACATACCAAAAGAACTATCCAGAACTTGATGCCCTTGAAGATCCAATATTCAAGAATTTTTTTTAAAATAAAATGAAGGAAGCCCACAGTGGCTAAAATAACTCATGAAGATCCAAAGTTGAGAAATTCCTATAAAACATCAAGCAGCCGAAAAATCCCTGACCACAAAAACTAGGGACAAGCAAGGATGATGGCTCACATAAACCCATAGCTACTTAGCTAGTATAACAAGAAGCCTCATCCCTACTAGGATTCATGTGGTAAAAGTAGAACTCAACAACACCACCCCTCTCTTGCCGCCATTTGGCGGTGTCGCAACTCATGATTACTCACTATTCACTAGGCGATAAAAGCCTATGCTCGAAGGACTTGGAGACCTCATACATATATCCAAGATGTGGTCCGATTAGGCATCCAAGAAAGAAATGTATCTAAAGAAAGATCAGGGGAACTTTGACAAGTACAACAAAAAGGTAAACTTGAATCCCCGTTCTAAGGGGCGAACCATTTGTAAGGACCAAACGTGGGTCCTTCCCAATTAACACTGGAGTGAGGGTAGGGATGATATATTGATAGGCTCGACAAAATGAGCTCAGAGTTGAGATCAGTATCTAAAGTACTTCTCACCTAGGAGACCTTCAATAGAAGGCAAGAATAATAGGGAACTATTAGGAAAATATAGAATGAAAGGAAACAATCTTTCTAAAAGTTAATACTTAGTACCAAGCAAAGGTTTAGCCTAAAAGTTAATACTTAATACCATACTAATTGGTTGATTCGTTTTCTTTCAGTAAAATTATAAAACTAGATAAGAATTAAGAAACCTAATATCATAGTGCTGAACTGTTTACATTTCCATAAATAAGAAGCAGGGTTAGTGAAGTCATCATGCCGTTGATATTCACTCCATAAATTTCAATTCCATACTGTTGAAGCCCTTACATACAAAATGTTATCAGACATGATAGCAAAAAGTCTTAATTATCATCATCATAAATTTCAATTCCATACTGTTGAAGTCTCCGATTCCATATAACCTACAATTCCCATAAATTACTGTGATCTAAATCTTATTCTCGAACAAGTCATTGCTGCTATAGACCTTCTTTGCATCAGTTTACACTTTATATATAAAAATAAAAACAAAATCATGAACCAGACAATGCAACAAATGAAGATATATGATCTTTCAGAGTTGATCAAGGCCATAACAAAGTCATACTAACATAACCTTATTGACATTGTATGTCAGAACTAAACACTTTATAAATAAGCAAGAACTAACTTTTGTAAAAATATCATAATTCATTTTTGAATTGATATAATATGCTAAGCAAAGGAAATCAAACAGAATGTCATTAAAGGAGCAGAACTAGGATAATTCTACCAACAACTATTTAACCAATAAATTCATTTGCTTTATACGCAGTTGGGCTTGACCATGGACCATGTAATCTCTCCACAACTGGCTAACAAAAGACTACTCATTTTTAAAGTCTCTCTGATCGATACCGCCACTCAATGCTACTTTTCAGATTTATTCTTATGCTGATGAAACCAACTACCCCATTACCAAGTAATCCCTGAGCCTAATTGCAACATCTAACTATTTCTAGCTCATTTTCTTCTCCAAGGTAAAGAAAACCTAATTTTAACTTTTTTTCGACCAGAATATTCAGCTTTTTTATATAATTGTTCCAGGAAGTCACGAAAAAAAAAAAAAAAAAAAATCAAATTTCATCCATCTTTCATGTTCAAAAAGGTTAAAGCCACATTTTTAACAGATTCAATGCAAGTTAGATATTAAAACTCATAGCCATCAAATTTGATTTACTTCTACGAACCAACAGTAGATGCGTATCAAGGGAATAGACCCTTCAACTAGTTATTGTTATTTGTCCACAATTAAGCATAGTCAAAAAGAGACAATCTTCGTTTTCAATCAAACAATGCAAAACCTTTTCTATAGAATAGAAGAATTAGGGCTTCAACAAGTGAGTGGCTTGTTTTTTTCCAAAATGTCAAGGCGCTTTAGAATTTCCGCAATCAAGGTTCATAAGATATAGGGTTTAGGGTTTACCTTGATTGTGGATAAGACTTCCAAACACAATTTATATAACTTCTTGTTAATTTAGGAAAGACTCATCTCTCAATGTTTTGGTGTCATAATTTTCAAAAACTGACCAAAAAATCCCACAAAAAAAAAATATAACCAAAAAAATGCCCTTAAATCTAAGAGGGCAGAAACATGTAGATCATCAAAGACAAAAACATGGATTCATTCTAAACATAAATCTTATAAAAGACCCATGAAACTCGACTCCATCGATAGCTAAATCCGCGCAAAAATGTTATTGGGGAAGCATGAAATCAAGTAAAATCCAGCACAAACAAAATGAAGCACTCAATCAAGAAAGAACAACAACAACAACAACAACAACAAGGATAAGTTACAATTGGGAATTGGGATCAACAAATCCACCCTATGAGATACAAGAAGCAATGCTAATATGATCATGAAGAACAAGAGCAATCACAACTAAAACAGCAGCAGCAGCAACAACAACAACGACAACTACTATTTGATAGGAGAAGGAAGAGAGAAAAGCTTACTTTTTTTTTGAGACTTCACAATTACTGGACCTGACTGCGATGTGATTATACATTTGGGCTTTATAATTTTTGGGCCTTTTCAGTGGTACCTGCGTGACAAATTTTTGTTGGTTTGGCAAGAACTTGAAGTAGTTGGAGTCCATACCCGATAGTTTAGGCGGAAAAAAAAAAGGTGAGAAGGTAGTAAAGGTGATCGCACACAGGCCCCTTAATTTGTGGCTCAGTCCTCCATTTAGTTAGAAACTTTTGCTTTTTTACTTGATTAGTACATTTGGCAGTAAAAATTATTAACCCAACACACCCACCAAACTAATTTCCCATCGGAAAAAAGGTAAGAACGTAGCCACAAGCGTGGTCAACTGGGAAAACGTGACTTAAAGTCACGTTTCCCAACCGATAGTAAAGGTAATCGCACTCAGGCCCCTTAAGTTGTGACTCGAGTTTGAGTCCTACATTTAATTAGAAACTTTCTAAACCCAAAACACAGCTGGAGACTTTACTAAACTACTATACTTTCTAATTAATTGATACACTAAAATAGAAACTAAGAGTTTAAATAAAAAAAACTCAAACATCTATGGGGGAAAATGTGTGCCACTTACGAAAAATAGACATTCAATATAAGAAAAAAAATAAAAATAAAAAATCTCCAATGCAAATGTCGGGAGAATGTTAAATTGATGTGGTGAAGACAATGTCTACATCGAATGTTTATTTTTAGACATCGTGGATAGAAGATATATGTAAGTAGACAATGTCTAGATTTAAACATTAGCACAAGACATTCTCTTCGCCACATTAGCTTCATACGTAATAAACATGTGTATCGGAGAAGTGCTATTGTTTTTCTTTCTTCTCAAAACCTTAAAATTTGTTCTTGATTCTCCTTTGTGATTTTGATATTCTTGAACCACTGTTGGCCTTTATTTTTGATCGATCGTAGTTCAAACCACAACTTTTTGTATAAATAAGATGCAGATCTAGTCGAATTTGTGAAGATATATAAATTTCATTTTTGTCACTGGCGGAGCTAGGTAGAGAGGGCTACCTCGGGTTGGGTAGCTCTTAAAAATGAATTTTTTAGTAGTAATTTAGCACAAAACTTAATTTCGAACAGCTCAAAAATTAAATCCTTTAGCCCAGTCCAAAAAACACCACATGCTGTTATTTTAGATCAGCCAAATGCTATTTCAACAATATTAAACTCATGCACCAAATAAAACTTAGTAGTTGGTAATAGTGTATATGTCGCGTGAATTTCCCATAGGTGTATGGCTTAAATGTGTCAAAAGACTCAAAACATCATTTTTATTTTAGAATTGAACAACGAATCATCCAAAATATCTCCTAAATTTTATAAAATCTCTCAAAACATTCACATATATACCCTAAAAAATTGAATATTTTTTTTTGTTGAAAATTAACTTTCCATTACATTAAGAATGAAAAGCCAATAAAATCTCTAAGCTTTTTTCACTTTTTTATGAATTTATTTTTTAATGGACAAATATTTTATACTTTCATAGTGTTTTTTTTTGTCAGATCATAGTTGTAGTTTTTAAGTATATTGTGTGCCTTTAACATTGTGCTAATTGAACCTTCATAGGCTAGTTTTATTTAATGAAGATTTGCAAAAAAAAAATATTAACATAAAAAAATTATTGGTTTCAGCCCAAGGGGGCCAAAAATATTGGCTCCACCCCTGAATTGTTGCGGTACATCTTCCTCAATAGTTGAGCATGATTTTGTGCGGCGACTATGTGTACGTCTTTTCTTTAGATTTTATTTCATAGTTAGTTAGTTTATCTTCCCTAATTTGAAGTTTTGATTTAGTCTTCATTCTTTGGAAGTCTTAAGCTTTCTTCCCTTGTTGGAAGTTTTATTATTCATTATGCGATTCTAGTAATGGTTATGAAGGTCATGTGTTCCAGATCTTAAAGAGAACAATTCCTAATTGTCAAAATGTTTCAATTTCATAATCGCATTCACATCTAAATTAATGACAATAATTTTGAATAAATAAGATTAGTAAATCAATGTACTTTTTGATTTTATATTTGGTTTTGTATCGAGCCATTAACAATTAATGAAATTTTTATTTTTCTTCCAAAAAAAACATTTGTATTGGAGAATATTTTTGGCAATTTTTTTTATTTTAATGTCTATTTCATCCTACGTGGTATGTTTTGTCCCAAGGCCCCATTTTTGTGCATTGGATATGTTTTAACATGTATTATACTTCGAAGTGTTAATTAAGCTTCTAATGTAACTTTTTGTTCGTCGAAGAGCCTTAATGCGTAGCATATTTTAGTATTGTTATAAGTTGCATTTTGCTAATAATTAGACCATTAATAAGTAAGTTCTTGCTAATCTGATATATTTCATTGGTTTTTAGGTGAGGAAAGTGGAGTGGGAGTATTTGGAACTGACGTTGAAGATCCGAGGAGAATTACCTCAACAAAGGCGCTATCGCGAATCAAGAAGTGTAGGAAGCGAGATCAGAGGTGAGTGATTAAATGATGATATTTCACATGGTTTGATATGTTTTGAAGATATTTGGAGGTTTGGAGATAAAAATACAAGGTTTGGGCAAGAACGACATCATATTGGCTAAGATTTGGCGAAGTCCATTTGGAACAAGCTTTATTGTTTTGGCCATATATCTCTCATTTCAAAGCCAAACGACCTGGGGTTTCTTGTGTTGGAAAGTAGATTCAAAGAGAAACATTTTCATTATCACATGCTTCCTCAAATTCAGATTATAAGATGTCCAAAATTTTGTTGCAAGTCAGAGTATGAGTGCAGCAACAAATCAGGGCAGAAACTGAATGTTTTATTGGAAGCTTGTTGTTTGAAGTGCCAGGGTGGCGCCTAGGCGTCGCACCACCAACGCCCAAAAGAGCATAAACCCAGAAACTAGTGCTTGGCATGGCACCTATGCGCCAAGCCAACGCCTACTACGAGCAAAAATGCAAAAAAAAAAAAAAAAAAAAAAAATTTAGGGTTTTTGTGTACTTTTCAACTAAATTTTTTTGGAAATATAAATAGGACTTAAAATTAGGTTTATAGAGAACATTTGCTTTGGAGAAGATTTAGAGATGAGCTTTTGGATACTAGGGTTTTGGGTACAAACTTGTGCATTCCTTATTGAAGTTGAGGTTTGTTTTATTAAATTTTTAGTTCCCTTCAAGTTTTATATAGGATTGAACCCCATTATGGGGTAATACTCTTTGTTTCAAGGATCGATGGATCTCGGGTTGGCTTCCTTCAACTTTGATGTAAATTCTCTTGATTTTCTTCATTCTATATATGGTGTTGATGTGTGTTTTGATTATTTGTAATGCTAAAATTGCATTGGCCACGTAGGTTTAGATTTTAGGGTTCAAACTCATCCATGACCTTAGGGTGTTCAACCCAGGAATAAGGAACACAACCCTTAAACATACAACACGTTAACCAACTCCCGTTGACAAGGAAGGCATTTGAATTTGTTATTTCATGCTATGTTGCAATTATGCTATTAATGCCGAACAGCAGAATCCGAGTGCGGCACTAGAATCTCTATCACCAAAACCTTGGAGTATAGTGAAATTTTAAAAAAAAATCCGCTAATCTATACTTGAATTGGGCACCTTGAGATAAAATTGGAAAAAAGGAATTCAACTTAGGTGAAAATTGACTCCCTTAGATTACTTTTCAATTGTTAAAACTCAATTTAAATTCCTTGCAATAGATAATCAGTTAGTTCAATTTCCACTACAAAATCCAGACTTTGGTTCCTAACTTAATTTATTAATTAGACAATAGATTAACATTTACACCATCCCTGTAGATTCGATTAACTCGATACCAACACTAGTTAGTGTCACTATTACTTGCGTCAAGCCTTATACTTGAGGCTCGTGTCAAGTTTTTGAAATAAAAGGAAAATAAAAAATAATAATATATAATAAAAATGGCGTCTTCTTCCCTTATTGGAAGTTTGTCTTCCCTAGTTTGAGGTTTTGATTTTGTTTTCTTTCGTTGGAAGTTGTAAGTCTTCTTCCCTTATTGGAAGTTTTGTTATTCATTATGTGGCTTTAGTGATGTCTGTGTATTGTCACGTGTTTTAGATGTTAAAAAGTATAGTATCTAATTGTTAAAATATTTTAATTTCACACTCGCATTACATCCAAATTAATGACCGTTTTTTGAATAAATAAAATTAGCAAATCAATGTATTTTTTATTTTATTTATATCTAGTTATGTATCGAGTCATTAACAATAGATAAAATTTTTATTTTTCTTCCAAAAAAATGAACATTTGCACTGGAGAATATTTTTTGTAGTTTTTTTTTATTTTAATGTCTAATTCATTCTACGTGGTATGTTTTGTTCCAAGACCCATATTTGTGCATTGGATATGTTTTAACATGTACTATACTTCGGAGTGTTAAGCTTCCAACGTAACTTTTTGTTCGCCGAAAAGCCCTAATACCTAATAGAAAAAGTTAGCCCTTTATGTTAATATTACAACCCAAATCACTAGTAGTGAATTATTCGCTAATTTAGGGTTACCAACCCGGGATACACAATCCTAACACTCGCCACAGAGGTCGAAATATATTTTTATTTTTGGTGTAATGGTTGTCTAGTATATTGTATGTGTGTAGACTAATTAAGTTGGAATTTCTTTTATTTTTTACTTAATTCGTTGACAAATCGCGAGTAAAGTAATAATTTGGGATGCGTTGTAACGACCCAAAATTTCTAACTGTGTTTAATTCCTTAAATAGAATCAACGACTCGTAATATGGGACCCACATTGTAATATGTCCATTGACCGAGGCAAGGGTTGAGGTATATTTTATATTTGTTGTGATGTATGCCTAGTGTATTGTATATGTGTAGACTATTAAGTCAAATTTATACGGGTGTATAGGTATCAAGACAAGCGGGGATGTACCTCGAGTCGCATGTCAACATGGAACCGAGGTAGCGACATATGAGGTAAGCTTAATTAATTTGAACTAATGTTGGTTTTGTAAGTGGCTTTAATGTGACCGCATTTAAATAACCATTAATGTGCCTAAAGTTAGTGAAATAAAACAAGGATCACTAGATGTGCATCGAGATACGCATTTACCTATTAAGAGTCAATGTGTCAACTTGTTAAGTCACTCAAACATGACTTGAGGGACAAGTGTGACATGGTGGTCCATTAGTTGAGCCTCGAGATATGTGTGCACACAATGTTCAATGGCTATAGTTTAAACATATCTCATGTGGTCAAACAACATATAAGTCAACAAATTTGGTTTCTTATCTTCACAAAATCGCTTGTTCAAAAAGGGAGAGAAAGAAGAGAGTTTGCTGGTGTGGTTTTTGTGAAGAAGAGGAGAGAGTCATTCAAAGTTTAGTGAAGAAGAAGGAGTTATTCAAGCTAGGTAACTTCTCCACTCCATTAACTTTCATGATGAATTCGTGAATTTGATGTTGTTGTTGTTTTATTTGTGTTGGGGTGAAGGTGTTAGGGACCTCTTGTAATGTGTATGAGGGTCCCAGGTGATAACAAAGCTTATAACAGAGATCGGATGTACAACCGCTGGCTCGATAACGGTTATGTTCGAATTGAATTCGCTTTGGCAAGGTTAAAGAATTTATATCATTTGCAAAACAACATTGTCCTACATACCAAAGTGAACGGAAGATTAGATGTCCGTGCAATTTTAAGAAATGTCGACTTGTTCCGTACTGACGTCGAAACGGTTGAGCACCACCTATGTAGGTATGGATTTGTCCGGGGATATCACAGTTGGTACGAACATGGTGAGAACGGAGATGAAGGGCCGCAAAATTTTCACGCAATGGATTGCCATATTGATGATGCTGATGTTCGAGGCTACGATCCGACACCTTACCGCGAGATGCTACACAACGTGGCAGGTCCAAGTTTCAATTGGAATGTCATGGAAGAATCACCAAACCCCCAAGCACGCCAACTATATGACATGATTGATGCAAGTAGGGAACAATTGTGGCCTGGTTGCGAAACCATGACAACGTTGTCCGCAATGGCAAGATTACTTGCGATCAAGTCTGAACATCATATATCTGAACGAGGGTATAATGAAATCATTAAACTCATGAAGGATTGTTTGCCAAATGACAACTCAATGGTTGAGAATTTTTATGCCACTAAAAGACTAATGCGAGGTCTAGGTCTACCTGTTGAGAAAATAGATTGTTGTGAGGACCAATGTATGATTTATCGGGGGAGTGGACTCGAGTTGACGTCATGTAAATTTTGTGGGAAATCACGATACGTTGCACATCGACGAGGTCGTGGTCGGAACACAAAAAACCGCCCTTGCAAAAGAATGTACTACTTCCCTTTGGGCCCTCGGTTGCAACGATTGTATGCGTCTGAGTCAACCGCAAAACATATGCGATGGCATGGAGATCATTCATCGCTGAAGATGTTATGCAACACCGTTCGATTCGATTGCTTGGAGACATTTTAATGACGTCAATAAAGACTTTGCCGCCGAGGTTCGGAATGTTCGTTTAGGATTGTGCACCGATGGTTTTCAAGTATTTGGGATTTCCGGAAATCGTACTCTTCGTGGCCCGTGATTTTGACTCCTTACAACCTTCCACCGTCGATGTGCATGAAATCGAGTTTATGTTCTTAACGGTTATCGTTCCTGGACCGACCACCCCAAAGCGAAAATCGACGTGTTCCTTCACCGCTTGTGAAAGAGTTGCAAGATTTATGGAACATTGGGGTGGTTACATACGACGTTTCCACCAAGACAAATTTTGTCATGCGAGTTGCCCTTTTATGGACCGTCGTTAGTGATTTCCCGCATATAGCATGTTGTCGGTTGGAGCACACACGGTAAGTACGCTTGTCCATATTGTATGGAGGATACAAATGCATTTCAATTGCGAAATGGAGGTAAGACATCGTGGTTTGATCGTCATCGTCGTTTCTTGGAGAAGTCATCACCATTAAGGAAAGACAAAAAAATTTCATTAGAGGCAAAATGGTCATAATCGATGATCCGCTTTTTGCGGTCTGGTGAAGAAATTTTGGCGTAAATTGAATCGTTTGGCTTGATGAAGGTGACGTAAATCGGCACGAATGCGAATGGGCGGATAGCTAAGAATTCGGGATGGAGGAAAAAGAGCATATTCTCGGGACTTGCCGTATTGGAAGACAAACTTGATCCGCCACAACTTAGATGTCATGCACATCGAGAAAAATGTTTTTGACAACATTTTCAACACTATTATGTGTGTCTTGGGCAAGAGTAAGGACAATGCAAAATCGAGGCAAGATATTCGTGAATATTGTCACCGACCTTCTCAACACATTGATTCGGCGACAAATACTTACGTCCTTGGTGCTATGCTCTTGATACATCAAGAAGACAAAAATTGTGCGAGTGGGTTGAAAAGTTGCGTTTTTCGATGGTTACGCATCGAATCTTGGTCGATGTGTAGATCCAAAGAAACTGCGAATGTTCGGCATGAAGAGCCATGATTGTCATATATTCATGCAACGGTTGATACCAATTGCATTCGAGAGAACTTCTCCCAAACCCGGTTTGGGTTGCAATTAGCGAATTAAGCCTATTTTCCGGTCCCTTCGCGAAATGTGTAAGTATCCAAGATATGGAGGTCTTAGAGTCTCGAAATTCCAAAAATCATTTGCAAGTTGGAAAAAATTTTCCTCCAAGCTTATTTGACTCTATGGAACACCTACCAATCCACTTGGCCTACGAGGCCCGTCCGCGTCCCGTTCAATTTCGATGGATGTATCCATTTGAGAGGTACTATCTTGAGCCCTTGATATTATTTTCCCATTCAATAGGTTTTATATCAACATTTCCTATAACATTCATATAGGTACCTTAAACATTTGAAGAACAATGTGCGAAACAAAGCGAAGGTTGAGGCTCCATGTGTAATGCTTATTTGGTCGAAGAGGTCACATCCTTTTGTTCTTACTACTTCGAAGATCACGTCTTTACGTTGCATGACAAAGTGCCACGTAACGACGATGGCGGTATCGGGCCCACACCGAACTTCGTTGGCAATTTCTCAATTTTCACTTATCCCGGTCGACCCATGGGCAAGTCGAAGGAGCGGTACTTAACAGAGCAGGAGTATAATGCCGCTCATTCGTACATACTGCTCAATTGTCCAGAGATCGCTCCTTACGTTCAGTATGTCCATCAATTTCTTTCATTAATGCAGTACATTCATTGTTCATACATTATTAATACATCCGACTTACACGTTCGTTTCTTCTAGGATATTCGTCGATGAAATCACTCAAGCAATGGGGGAGTCGCAAGTTGATAGTAGTCTAGAGCACAACTTCCCCATTTGGTTTCAAACATATGTAAGGGCATTACTTTTTATGACGTTATAGATTCAAATGTTTCTCCCATAACTAATGTGTCATATTGCATCTCTAATTTTGTCGAATAGGCTCGAATTCTATAGTTGACGAGACGCTCGTTGATCTTTCTGTTGGTCCTAGTCGATCATGTACTCGTCTACCCTGGTTACCTTGTTAATGGGTATAAGTTCCACTCGCAACATATGACGTTAATAGATCGACGCAGAGCAGCAAACGGTGTTTTGGTGAAGGGTTCAAACTACGCTCGATGTTTCCCATAACTATTATGGAGTACCGCAAGAGGTTGTGGAGATTGAGTATACCGCCTCAAACGTGTGGTCTTGTTTAAGTGCGAATGGTATGACCCTACACCGAATCATGGTGTGAGGACTCACCCAACACTTCAATTGGTAGAGGTTCAACGAAGTCGACGATATAACAACTACGAGCCATTTGTACGGGCAATGCAAGCCACTCAAGTCTACTACCTTTCGTACCCTTCTATGCGGAACGATCGACAAGAATGGCTAGCGGTTGTTGCTTTGTCGTCACCAAAATTCGCCGACGAGGAAACTAGCAAAGACGATAATGACCAGGGCTCGGCAGAGATTGCTTTCCAAGATGGGATGCCCACCACGTGCGTAGTCGATGATGCGTACGCCGATATCAACAATCTGGATGTTCCGACTCGGGACTCGATTTATTGTTGAAGCGGGTCCAAGCGATGAAGTTTATAGTGGAGATGAATCGGAAGAAGTTAATCATCACCTTCTACTCATGAGAGTGAATTTGAAACGGATGATAGCGAATAAAGTTTGTATATGATATGTCAACGACCAATAATGTAGTTACTTTTATTTGCATGGATTTTGTTCTTATTAAGTCCAATAATATAGACTCGAATTTCTTCTTTTTTTTTCTTATGCCCTTATTTTATGATGTTTTACTCGTCAATATTGTTAATTAGGTATCATGGCCGGACGTGGTCGTAGGGGATGTCGAGGTTTGCCATTAGGAGGCCATCGTGGCGGTGGAGGTCGTGGTTCGATACCTCCATCATCGATTCCGACTTCGGCCTCTCGAGCACGATACATACGGCTCGCTAGGCGTCACCTTCCCCTTCCATACCGTCGGTCGTCTCGTACCATCTTCTTCGTCATCAAGGACTATGCCTACTACACTTCCCCACACCTTCTCCGACATCAATGACTCCTTTACCCACGAGGCTCGCACCCCCACCCCACAAGATCACCAAGCAAAGATCCCGACAGAAGACGTAAGAGCAGTGGTTGGAGGTGACAGGCCCTCCGCGGCCACCTCAGAGGCCAGGGATGGAGGCCCCTCGCGTGTAGGGGATCCCTATCACTCTGATTGCCAATGATACGTAAGTTTGCGTTTAACTTTTATATGTCAATTTCAATATGGATGTCAAATATTGAATAAGTAGTTAAGGTGATATGCATGTTCATGAAACACAGAGAGTTGCATCCTTCGCACTTTTGTGCACGGAGGATGACAAAAGTTTTTAAACGATGGATGATTCCTGAAGTGGTATTGTTGGAAGTCTGCATCGCCTCATTATAAAGACCAATATCGGCGACAATGGAAGGTAAACAAAACTACCATGTGCCTTATGATTTATACTATTTTCTCAAATAAGTGCTAACAATAGCAATCGCCAATTTGTAGATATTTTTTAGATGGGATGATGCGCTTCCCGAGGATCTCGTGCGAGCGGCGTAGGTAGGTACACCGCGTTGATGCACTTGCTTTATGTTACAGATGAGGCATTTCGGGAGAGCGAGGAAATGCGACGGAGAATAGGAACACCGAGGTTAAAACGGTGGTGGTTCCGTGTCATTTGCGACTACCCAAGAAAGATTGGTTAGTATTTATTAACATCTAGGATATTTTGTACATTTATACTCTTGTTTTATGCTTGGTCCCGCAAGTGATTCATCACGCCACCGTCGATGAATGATTTGTACTTGCATCTCCACACCGTTAATCACGACAGACGACATTCATCGATATAGATCGAGCGGTTCTATGTAAGTATAGAAATGAAATGTAAAATATTATTAAGTCTATCACTTACCCCATATCATGTACTTTGTTTGTTGTGCATATTGCAGGAAAGGCTCCAGAGCGACGTCGACACGGAGCCGGTGGATGATGAGGCGGTGTACCTCAATGGCGGGTGAGTCTTCCAAAGGACGATTTTCGGGTCGTAGGGAGAAAGAAGAGGAGATACGGAACTTTTAGCACGTCGCAGACGCGGATGTGGTGCCGCGGGCAGAGTTCGATGTCGTTGCGGAGCAACTACGAAAGGTTATGCACTTCAATGGGATGGACATGGACGAAATAGACCTAGCGAGCACCAACCACCACCACCGCCACCACCACCGCCACCTCATGACCCAGCAATGGCCAAATAGATCCGGTCGATCCACCCCAACAAGGGGACAATGTTGGGCGTGAGACGTAAGCGTGGCTCTCGAGAGATGAGCAAAGTTGGTGATACATAGGTACTTCACTTGTTGTTTGTTTCAAATGCTTAGATTAAAAGTTTTATAGTGTAGACAACTTTAGAAATTCATCGAATTACTTTATGATTCACACTTCTTTTTGTGCATTTTTAGGTCGATGTTCCATATATTATCGTGGATTTTATTTTTTTTCGCTTTTGCTCCCCCAATTCTTTTTTTTGTTTTGAAGTAAAATATACTAGTTATAAGTAGCGAATGTTAGCGAGAATTAATCCATGGGAGAAGAAAACATCTTTGGTTGTTGTGTGTGCAAATCTTATGCGTTGCGGAGTTCTCTCGAGTGCTATGATGAAGAAAGTGGTAGAATCGACGGGAGCGACATCTTCATGCAATAGCAAATGAATTTGGGAAGTCGATAAAGGGTCGTTTTTCGGTCATCGGTGTTCGGCACATGTAGGCTCTTCTTCTTCTATTATGGCATGTCCGTAGAAGAAGAATAGCCTACATGTTCTCAACACGTATGACCAGGAAAAGACCCTTTATCGATTTCCCAAATTCATTTGCTATGGCATGAAGATGTTGCTCCCCGTCGATTCTACCACTTTCTTCATCATAGCACTCGAGAGAACCCGCAACGCATAAGATTTGCACACAACAAACAAAGATGTTTTCTTCTCCCATGGATTAATTCTCGCTAACATTCGCTACTTATAGTATATTTTACTTAAACTGAGGTAAAAAAATTTATTTTGGGGAGGATAATGTATTAAAAATAAAATCCATGATAACTTATGCATCAATCAAGGCGTCGAAAGGCGGGTTTGTTGAAGCTCGATGTAGTAGAAGGTTCTGATGATGAAGTCCTTTACTTTTATTTTTCCTGTTTTCGGAAAGGCGGGTTTTAGTTTTTCCTATCGTTCTCGAGGGAATGGGTTCATTGCTTTTGACGATGAGCATGTTGTAGACGATTTGTTTCATTTGCATGTTAAACTCATTCTTTTTTTGGTGGTGGTGATTTTGGTCCTTATAGGACTCCAGGTGTCGGAGGTAGGCGTGGTGGGTATAGTGGAGGCAGTGAGCTTGGTGGGGGTTATGGAGGCTTTGGGGGCAGTGGCTTAGGTGCTTATCGAGGTGAATCTTCTCTTGGCTATTCTATTTTAATTAGCGACTGAATCACTTCCTTTCAATAGTTTGTCGTGTAGACTTTTTAAGTTACTTGAATGAGTTTATTGTTGGTGGTTTACTTTGTTTCAAACACTAGTATATTATAGTTAAAACCAAGTTTTTGGTGGTTTTATAGTGATCTCCTATTGCTCCTTCTAAAAAATCAAATTTCTTCTTTTGGTAGATCTTGAATGGTGGGTATGTGTTTCTTCTTCCTTATGTTAAAACCAAGTTATTGGTGGTTTTATAGTGATAGGAATTCCAATATGACCGGTTATAGCCGTTCTAGGAATCCAGGAAATCAAAAATTCAAATTGAAAGCTTGATTTCCAAAAGTCAAAAATCCTCGGCGGTGGCTAATTAGCGCGCTAATACTTGAATTAGCGCGCTAACCGCAGAGGACCTCAAACTAATTAATTTATCCCTTTGTGTTAGCGACCCTTAAACTCGGCCGGGACGTAACCATCCCTTATAAAACATGTTATACATGTTTTACAACTCAACTTACATGATAGGTCCATCTTATAGAAACATTGTTCGCCATCTCCTATGCGTAGGAAAATAGCAACATTGACACCAACTTCAGTCTGTGACTGCATTTGCTTGATGATCATGTTTTTTTTTGGAAGCATTCTTATTCAACATTGTATGGTTTTTTTATGTTCTTCAATGCTTTTCTTGAATCCCAGCTGGTTGTTTTTTTTTTTTTATTTTTTGAGTAGGAACACATGGCTTGTCGCCTTTGGAGCACACAAGAGTTTAGATTGGGTGAGAGGATGAGTTCTAGAATCATACTTACATGATAGGTTTGTGCTTAACTTTCCTCTTTTCCCTTTTAGCATTCTTGCACTTATGCCATTCTTCTCTTTGTAGATCTTGCGAGTTTTGAATGTGTTTTGTCTTCCTTATGTTAAAACCAAGTTTGTGGTGGTTTTATCATGATAGGAAATTCCCATATGACCGTTTATAGCCGTGTTAGGAAGCCAGGAAATCAAAAATTACAAATTTAAAGCTTGATTTCCAAAAGTGAAAAATATCGCAGTGGCTAATTAGCGCGCTAATATCTGGAATTAGCGCGCTAAGCGCAGGGACTGAAACTAATTAATCTCTCCTTTGCCTACTTCTTTCAGTGCATACTCACTGGTTGTTGCCCTCGGATGGAGATTCGAAATGCTTCAAAGCTGCGTTTTACTTATTAAATGAAGTCCTTTTTGTGTATACTTCCAAATTTTGGACCTTTTGTGAGTGTTCTTTTTTTTTGCTTGTTGAACGATAGGTGTGGTTGGTTTTTGTGTATACTTCCAAATTTATGGAGCTTTTGTAATACATTACAACTTTCAAGTGGATATATAAATTTTTGGGCTAATTTTGAGTTTCACATTTTTTCCTTCTCTTTTGAATTTTTGTTGATATATATTTTTGATGTATGGATGCGCAATTTGGCTTCTTTGGGGGATGTTAGCACCCTCAAGGAGTTGTTGGAGGGGGTGCAAAGCGATGGAGTATGTCATATCGGGTTGTATTTTGATTTTTTAGGTTGGAGAATCGATTGGCTTATGTATCCGTGCCATATTTAAACAAAAACAAAATTAGAGACGGATTAGCAACGAATTCAAATTTTCCGTTGCTATTCGTCTCTAATTTTCCGTAAATATTTTTATCAATCACAAACGGATCGAGACGGAAATATTAATTCCGTCTCGATTCCGTCTCTAATTAGCAACGGAATCAGAGACGGAATCAGAAACGGAATAATCCGTCTCGATTCCACCGTTTCGATTCCATTTCTAATTAGAGACGGAATCGAGACGGACTCTTTGCATTCCGCCTCTCGATTCGTCTCTTCGATTCGTTTCGATTAGAAACGGAATCGACACACGAATTCATAAATTTATTAATTCCGTCTCGATTCCGTTGCTAATCGGCAACGGAATCGAGACGAATGCAATTACAAATGTACCATTTCGAAATAAAATCCATTTCGTTCGTCTCTCGTTCGTTTCTAATTTCGTCTCAAATTCGTCTCTAATCGAAACGGATATTTTCCGTCTCTATTCCGTCTCTAATCGAAACGGAATCCATTTTCCGTTTCGATCGTATCGACGACGTTGCTGAGACGTTTCGAACGGAACGCGTTCGTCTGTTCGTTTCGATTTAATTCAGAGACGGATCGAAACGGAAAATTCCGTTTCTGATTTGCGATTTTTTTGTAGTGATATAAGTCAACAAATTTGGTTTCTTATCTTCACAAAATCGCTTGTTCAAAAAGGGAGAGAAAGAAGAGAGTTTGCTGGTGTGGTTTTGGTGAAGAAGAGGAGAGAGTCATTCAAAGTTTAGTGAAGAAGAAGGAGTTATTCAAGCTAGGTAACTTCTCCACTCCATTAACTTTGTGAATTCGTGAATTTGATGTTGTTGTTGTTTTGTGTTGGGGTGGGTGTTATGGACCTCTTGTAATGTGTATGAGGGTCCCTAAGGTGATAACAAAGCTTATGTGTAGCAAAAACCCAGAATTCATAATGCAAAATTCTGGGTTCTGCTGCACATAGCGTGCTAGGTTGATAATCCATTAACAAAAGCTCCTCCCTCAGCTTTGCTAGCCTCGGGACTCGTTGCAAATTGTGCCTCAAGTCATTGTACTAATGGTCCCATCTGAGCCATTAACAAAGCCATAAGTTTCGCCTAAAACTTCATAAGTTCTCTCATTTGTTGCTCCATTTTAGACTTTCATTGCTCTTCAGTCTCCTGCTACCCAGAGATCCAAACCTCTACGAACTCTCCCTGATCTACCATTAGATTTTGAAGTTAAATGAGAGATAATTTTATTAGGGTAACATTCTCAGAAGATAATGAAATCATATCTATATAGTAAATAACAATAAGTGTAGTGAGTAATGTATAATAATGTTTTCATTTTCCCCCTAAAACACGCGGAAAACTGTTTGTCATTAATCTTATTCATGACTCTAACAGCTCTCAGAGTTAATAAACTTAAGTTCTTGTACAAATGAATATGTTATCACTCATTTCGAAACAATTGGAAAGTGAAATCGAGGTCAGAGCCTTATATATGATACCAAACTTTATCAAAGTTACCATTTAATTTAAAAGTCATACACCTTGGGCTATGATACCAAGCTATAGCATCCTCTATCCCGATTAGGGCGATACTCGGCCTGAAACCCTAATTAAGCCTCGGTAACCCAACCAGACTTAACTAGAGCCAATAGCTTCTCCGTTTGTACCTAATAAACTCAACCAGTATATCGATATCGAATAAAAATTTAAAATATACAAAAATATATAGTTTATCAAAACCCAAAAACTCGTTTATAAACCTCCCAGCCCTGTTCATATACAACAAAATTACTCAAATAGTGTATATATACATAAGATGGATCATTACATCATAGAGAAGATAACAAAACACCTAAATCTTTTCCTTTCCCTTCGTTGAAACGCGAAGTTGTGAACCTGAAATATTAGATTTGGGGTGAGTGCTCCAACTTGCTCAGTAAGTAATGATTCATAAAACCATCAACATTCCATATAATAATCAATAACATTATGCAATAACAATATACACCAATGTTAACTATCGGGATTATGGAAAACATATAATTCAATAAATAATGGATGCAAGTCAAACTGTAAATGACTATTACACTGTGATTCTCATTTTATTTATAAAACTAGGGTCGATTACCAACTAACCCCATCAATGTGATTGCTAGACCAACACATTGGCTGAATGTGTTGGTCTAGTAATCTATTAATATCCAATGATTCAATTTGAAACCTTCTAATGAATATGTAACCCACGCAACATATCTAAATGATTAAGAGTTAAATATAGGCCAGGAGATCAACCTTGCATCCAATATAACATGGTCTCAGTCTCAGCAGTTACTCTCGTAGATCACATTAGACACTATTTTCCGTTTATTAAAACATCAGCTAGTGTACATAGTCCTTCATTCAGTCCATAAACTATTGAACTATATATACTAATATAGTCATGCAACATTGATAAATAAGCGAATCCATACTTACCTCGGTTTAGGTTTCCGTTAAGAAATTTCTTAACTTTCCCGGCACTTAAGCTTTCTCGCGAATCCAATACCTATCACAAATTATTTATGATCAATATATGTATAATACCCTTTATTTAGAACATCTAGTTCTCGTCCATAAGACCTCAAAAAATTTTAACTAAATTATTGCAAAATCATTGTTTTCTGAGGCGCTCCCTCAATTGGTGGGGCACGCTCCACCAACAGGGTTCATCCCAATTAATGAAGGGTGAGCGCTCCCCTGTTAGGTGGAGCACGTTTCACCAACAAGGCAGTAACCTTTGTTTCATTACCAAATCCATACAACAACAACCAACACTCCCAAAATTCATCAGGGAGGACTCTAGTGAGTTAACAAATCATTTCCATTCAATTATAACAATAATTCATAGAGAAATCATCACCTACCATTGAATTGAAATTCAAAAACTCAAAAATGAAACTTACCAACGCGATGATATCTCTGGATTTCTAGTTCTTTAAGCTTCTTAATTTAGGTTGAATCAACTCCTTGATTGATTCCTTATGATCATAATATCAAACCCTCAGATGCCCTTTCTCTCTTCGATCGAATTATGAAGATAAATATGAAGGTTTTAGTTTAAATATATGGATTTTTCTTAAGATACAAATCGTGTTATCTCGAGGCTCATCAAGTGATTGATGTGTTAAAATAACATTTCTAAAGTGACACATTTTGACATCATCAACACTTACGTTCATCTCGAGGTGATACAATGATCCATATAATTCAAACCAAACTTATAGTTTTTTAATATATAAATTTATATTCCAAATATATATACCTCGTGTATTTTCTCGCCAATAAATTCATCGAACATGCCTATGAGTATTTTCGGGTGTGCGCATTTCTTTCATGACCCCTCGTCGCACTTGGTGTACCGATTATTTATTGTTTAGTTATGTATTTTTTGATTATAGGCTGTATATAGACTCTCTTATATACTAAAACCTATAAAATTCACAAACATTCAAACAAACACAAATACAAACTCATGCACACGCTAATCGAGGTATGTCGGACTTAACCACGAGCCTAACTCAAGTTAATTAGGATTTAAATTAACACTAACCACCAGCTTAAGGTAATAAGTCGTTACATCAAAAGTCAATGGGGTTTTGATGGAGGAAGGGGAAATTCTTTTTATTGACGCTGCGAGGGATTTTTACTCCAGAGATATGGGAATTGGCTGGATCTTGGTATCAAGGGCAAGGATAATAAGACGAGATGGATCGTCTCTAGTGGGATTCTCATCTTCGGTGGAGGTTGCAGAGGCATTGGCCATACGATCCGTTATGGAGTATTGCCAAGATTGTAATTAATGACTTGAAGATGGTTTGTTTTGACACTATGAATGTTGTTGCACCTTTGAGTTCGGGAGTCATGGAGCATGAGGATCTTGATCCTATGATTTACGATATTAAGTCCTTGGCTAAGGACTGAGATCCATTTGATTACCATGTTATTCTAAAGAGAGTAATGTAAAGTCTTACTCCATAGCTAAGAGAACCCTGATTGAATGTACGAGTTATAAGTGGAAGTATCATCCTCCTGATATTTTTGTGAATCAATGGATAATATAACTAACTTTCCTAAAATAAAAAAAAAAAAAAAAAAAAGAAAATAACTAATAACATACATATAGACTCAAAAAAACAACACGCACACACACACACACAGACATATATATAATTTAAGCACATAGTTCTTTTGTCAAATTAATTAAATAACTATGAATAACTTTCTACTAAGTTTTATTTGTTTTTTCACATGTCTATTTGCATGGTTTTCAACTTACTATTGACGATTTACAAATAATTAAATTTGAACTAGAGTATTAATGAATCATTAATTATAAGTGTACATCGAGTTTCGTGCTCACCTTGATGCATACATTTAGATGTAACAATAAAGGGTCAAGACAATCAAGGGCGTCTCTAAAGTGGATCAAAATAGAATTTCTTATGTATAGACCTGTTCACGGCCTCGGGTGCCCATTACTATGCCTACCTTGTTTGGATGGACTTGAGTATGTATATGCAACCCTAAGCCCATTCATCCCAACCATCAAATATTTAAAAATACATTCTTTTAAATATAAATATTAAAAAAAAATTGCTTTTAGTAAGGTTTGAACCTTAACAATCAAGGCCCATATAGTACAACTTAAACCTCTTAGCCACCACTACTCCCTCAATTCCATATTATCTATCACATTGAGTTTTTTTCTTGTTCAACAATATGTGTCACATTAGAAATCAAGGGTGTATTTATGGTATTTTTTTCAATTTTACCCTTAATTTAAAGTTATGTCATTAACCAATTGGGGGTTCTACATTAATTTCTAAAGCAAAAACTTAAGAAAATAAGTTATTAATAAGGAAAAATTTAGTCTTAATGCCTATCTTTTAAAGAATTTCAATCATCATCTTAATTCATGTGCACCAGCCTAAATGCGATAGATGATATTGAACGGATGAGTAATTTATATTAATGTTTAAATAATATTACATATATATTTTTTTGTTAAAAATATAAAAAATTAATCAAAAATTCTTAACTTGAACATGTCTACTCATCTATACATCATCGCACAGCATGCTTGATGGCTGATGCTTTGCGAAGACAGTGACACGTGCTCTGTCTCTGGTGCATATTTACCGATAAATCTGCCCATAAAGTTTTAAAAAACAATTGAGTCTTTACACGCGCCTCGCTCACAGTCGCTGAGACCAGGACACGTGCCGCAGTCAGGTCATCGATGAGTCAAACCCTCACACATATAAGTACAGATAACAGTGCTGCTTAGTGGCTCTAATCACACCACTTTATGAGATTAATAATTCATTGTTAATTAATTACTCTATCTAATCAACTCTACCTATAATTAGTGGTACTTTGGCTTTGCCCATTATGCGCACATCAAAATGCATATCACATTCTGACATCCATGCGATGCACTTCAAGATGCAATGCACATGCATCTTAAGGTGTATCGCACGGTTGTCAAAATGTAATGTACATTCTGATGATCCATTATGATGTGCACCTAACAGTCCCCATTATTTTACTAGTGGCTTCTTTTTTCCCGGCAAGTGATGGAGCTAATTGGGATTACGAGAACACGCTTTGCTTTGCGTTAACAATATTGTTAATCTTTTTAGTATTGTTGTTGGTGTTGTTAATTAGTTTTATTCTATTTTAACTTTTGGACATGTGAGTGGGAGACATTAGTGTACGTTTGATAAGAATCTGGGGGCAGGGCTGATACAGTATTCAACCAAAATCAGAAATCGATATGCGTTGCGCTTTACAAATACGAATCTCAATGCATGTTAAAGGGCATTGAGCTTAATCTAATTATTTATATTTCCCCTTCTTTTAAGTCTTTTTGTGTTTTTAGTTATGTTAAGTTTGTTTAATTTGTTAGTTTGTTTTCATTTTTTTAATTATCCTTACATTATGGATCTTATTGGAATAATTCAGGTCGATATCTATGAATCCCGATAATTATGTCACCTTATTATTGGATCCATTAGATTCACCAAGGCTTTTTAGTTCGATGTAATCAACCTAAGTTCTATAGGTCTATTATGTCCGGTTAGATATGTCCGCAAATATACTTGTAATGAATTAATTGCTCTTAGTGAGCTTGTAATTGAGACGGAGATGCCTCTTGATTAAGATGGCACAATTGCTCCTTGTGTGGGCATGTAATAGCATGTTTGAGCTTCGAAAAAAGACCTACTATAGAAAAGGTCAAGAAAAATAATTTGATGGAAAATACATCGTGATTTGAGCGCATATATGGGTAGTGATATTTGGACTCATGAGTCCATATTCAAAAGTTTTTTTTTTTAATTTCAAAGTCACCCTCAAGTAATTAATGAAGCAAACATAATTACTTGTAAAAATCTTTTGATACCCCTTAAATATTTGTGAAAATTTTAAAAATAAACCCTATGAGTTCGGACTCATTAGTTCAAATAGATTTATTGTTTTGATTAATGAAAATGTAAAGGTGATATACTTTTGCTTCACACATTTGCTCCATTTATATAGTGGTTTGTGTACTTTAATTTCGATCATCTAAAGTGCTTTCCACATCTGTGTTGCAAATGTATGTACGGAGCAAAATTATTTTACACGGTCAAGTACTATCCACTTTGAAAAATGATTTGGCGACACAATTTTGATTTCTAATTAATTAAGTAATGTCTTGAAAAAATAATTAATTAAGTAATAAGTATTCAAGCAAACTCGACTGTATATAGCAAGAATATTTATCATATGGATTTAGCATACACATCCGCAACGTCAGAGCCAGGGTTTCAAGCTATCCCCTAACTATATAAGCTAGATCAAGGGTAGCCCACAAACATTGCTTTGAGGGGTGAGCTAGCTTATGCATTTTTATTTTTATTTTCTATTAATTAATCTATTACATTATAAGGGGAGTCATGTGCAAGGTGTCTAAGACTATAGCTCGAGGTAGTCTTGTATGTGGCTCCGCCCCAGCACATCCGCATGAACTCCAAGTCTTTCACATTAAGTTGAGAATTTGAGTCTCCTCGTATTAAGTTGAGCTACATGTTGGTTAATTAATTGAAATTCCGCAGTGAGGCCAGGTTTAGTTGTTTAAAAACTGCACTCGATCATCAACTGTTGCACTCAAACCCCTCGTTGCTCATGTTAACACTCATACATATACATACATACATACATACATACATACATATATATATATATATTATACATGATAATTAAAAAGGCTGCCTTCGATGAAATCCTCGTTAATTTTAAATCTATGATTAGAAGATGGACTTGATGAATTCTCGACTGAACCTATGGCTATATGTATAGTAGTAGTAGTAGCAGCTAGGGTGCATGCCCACTATAGATTACTCTTCTCCTTTTCGTTTTAGTTCTAGCCAGACATGCAATATTTGCTACTCGGTTGTCGCGGCTCATTTGATTTTTCCATTGTTCATGCATGACGAGCACACAAACATATACCGATATACATGTACGTGTCTACAAGAGTTTATTGAGGCTCCTTTGATTTTTCCAGACATGCAATATTTACTTCTAAACTAGCCCGGGCCATATATATAGTACAAGAGTTTATCGTGGTTCTTTTCCAGCCAGAGTCATTGATTAGGGATGTTTCTGTTTCTGTTTCTGTTTCTGTTTCTGTTTTATATGTACTGCAGTATTCTGGATTATTATCCCTGACTATATGAAGCCGCACATGCACTGTAAAAGAGAACAAGATATATGTGTCGAAAAATAAATTAAAAAATTTGAACTTATTATCTATATATGTACATATACGACGACCCTGAGATTTTGAGCTTGAAGGTAAGTCTTTATATATAAGCTTAGTCTAGCTAGGTTTTAAAATTTAAACTCCATCGAAGGTAAAATCTAATAATTAGCTCAGTTAGGTTTTAATCAATTATTTATATATGCATTAGAAAACAATTAGTTTATTTTATTATTATTATTATTATTATTATTATTATTATTATTATTATTATTATTATTATTATTATTATTATTATTATTATTATTATTATATATAATTTAATATAATTGTCTTATTTTTGTAGGGATCAATATGTATTTTTTTTTACTTTGTTTAATTAGGCAAATATATCAGTTAATATATATTGCCTTAGCTCATAATTAATTAATTAATGAAACTTTGTCAAAAAACAATTAATTAATGCAATGATATATATATATATATATATCCCATATACAAAATATTATACTAATTAATTAATTAACTTGCTCTGCAACAAAAATATTTTGCCAAATAGAGTGGAAGTCATTAATGAACATTTAAGATTGATGACTTTTTAAGATCAATAATATATCAATATATATAGTCAAATCATAAATCCAAACCCGCCCATTAAATGATCAGGGCTTTAACAAGTCTATGCCGGGTTGGGCTTAATTATTTTTAGATTTTAAGACCCAAACTCGCCACATTTTGGGTGGGATCGATCGGGTGCCCAACCCAATTAAAAAAACGTCTAATGCAAACAAATGATAATAAAACATAAATAAAATCCTCAATTTTATTAACTGAAATATTAATACAATAATGTTCATAGATTCACCTAAACACATGCTTCATCACTTCATTAAAACTCAACTTCACATCGCTAGCTTATCATGGCATCAACGCGGACGAAGCACACCAATATTCTTATGTGATATTAGCAACATTAATTGCTGACACCAATATGACAACTTTCGACATCAACGTATGTGAACGATGAACCTCTTATATTTTAAGTCATTTATAAAACACTTCAAACTTAAATTATAGTCACATAAAAAAATCTTATTTTTAAGAAGAAAGATCAAAACTAAAATCTCTTGTTGGCTTGAGATTTGAAATGTACCACAAAAAAATAAAATAAAATGTAGTAGTATCTACCAATTCCTACCAAAGTAGTTTCCTATTGAGTTAATGAAAAACATATTATTTTGTGGTGGAACTAGTTAGTACAAGTGACGTGGACCAATCAAAAGAGGTGGCATGAGAAGGGCAACTTGGTAAGAAAAAAAATTAAAGAAAGATATTTTGATGTTTTTTTATGGAGCCCTAGAAGTCACACCCCAATAAACACTCCCTACTTAACCATCCTTATCCACCTCGAGATGAGAGCTTATACATCTCGAGACTCAAAACACTATTAGATAGATAAAGTGTTAGTTGGGGTGTGAGTTACAGGAGTATCATTCTAGCATTTTGGGTTTTTTATTGAGTGAGTGAGTGAGTGAGTGAGTGAGTGAAGAGGTAATGGAACGGCGCGGTGTCAGTGCTTTCCCGATAAGCCCGGCGAATGCTCGAATGGTGAAGCCTTTTAGGGCATAGAACCGCGAGCTCTCTCTCTCTCTCTCTCTAACTTTCTCTCTCTATGCCTGCCTGGATTTCCGATACCTCCCAATCCACAACTCCTCCTCCGTTTGTGTACGTTCTTCCTTTCCCGGATAAATCTCCCACTCTCTCTCCAACCCTAAAACGTGGATTTTGTTGCTTTTGAGCTGAGTTTGAGCTGAATTCGGTGCTCTTGAGTTTCTCTCCTCTTCAGATCGGTTGTTTGTTTGTCGTTAATGACGCGCGGTGTGGAAGTTTTGATTAATTTGTGTTGAGTTGTGATGGTGGTAGAGTAATATGCGGAAATTTGTTTGAATTGTTGAATCTGTTTCCGCAGTGAAATTACGGTGAGATTGGTGCATTACTGGATGATGATCTCTTGTTTGAATTGTGAGACTAACCTATCACTGAACTGTACATGACTAATCTTTTCGCCACAGATCTGTGCTCCTCGATCCGAAACGCGCCGTTTCGAGCTGATAATTCACGTCGATTACCGCCATTTTCATCGCCAACAACTTGATAATTTATATTGAGGTGAGTAGTTGAAATTCTAAGCATATATTTCTTCAAATTTGATACAACAGTGTAATAGTCAGTCATTCGATTGTCTTTTTTTTTTTTTTCTTGTATTTCCAAAATCAATGTCAAGAATAGCAGCATTGATTAATTGACAAGCAACTCTCACTCACTCACTCACTCTCTCTCTCTCTCTCTCTCTCTTGTGATCGCAGAATCATCATCATCAAGAAAAGTAGAACAGCTCATCCACTGTTCAGTTATTTTTTGCTTTTTGCAAAGGACGTCTGCAAAAAGCTTCACTCTCAGCTGACAATTTTCCGGCCCCCGACCGCGATAGATCAAGAGCCTAAAGGCCCTTTAATAATTAACTTTACATATATCAAAGTACGGTGTGTTAATTTGTATTTCTATATAGAAGCAGCTAATCAAACATCAAAGCTAATTAGTAGTACACATCCTCTCTCCTGCACTTAATTAGGTTTTGAATATCATTAAAGAAATGCACTGAACAAAGATCGGTCTTGACATCCAAGTTTTATACCGAGAGGTATGAAATTGGTGTGCTTAAATGGAGGAGATTCAGACGACCCAAGGTAATAATTGCAATAAGTTGTTAAGGATTGGAAGCAAGATAGGGCAAAAAGGGGGAGAGCTTTACCAAGATGAAGATGAGGAGGATGGCGAGGAGAAGGCGAATGTCGTTGGTGGGGAAGATGTTGATCAAGGCGGGAGGAGTCTTAAGGCGTGGTACTCGTCGAGGATTCATCGGGTATCTCGGACCGCAGGAGGGAAGGACCGGCACAGCAAGGTTTTGACGGCGAAGGGTTTGAGAGACCGGAGGGTTAGGTTGTCGGTGTCGACGGCGATACAGTTTTATGATCTTCAAGACAGGTTGGGTTATGATCAGCCTAGCAAGGCTGTGGAGTGGCTGATTAAGGCTGCTACTGATGCTATTTCTGAGTTGCCTACATTGGAGAGCAAGTTTCCGAGCACGCCGAAGCAGCTCAGTGATGAGAAGAGGTCTAGTGGGGGATTCGATGCGGCGGAGATGGAATTAGAAATCGATGAGCATTCGTTCCAGCACCCGAATCATCAACAGCAGCACCTATCGTTGTCGAAATCGGCTTGCAGCAGCACGTCGGAGACGAGCAAGGGCTCATCGGTATTGTCCTTGTCGCGGTCTCAAAGCCGAGTGAAGGCGAGGGAGCGAGCGAGGGAGAGAACTGCTAAGGTCGATACTAAAGAGCAGAAACTGAAAGATGAGCCTCGGCAGTCTCATCATCACATTACTCCTCCACAAAATCATCAGCAGAGTTCGCATCACAATTCATTCACGGAGCTTCTCACCGGCTGCGGCGCCGCAGGGAATAGCAGCTGCACCAGAACAATTCAAGCCCTACCGCCGCCGCATCGGCTCAGCAGAATCACCACCATTTCGTTCTCAGAGCGGGCTCAATGGATTACTTCAATTCCATGAGCATGGGGTCGTTATTCGGACAGTCTTCATCATCATCGTCGTCGAGACCGCATTTGTCCTCCGCCGGATTAATTCCATCTCAAACTCTCTTCGGAATCGCTCCAACACCACACATGCAACAACAACAACAGCAACCATTCAGTAGTCCAGAAATGCAGCATTTCTCATTCATTCCAGACCAACTGATCTCCGACGGGGCCGATTACAACCTCAATTTCTCGATATCTTCCGGCGGCCTTGCTGGTAATAATTACAACAATAGGGGGACCCTTCAGTCCAATTCAACACCATCTCCCATGTCTCATCATCATCATCATCATCACCACCTTCATCAAAGATTATTCTCTTCCGCCGATGGACCAAACATGACGTCGTTCTCATTCATGGGCGCCTCCGCACCTGCGCCCGCGCCCACTTCGCCCGCCGATCATAATCAGTTCCCCGCCGGGTGCGACGGCCGCCTTCAACTCTGCTATGGAGGAGACAATGGCAGACACTCGGACCTCAAGGGCAAAGGGAAGAACTAAAACGCAATGCAACCTTAGCAAGCTGGTACGTTACAAATTTTTTCTAGTACTAATTAATTTCAATGTTGATTATAGTAATTTCATTAGTATATTGTTTTGTGCATGCATTAGCATACAATACATAATTATACAAAATGTTAGAAGACAATAACAATGTCACATCGTAACTTATAAAAGTCATTCATGCCGCTTCAATTTGCATATTAAATATGCATTTTTGAAATATGCATGGACGGTTCTGTTAACCAATATATTCAACATGATAAATGACAAGTTGCTGTCATTCGAGCCCTTCTCATAATTTAATCAATTGATGCTATTTGTTTGTTTTTTTTTTTTTTTTTTTTTCTATTCTCTTAATAACGTGTCAATGCAACATTGATGACTATGGTCTTGAAAAACGTGAAACCTGGAAACAAATGGACAACTCTTATTTTTTTTTTTTTTTTTCTTGGGTGGTCAGCTACCTTAGATATCTAAACGTTGTCTTGTCTTATTCCTGCATTGGTTCTTGTGAAGATGATGGATTTGAATAGATAGTTACTGTGTTAGTATTTGTATTGCTATGCCAGGTGTTGGGATGGTAGTGATGACAGTTTCCCACCCTTTTGTTTCGTGACCATCCATTGTTTTGTTGATCTTAATATATGTGCCTGACTTTGCATCGTATCTAGCCAACACACTGCCTGCATAACTGCTCCCCCAATGTCATTAATGCTGGGCAAATGTGCAATAAGATACCCACTTTCACTCTCACCCAGTTGTTTTTATTTTTGTTCTTATGATTTTTTTTTTGGATTTGTTGGAGAGTCAACCCACAACTTCTTCAAATTTTATTTTTCAACAAGTGATTTCTCAACTATCTTACTAAAAATGTTTTGATTTTTATATACCATGATTAAGTTACTTTTTTAATAGTCATGACATCCAGTAAAATATTTTGTATTGAAAAATATATTAGAATGACCCAGAATAAAACACTCGATGATAATATCAATTCATGTGCATCGATGTATATGCACACATATCTCGATATGTAAATGGATGGCTGGGCTGGGCGTCCCATTTCGGGCCACTAGCATTTCTCTTTCGCATATATTACAACTTTTAAAAATTTAAAGGAAGAGCTTTCTGCACGTTGTATTGCTTAAAGGTTCCTATACATATATATACACACACAAGACAACAACAAAGCATACTGTAAATTAAAAAAAAAAAAATACTATTTCAATTAAATTCTTTTACTTTGATCGATTTAATGCACTGGATGACGTGCCTTTAGAAGGGTTCGTATATATAAATTTCTAAAACCTGGATACTATTTGAACATACTCAAATCATTAAAGCTGAACTAAAGTTGAAGTTATTCGCAAAAATATGTGCATCTTTTATAAAATAAGGTGGGAGTACCTTCTTTTTTGAGAAGAAAGGAATCATCATCTTGTCCTCCTTAGGGCTCGAACCCCAACCTCTTACTCAAACACCACATACTAAATCAGCAAGCTACCTTCTTAGTTGGTAAAAATTTTGGTATTAAATGTTTTCGGATGACTTTGTATAAATGACACATATTCTGTTAGAAATTTCGTATGATCATTTTGAAGTGCTTCCTAATTTGCTACCAAGCTTGACTTCACCTGATGACTATCATGGAATCTAGTTTTATGATTGTTTGTCATCGTGTGTGACAAACATGCATGAAGAACATCTCCATTTATATATATGTTAGCCATATATAGCATTTACATTTGACTTAAAAAAAAATCTACACTTTAGGCAACTTATTACACAAATTCCATTAGGAGGGAACTCTCTTACTTTCATGGTTTTACCATTATAACATATTTTGCAACATAGAGCAAATCCATAACGTGTAAGAGTAGTCCTATAGACATCTTCATGCGTATGTCTGTCATATATTATTGCATGATTATTCAATTTAGTGGTGCGCATATCAAAGCTATTTAAAGTAAAAGATATAAAAGACCTAACTAAAGTTGTGTGATTAAAAATCTCTAAGATTTATGAGATCTCTCCCTAACCTCTAAGGAAGTTAAAAACTTAATTAACCTTCCATTTAAATTAAATCGTATGTACGAGACATGCAACTATCTCAGTAAATACATTTTTTTTTCTTAGTTTAGTTGCATATATTTAGAGAATGCTATTTGAAAGGAAGTAATTCCGTATTGTATTTTATGCATGTAACCAATCATAAGGAAATGAAAACTCTAATTAACTTAAAATAATCAATGCAGCAAATGCCCAAAGATGTTGTCGCGCGGTGTCATGTTTTTATGGGAACAACAACCACCTTGTAGGTGGCCTCCACTCATAGTCTTACATGAAATCACATTTTATTGGCTAAGAAGGCATTTTCTCTCATACCCATATATATACAACATTGGACAGTTTCGACTCACTATATTCTTGAACTTTGAGTTTCTGTAGAGGAGAGCTTTTCTTTCAATCTATCTTTGATAAGGCGTAGGAAAAATAATTTAAGCTGAAAATCAAATGAGACTCCAGTAGGCTATAACATCTTCATTCTGTGTAATTTCCCTATTTCGTGTACGTTAATGAAAGAAGTAAGAAACCTTTGCCTCTTGAGGTTTATTTGATTGATCACTTCGTCTTTTTACTAAGTTTAAAATTTCTCAATTTGCTCAAGACAAACTATGCATGATCATCAAGCTTTCCTTGTTGTATGGTAGAATTCCTATTGCATATTGATTATTTTTTTCAATTTTAACATGCCAACTGATATATTTTGGTTTTACCCATTAATTTGATTTATGATATCTTTTGTTTCTATAGTGTTTTAGGATTTTCTATATTTAAGTGCTAATTCTTGAGGTGATTGAATTCTTCTATTACTATGTTTTCATGTCCTAAGTGAATTATCTTTTGAGTGGACATGTATAGATTGTGCTTGTTTTCTTTTGCTTTTGTTTGGTTTAAAAGAGCCACTCTCCTTTTGCCGATCGAATGACAGTTTCAAAATGGTTTATTTTCATCTATAATTAGCTGTATATGGCTTTTTGGTGCTTTTGTTGAATACCGTGACCTTTAAGCTTGATATATGTTAGTGCTTTTCATCTAATAATTAGAAACATGTGGTTTAATATATTTGGTAACCTTGGAACCTAGGCATTTTAATATTAATTTAGCCATCAATTTACAAGGTCCAACAGATAGAGGTCCTCATTGATTTACATTTGCTTCATGAAATCCTTAATTAGTTTTGGATGGCTACCTTGTGGCCTTCGATATGATGACTAAAATTCAGTTTTGGACAATCTCTACCATAAACATATGTGTGTATATATATATACCAATTTTGTTTTCAATTCAGATAAGGGTAACTAGCTTGTCCAAACATGTTTTACAATACAACCCGGTTTTCCAGTCGTTCTGATTTATTGAAATCTTAAAAATTTGAGTTTTTAAGTTGAAAGCATCTTCAAATGTTCAAATATATATACACACATAATATATGATCTCATATGATATAATTTTAAAAAGTAACATCAAAGGCTTATAACTAGGTTTGATTGGTTAAAATATCATAATCTATTGCAACTTTTGTTATTATATCCTAACTTTGTGAGAGTTGTTATTATATCATAATATTTTATATGTTGTTTGATTTTTATCCAAAGTAAATCATTTATTTATTTATTGCGATTGTGTGAAGGTCAACAAGACCTCTAATTTTAGGTGAAAAGATTTTTCATACAATTTCATCAAACACCAAATAACAAACTTATATGAAGACTAAAATACCCTTAATATGTTTGATAATTTTATAAGCCTATTAATTGAAAAGACCACATTCAACGTTCTCCCATTTAGTTTGAACTTATTATTTATAAATGTCATTATCTTATAAAGTCTCATAACTGGTTTTTATACATTGATAAAAAAAAAAAATATATTCCAAATGAAAAAAGAGAACCTCATCTAAAAATAACATGTTCATCGAAAATAAATAAATAGAGGATATGAAATAATAATAAATATGGTCACAAATTTGAAGGGTCGCTACCGAGCTACTATACAACTCCTAATAGCCTAGTCATATTAAAAGTCTTAGTGTTGTAGCGGAGAATTTACTAATTTCTCGCTATAAAGAATAGATATATTTTCTTCCAAATCATTGATTTCTCGAACCTCAAGTTGAAGAAACATGTTTCCACTTGTGATCGAACATGCAAAGTTCAAGAAATTAAAAACGCCAAAGAGATGCTCTATCTCAAAACCCAATTTTATTCATCAAATAATCAATCCACTTCAAATTAATGACGTTCTCCCCCTCTAAAAGAATCATGACATGTTGGCTAAGAACTCCTAATTGGACTCTTATTTGGACACAAACTTTAACACCTACTAGCTAGGACTCTAAAAGTTACATAAATTGCTTAACGTACTCTAACTAGGACTCCAATATGTAACACATATATGAACGTGTAATTCTTATCCAACTAAATTAAACAACCATATCTAATAAATAAAAATTTATAATCTGACACAAACTTTGATTTGCATCACTTAATAAGACTCATATGACCAACATGCTCATTATACATCACCGACATGCAAATAGTTAGTCATGAAATCCACAAGCTTATGCGTTGTACCTATAAGCTCCACTTACATAAGTTGGTTCTAGATTCATCCTCTAACAACAAGATTATTCATGTCAATATGTTTAGACTTGTTAGTATTCTTGTTGTTCTTTGAAAGCATATAGCTGCATCAGAGTTCACATAAATCTACGGGTGTGAAATTGAATAGACAATTCTTAAACTTGAGATGAAATCTCGAATCCATAAAGCTTGAGAAATGACCCAATAACACGCTACAAACTTTGTTGGCAAATTGGATGAAGTTGTCAAGGTTGTTTTACCACTTTCCTTGCATTGCTTTTCCAGCCATCATAGAAATGAAACATGAAGTAGACTTGTTGATATTTGGTATTCAAACGACTAGCAAAGTTTGAACCTAAATAACTAATTACTTCAACTTTGTCATTTCCTTATATGTGAGCATGCAGTCCTTAATCTTTTACAGATTTCTCATGACCTTCTTTGTCACCATCCCATGATTTATTCCAAGATCACTTTGATATATGTCAAGCATTCCAATATCAAACACAATGTTTGAACGTGCGTAGATATGAGCATACATATATAAGTCTTCCCCCATTTGAAGCATATGAAGTGTTTTTTATTTGTTCACATTCTAGGTCATATCTTGGACACTGGAACTTTTCAAATTTATTACCTTTAACATTAGGTTTACTTCCACCTTTACTGTGTTTCATGTTAAACTTTTTAAAAACAATATCACTATAAGTCTTCTTAGACAATCTAATTATACCACGAGACCTATTTAGGTGGATTTTAATTCCTAGCACAAATAATGATTCACAAGGATCTTTAACTCAATATCGATAAAAATTGTTTAGTCTCCTCTTCTTTAAAAAAAAAAAAAAAAAAAAAAAAATGTTTAGTCTCATGTAATATGTTTAGATTATGCTTGCTACTAGCATATCATCCACTTATAACACTAAAAATATACATTTAATGTGGCATCCCTAATCTGATTAGGGCGATACTCGGCCTGAAACCCAAATTAACCCTGAAATGTTAATTGGGGTGAGTGCTCCAACTTGCTCAGTAATTAGGGATTCACAAACCATCAACATTCCTTATGATAATTAAGAATGATATGCAATAACAATATGCACCATAGATAGCTAACGAGATTGTGAACAACATATAATCCGATAAGTAATTGATGCAAGTCCGACTGTCAATGACTATTATACTGTAATTCTCATTTTGTTTGTAAAACTAGGTTACCCACTGACACCATTAATGCTATTGCTAGACTAACACATTAGCCGATGTGTTGTCTAGTCAATCCATTAATGTCCAAAAGTATTATCCGAAACCTTCTAGTGAGTATGTAATACATGCAACATATCTAACTGAGTAGGAGTTACATATAGGTCGGGAAGTAGGGGTGGACGCAACCGTTCGAGGGGGAGGGGGGAGGGGGGCAATAATTACTTTGAAGCTTATAAGTAAATACGTATAAAAGAATAGTATACGATTATTGTATAATTGAAAATGAATTATAACATAAAACGAAAATCATGTAATGTCTAACTCATAGTTTATTATTAACATTTGAAAATAAATTAATCACATAAAAAAATTAAAAACAATCTAGCTAAAACTGAGATCTTCTTTCTTTCATATCCTGAAAGTCTTTTATAAGGGAGTCCATGTAAACTCTTTAGCAATTTTTTTCTCGATATACACAAGCAAAGAGTTGGAAAGAAATGCATCTTTCGTCTTGTTACGCAACATCGTTTTGATTATATTCATAGCTGAGAAATATCTTTCTAGACACTGAAAGAGTGAGAATTAGAGTCACAACCCTAAATACAAGTGGATAAACTTCTGCTTTTCTTGTTTTTACCAACCATTGACATAAATCAGAAAGAGTGATTAAGTTTTAAAACTCTGGGAGAAGTTGTCTTATGTAACTAAAAGGTTCTAGCTGAGTTCTCATTTGCATCATTTCATATTCTTGAAAATATTTTAGGTAGAACTTTCCACGAGTTTGCAAATGTCATCAGTCCAGAATGATGTGTGCAAATATCTGGGATTTAAAGTTGCGCTAAGAGAAAGCAACTCCACTGTGTGATCATTAAATCTATTATCCAATTCTTGCAATTGAGTGTCTATCACGACTTAGAAAATATCAACTTTATAATGATGTTCCATTATGAGTTTATCATGTTGATGATGAGCCCTTCCTCTTCTAATAGTATATTGTGCATTGAAATATGGAATATGATTAACTGCTTCACAAAAGGATTTAGTCTTTGCAACTAATTTTTCCCAATTTTTATCTCTAAATTTTTGATAAGCGACTTAGTAGATGAAACAAGATGCATTGCATTCAAGATATTTTGAGATTATTGTTATATGTTGGACATTTTCAAAAGAAATGTTTAGTCCCACATTGGTTAGAAACTTCAAGTTTAAAGAGTATATATATACTCTTGCACTACAGTGTATGTAAAATTAAAATACAAGTGCTATGCAAAGTAAGCCACTTGCGCGTGCCGCATATGACACATTTTAGGCGCTTTTATAGGCGCACTTAGCACTTAGCACGAGGCACGGGCGCGTGTGTGTATCTGTGTGCGGGCTAACCATAGGTAAAACTTTTTACCATTAATTTTTACCATTTTTGAAATTACAATGTGAGTAGTTATTAGATTGACCCACTCAAGCATTAAATGGGCAGTTAATAAACTCATTCAAGACTTGACTGAGTGGGAGCAGTTGAAATTGCTCCACTACTTCACTACCCCATTTTCTCTCTAACTAGTCTTGACCAGTGTTCTATAAGAGAAGAGGTTTGGGGAGGAAGAAATCATCTCGAAATTAACCAGCATTAGCTCCTGTTTTCATCTTTCACTACTGCAAAGTGAAAGTTCAGTTTGCTTCATCTTATCCTTTAGACATTTGCTGACTCTTGCAGTTTTGAGAGCAAAACTTCATTTAGGAAAGTGGCAGTATTACACGCTTTGAAGTCATTGTTAATCCATCTGGTCTAACATTATAGAGCTTGACAAAGCTCGTTAGACTTATCTGGAATTATTTCCGTGAGATGCATTATAAAAACGAATTCAAAAGAAGTCACGACCTCATAAGTTCCATCTGCAACTCCACGCTGAGTCGGTGTAGTTCCATCATCAATTATATTCAACAAAACTTCACAAGTTGCACTAAACATTTTCTTCAAGGAAGAAATAGATTTGAAGTGTGAACTTCACCGAATATCTCCAGCTTTTTGCAAAGCACCAACCTGATTTATCCCTTTCCCACTTTCAAGCTCATCAATTTTAAGCAAATGAGAAATATTCACAGCTTGAGTAACTTTTAATTGGTCGTTTCTCTTACATGAGGCGCCAACAATGTTGATAATAGTGTTCAACTTGTTGAAAAAATGATGGACAGGAATAACTTCTTTTGATGCAACAATTAATGCCAATTGCAAACGAAGAGCAAAACAAAGAACGTAATAGGCAAAGGGCATGCATTTGGAATCAATGCTTGCAATCCATTCCATTCGCTACGCATGTTGCTTGCACCATCATAATCTTGTCCTTTGATGTTCTCAACATGAAGATTATGTCGAGAGAGAAAAGAAAGAATACATTCTTTTAACGTTGCTGGAGCGTATCCTTAACATGAATAAGTCCGAAAAATCGCTCTTTCACATAAGCATCTTTGTCAACAAATCTTAAGACAATTGACATTTGCTCTTTTTTAGATGCATTTCGAGATTCATCAACAAAAATGCAAAATCTTGCAGCACTAATTTCAAAACTTCCCCGATAACATTTTTTATTTACTTGCCAATACTTGTAAGATCTCTTTTTGTATTCTCGGTGATGTGTATGATGCATTTTGTTTAGCCTTATGCAAAACTTCTCCTACCATGTCATTCTAGGAAGATACAAAACTTAGTAATTCCAAAAAATCGCCACAATTGATTGATGTTTCTAACTCATTGTGACATTTGAAAGAACAAACTTGAAATGCAAGCCACACAGTCACCTCTATTGAAGTTTTCAATCAAAGTCTATTTTCTTCTTTTTCTTTAGATGTGAATTTCTCAAATATGTTCACAATATGTAATTATTGGTTCATGAAGTCTTCACATGCTTTTTCTGCATTTCGATATGAATAATTGAGATTATTTCCAATATGTGCTAAAAATGCACAATTTTCTCCACTTCTAACTTTTTTCCATGATTGAAATCCATTAACGGTAAATGCATTTAATCCAGGAAGACTGTTTTGAGAATGAAATATATAACATGGCAAATAAAATGCAACATTTAGTTTGGGAGAATATTCCAATCATGGTGGAAATGATTTAAACCATGATGCTTGAAAAGAGCATGCATGTTTTTAATTAGATTTCGGATACTCTGAAAGTATAGGTTGATTTAGACCAATCTTAATATTAGCTCTTCGAACTTCATCATGTTTTTCAACAGGATATTCTCATATTCACCGTTTCGATTATGGATCACGTTCTAATGAATTTATGTCTAAATTCACATTAGTTTCAGTTCTTGGCAATTTTGCCTAAGGATATTCAGAATTTGAAGGTTCAATCTCTATTGAATTTTTCAACTCATCACTGTTTTGTGTTGCTTCAACACTCGTCATTTTAAAATATGAATCAATGTGTTTCTCATCTACGACGAAAAAGAAAACTACATTAGTTATTGTAACTGATGCTTTTCAAGAGATAAGCACATAAGCATACAAACCACATAATTTTCTATACTACATAATTAGTTCTAAAATAAAAATAACAAAAAGATATGGTAAGCTCAAAATAGCTATAAAAAATTATTATCTTTCACTTTTCATATTTATAAATATTGATACGACCCAACAGAACAAAAAAAAATATTAGACTAATAATTTATTAACAAAATATAAAGGATTTTACATACTTTTGAGACTTAAAGAGAGCTAGAACTTCTTGTCGGAGACTCATACATGGATTTTCAATTGAGATTTTAATAGACTTTTGGTTACTTTTATAAGTAAATGACTTTTATGAAGTTTTAGAGGGGTGTATTCAATTGAGATTTTAATAGACTTTTGGTTACTTTTATTGACTAAAAAAGTTTAGGGGTATTCAATTAAAACTTTTAGAGAGTCTCTAAAAGTAATGTGTATTCAATGTGAACTTTTATATACTTTTAAAAAGTCTCTAAAAGTTTTGGGTATTCAATTTAAACTTTTAGAGAGTTCATAAAAGTAAGGTGTATTTAATTTTTTGTGACTTTTGTAGATTGGTTACAAATCTTGACTTTTGTAGACTTTTTGTATAAAAATACACATAAAGAAGTCTTCAACTTCTCCTCACCTCAACCCAGAAACTTTTAGAGACTTTTGATTTTTGTTGGTTACATTTTTCAATAAGGACTTCATTGTTCACAAGAGGACTTTTTCTTATCAATAGTTTTTATCAACTTCTCCAATCACTCCACAACTCTTGGATTTCATTGCTTACCCATTATACTCTCATATCTATGTTGATGAAAATGGATTGATGCCATTATTAACAAAATCTCATTCTTGCATCACTATACATTTTTTATAATTTTTTTTATAAAGAAGTTTCGTTTATTTAGTGTATTATTAGAATCTCAAAAAGTGTAGTATATATAATTATTTTTGAAGAAAATAATTGTATAATTTTTTTAAAATGCAAGAAGTGCATTTTTTTAAAATGCAAGAAGTGCATTTTTTTAAAATGCAAGAAGTGCATTTTTTTAGAACTTAAACTATCATTATTAAGGAAAAAATATACTTTTTTTTGCTTAAGTCAAACAAAAAAATAAAGTGCAAAATTTTTACACTAATATTTACAATGATCTTTTCTCAAAAAAATATATTTCCAATGATCCTACCACTAAAGGATGATTTATTTACCTGTTTATTATGTTGATATTTATTTACTTATTTGTTATGCTACTACCTTGAGAGTAATTCATTAATATGTCTATATGTTTTTTTTACTAAAATACAATAATACTTTTTAAAATATTAGTAATAGTTATTAAGAAAAAAATATAATTATTTATTTTTTATAATAAAGTGCAAAATATTTGTTTCATTTTAAAAATCACAATAATCTATTAGTATCATCAAAATCATGTTTAAGAAGTTCACAAAAGTCACTAAAAATCTTAAATGTTGATAAAAGTCATCATAACGAAATCTACATAAAAGTTTATCAAAGTCTTTCAAAGTCTACCAAAATCTATAAAACTTCATAAAAGTCATTCACTTATAAAATAACCAAAAGTCTATTAAAATCTCAATTGAATACACCCCTGTTAGATTTTGGTAGACTTTTAAAGACTTGGATAAACTTTTATGTACATTTCATTATGATGACTTTTATCAACATTTAAGATTTTTAGTGACTTTTGTGAACTTTTTAAATATGATTTTGATGATACTAATAGATTATTGTGATTTTAAAAATGAAACAAATATTTTACACTTTATTATAAAAAAATAAATAATTATATATATTTTTTTAAGAACTTTTACTAATTTTTTAAAAAATATTTTTGTATTTTAGTTAAAAAAAAACCATATAGACATATTGATGAATTACTCTCAAAGTAGTAGCATAACAAATAAGTAAATAAATATCAATATAATAAATAAGTAAATAAATCATCATTTAGTGATAGAAAAGAATCAAGTAAGATCATTGGAAATATATTTTTTTTGAGAAAAGATCATTGAAAATATTAGTATAAAAAGTTTGCACTTTAATTTTGTTTGACTTAAGCAAAAAAAATATATTTTTTCCTTAATAATGATAGTTTAAATTCTAAAAAATGCACTTCTTGCATTTTAAAAAAATTATACAATTATTTTCTTCAAAAATAAGAATACTACATTTTTTGAGATTATAATAATACACTAAATAAACGAAACTTCTTTGTCAAAAAAAAAAACTATAAAAAATGTATAGTGATGCAAGAATGAGATTTTGTTAATAATGACATCAATCCATTTTCATCAATATAGATATTAAAATATAATGGGTGAGCAATGAAATCCAAGAGTTGTGGAGTGATTGGAGAAGTTGATAAAAACAATTGATAATAAAAAGAGCTCTTGTGAACAATGAAGTCATTATTGAAGAATGTGAGAAACAAAAATTAAAGTCTCTAAAAGTTTCTGAGTTGAGATAAGGAGAAGTTGAAGACTTCTTTATCTGTATTTTTATACAAAAAGTCTACAAAAGTCAAGATTTGTAACCAATCTATAAAAGTCACAAAAAAATTAAATACACCTTAATTTTATGAACTCTATAAAAGTTTAAATTGAATACCCCAAAACTTTTTTAGACTTTTTAAAAGTCTATAAAAGTCCACATTGAATACACCTTTTATAAACTCTCTAAAAATTTTAAATGAATACACCTAAACTTTTTTAGTCATTAAAAGTAACTAAAAGTTCATTAAAATCTCAATTGCATACACCCATGATAGTAAAGAATGAGAAGAATAAACAATTGTCACAATAGGCAAAGAGGTAGAAGAGCTTTTTTTAATGGCCGAAGGTGTAGACGAATATGATGATGAAAATCTATATCTTCTTGCCTTGCTTTAATCATAAGAGAATAAAATTTTTATTTTTGTAATGTATATACATGTATGTATCCTTATTTGATTCCAATAAAATCTCTTAATTGTAAAAGGACCAAAAAATATAAAGTGTATTTATATGGATGTGGGTATTGTTTATGGTAAGATCTAAGTTTTCGATTAAAATCCCTTGATTATAGGATACTGAGGGCTAAATACATCAATTGATATGTTTGGATGTTTAACAATAAAAATAAAAACAAAAAAATCGCACGGGCAGCACGGCAGTAGGCTTAATGTATGCATTCCTGGGGAAAAGTAAGGGGGTGAAACTGTAATCTCACACACCTCTATTTAAAAAAACAAGTTGCGTGCGTTCCTTAGGGGGGCCAAATACAAAATTGTAGGGGTGGTCAAACCGCGGTTTGGTGGCCGCGGTTTAGTGGTGAAAACCACCAAACCTCGATCAAACCGAGGGTCTACGGTTTGGTGATTTTTCAAACCACCACCAAACCGCGAATCACCAAAACCGCATCATCAAACCGAACCGCGGTTTGCGCGGTTTGGTCGGTTTGGTTTCGCGGTTTTCATGCACCTTATTTTCAGAAAAAAAAAACAAGCAAAAAAAACAACAGCAAGCAAAAAAAAAAAAACAGCGATACGCGTGGTGGAAGGCGACGACGATGGCGATGGATTCGGCGGCGGCGGTGCGAGGCAGAGTGAGGAGGATGAAAGGCGGCGGTGCGGCTGCAGTGAGACACGTCACTCCGCGACGGGCCGACGGCGGCGGTGAGAGTGCTCGAGAGGTGGCCTGTAGTGCGGGAGTGAAAGGAGAGACGGCGGTGAGAGGAGGAGCCGACGGTGAGAGGACGGGAGTGAGGAGCGGCGGTGAGAGGGAGGTGAGTGAGGAGCGGCGGTAAGGGAGGTGAGTGAGGAGCGGAATGACCGAATGAGCGGAATGACCGAATGAGGGTCGAGAGGAAGAGGAAGATTAGTGGTTTTTTTTTTTTTTTTTTTTTTTTTTTTTTTTTAGGGTTTTTGGTTTGTATTTACCAAAATGCCATCGATTTGGTTAAACCGCGGTTTTCCCAAAATGAAAACCGCGACGTTTTCCAAACCGCGAGCTTTAAAAACCAGACCAAACCGTGCGGTTTGGGCGGTTTGGGCGGTTTGGGCGATTTTTCGAAAACCGATGCCCACCCCTACAAAATTGTGTATGAAATTAAGGAGGGGTAAAACTGTCATTTCATGGCCCCCTCCACCATACTAGCGAGTTCGTCGCTGTTGGGAAGGTAACCTATCTCTTATATAACCTATTCTCAGTTTCAAGAGTTACTCTCGTGAATCACATTCATTTTCCGTTTATTAAAAACATCACAGTGTACATAGTCCCCCCATTCAGTCCGTAAACTACATGAGCTACATATACTAAAATAGCAAGACAACATTGGTAAATGAGCTAATTCATACTTACCTCGGTTCAAGTTTTCGTTTCCAAACTTCTTGTGTTTTCGGGCCACTTACGCTTTCCCTATGTTCCAATACCTATCACAAACCTTTTGTGATTAATATAGGTTTAACACCATATGTTTAAAACCCCTAAGTCAGTCTTCCAGACCTCAGGAAGTTCTAAGTAAATTACAACTCAATTGCTGTTTTCTGGGGTGGGAGAGGGGTGGGAGAGTGCTCCCTCACTTGATGGAGCATGCTCCACTAACTGGGTTCATCCCAACTGATGAAGGGAATGTGCTCCTTTGCTAGATGGAGCGCGCTCCACCTTGCGCTGTCTCGACAGTTAACAAGGCAGCCGCCACTGTCCAATCCATAAATCACTAAAACAACAACCAACACTCCCCAAATTCATCAGGGAGGACCTCTAGTGAGGTATGAACCAATTCCTAATCAATATCAACAACAATTCACAGAGAAATCATCACTAACTATTGAATTCAACTTGAAACTAAAAACTTGACTTATCAAGATGATGATATCTGATCTAGTGGTGTTTTGATCTCCTCAACTCAGTAGTGAATCACCTCTGAATTGATTCCCTCCAGATCAAACCTTCAGCTGCTTTGTTTCTCTCACTCTCTCTCGATTGATCGATGAAATGAGGAGAAAAATGAAGGATTTTGATTTAAAATATGAATTTTTCTTGAGATACGCATCAAGCTATTTCGAAGCTGACCGAGTGATTGATGTGTTAAATATATAAGATGTCCAAATCTAGTATGGCAAATATATTTCAATGATGTTCTAAATATAATTTTATATATCTTTATGATATAACATATATATATATTATAGAATTAATTTAATGGTAAAAATAAATTTTATTGTGGGAAATTTTGAGTTTCATTCCATATATTGCATATGTTTTAAGTAAAAAAGTTATATAATCTTTTTGTAAAAACATAAAAAATGATGAATTCTATGCAAGGGATGCGGGGCGGGGAATCCCCGCGGGGCGAGAACAATTACCATCCTCGCCTTGCCCCGCGGGGAGCAAAAAACGGAGATTTCTTGCCCCATCGGGGCAGGGCTCTGCGGGGAATGGAGATTTCCGCCCCACTTGCAACCCTACATGAAACTACCCTTACTATACAAGCCCAAACACACAATTGACTTGGAGTAAATTTTTTACTTGCTCAATCACAGCCCTAATGGTGTCTTACTAACAATTTTGGAAGGACACAATAAAGGATGTAAGCATGTTAGACCCTTGTCATTAGGACATCTAACCAATTCAGATTATCTCAAATTATTTGATATCTAGTCAACATCTAAACTCTTTGATTTATTCCTTACTTGGCATCAATTCTCTGAAATGGTATTTTAACACTACTATAACCTATTTTCAGTCAACTCAAGTCAAAACACTCCCACATGTACATATAACACACGCGCACATATGCACAGTTATACATAAAACATTCATCAATGAAAAATAACATTTATTTAGTACGTGATTTCCTCTTTCACCGATCCTATGTACATAACACATGCCGTTATTAAGACTTACTAATCTCGTAATTAGATCCTAACTTAGGTTTACGGATCAGGGATTTCACAAAGCAACAGTCTTTTAAAACCTTACCCAACAAGTAATCAGGCAAGTCAAAACGACTTATAATAGACCTTACCATATCCATAAGAGGGCAGTTCTTGCTTTCAGATATACCACTTTTTTTAGGTGTCACTAACATAGAATATTAAGCAACGATAAATGCTCTTGTAGATATCTAGCAATTGGCCTTGGATTACAACATGTTTAATTTTGCCTCTTGTAGCAGTCACCACCACAATTAGATTGTACCACTTTTATTTTGTTGTTAAGCCGACGCATACATTTAGTCATTTTTACCACTTACAGTGATAGTGGAGTTGCCATCCAATTGAGTGGCCCAATGGTTTGGCATGGGAATTGGAAGTAAGAGGTCATGGTTCAAACCTTGGTGGGTGCAAAAAGTTGTTTTTTCCTATGAAAAAATGTGATAGTGGAATTGCTCAAGAAACCTTTTCACTTAAAGGAATTGTATGACTAAAGTTACCCCGAAATGCTAAAGTGTCTCATCTAAAATGCATGCAAATTGACTTGCTCTTATTAAAAAAACTGGGGTGCTTATAATGCCGCCCTATCTTAAATAATTTTATAAGCTTATTAATAAAATAAATTAAATCCAACATATCAAACTTGTTGGATACAAGTTTATGCAAGTCCAAAAGAAGCCCAACTCCATGGAAACTTCTTTTTGTGGGTAATTAAGTTAGGTTAAATAAAAAATTATGTACAAAGAAGTGGATGATGAAGAGTTATCATGTATTTCTTATTTGGTGTTGTTTCTGCTCTGTTATATGCATGCTTATCTGTATATGTATTCACTAGAAGTCTTCTCTAGACTGTTCATAATAAAGTGTTTAGAGAGCACTACAGTGTTTGGGAAGTGGCTTTCCTACGCACGCTACATATGTATGTACATTGTGTGCAATGCTATGTTAGGCTGATACATTCTGGAAAGCAGTCATCTTCTACTTCAGTGTTTGTAATTGGGCTTAACTGTCATTCATTGAGTTTAAGTTGTACTATATGTACATGATCAATTTTTACTTTGGCTTTAAGTATTGAATCTGGACGCTACTAAGTTGGTCTGCTATACAATGTCAATTACTAGAACATCATGATATTCATAGTTACCACTGCTTAGTTAACTTGTATAGTTTCTTGAATCAAGTCCTCTTAACGGATTTTAAGACTGAGGGATATAATATTTTCTCTGAATGAATTGTTTAATTGATTGATTGTCACAAGTGTGCTTTTTTTTTTCCCGCATTTTATTTCTTGGAATAGATAGTATTCTGTTGAGACCATACTTTTTAAGTTTGCATCCAGGAGAGCATAGTATGCTGTCTGTGAATAACTGCTATCACTTCTATTTGATGCAGGTAGGCGAAAACAAATCCAGGCGAGCTGCGACGAACGCATGCCTACCCTACCTCAGGCTGTCATGCGCGAGAAGGCAACGTTTTAAATTTATGCTTCTGAAATTATTAATTTTATTTCTCTATTCCAAAGTTGGCTTGCGGTCGTATATTCGATGATTTTTATGTGTTCTCAAGCACGCTGTTTGAATAGATAATCATACTGAGCAATCCCTCAATTCCAGTAAATTCATCTGTTTTGATTTGAATTTGTTTTTGTCCACTTCTGGTCTTTCTGCACAATTTTCCTACAACAAGAATCCATGTATCATAATACCATTGACATCGCTTAGAGTTCAGAAGTCTGTAAGCTCTGTGAGTACTAGTTACTATTTTTCTTTTCGGTTTCGAATCTCAGGCACCTAGTTACATTGGAAAGTAATCTGTGAGAGATCCGGATTAAGTATCTTATAGTCTTGCATTCCGACAGACGTTACGATTATCTCATATAGGGATCTAGTATGTGAGTACCTAGAACGAGAAGGCGCGGTCATGCAAGACATCTTATATTTATCTCATTTTGTGGTGAAATGTGAGTCATCATTTAAAATCGAGCATGTAAGATGGTATGAGTTCTAGCTAGAGGATTTGTTGAAGAAGAACTCGGAAGTGATCTGAAACATAGAATTCTTTTCTTGAATCATATGATCAAATTATGCGTTTAGTCTTCCGTAGACGCAGATTTTGCTGAGTTATCAGAAATGAAAATGAGGCCTTTTTTTTGTTGGTTACAAAACGAGGCCTCTTTGGGAATTGCAGATGTTATCTTAAATTCTGAATCATCAATTGTTTGTTAATGCTTGCATTTTATTCTTTTGTTTCAGTCTTTGCTGTCTTGAGAGGCCCATTTGGTTTTTCTTTAGTTGGAAAATCATGAATGTATTAGTTGCAAAAAAATGTACACAATGAACACAAGAACATGAAAAAAAGGATTAAGACTTCGAAAGAGACAAGAACATGAATATATTACCACTCACCATGTAATTACTAACAATGACGAAATATCATATACTCCCTCCGATCGTACATATAAGTCGTTTTAGTAAAGTTCCCTTCTAAAAACATGTAAGTCATTCACTATTTTCTATGTTCATTTTACCTATTTTGCCCTTGCAATAAATAGGGAATTAATACATGAACGTATATTCCACTCTTATAATTAATGCAATATGAGAAGTAATATAGTAATATTAACATGTAATTAGAGGACTTCTTTAATTATTTTTAAACGACTTACATATAAGATCGAATGAGTATGTATTTGTCTGTGTGATTCAAGTCGATCCAACAAAAAATAATTAACAAAAATTAATGGCTGGTTGTCATAAACTAATTAAGGCAAAACATTAGTTAGTCACAAGACTCACAAGAACATTAACCAGGTCTTGAAACAAAAAAACTTCATCCAAATAATTTAGATTCACCCCATATACCTCCTGAAGAAAATGAACCCATTAATCTTACAAGAAGAAATTTGGGCGCGCAACATACTTTAATTTGATGCATGTATATATATTCATCACATAGTTGTCAAGTTTCTTCAAATTACGCATTGAGATGTATCAATGGTGCACATTGATACGTACATCACTAGATCTCAATGTGCCCAAACTATGGACATACATGTTAATGTTACTAACTTACCACTGCACCAACAATGGAGTAGATTCATTTAATTAGTTGTGTTTTGTAAGGTGAAGATTCATTAGTGGACAATTAAAATCCAGCCCAGTGAGCCCACATATGGTTGCACCAATAATATGAGTACTTGGTTGCTTAGATGGCCACTTTGAAACACAGCATGTATATTTGTGTTTAAAGTCCCACATCGCTAAACAATGAAAGATAGACTATACTCTTCTAAGGTGGGAAACGAACACTTGGGCACGACCTTATTTGAACAGGATCTGTTCTATAGGGGAGTACCTCCTTAACCTCAAGTGCTAAGGAGACAAGAACCAAAGTCTGGTGGATGAATCAGGACCACGTGACTACCTCAATACCTTTTTTTGATTTTTTTTTTTTTTTAATTTTTGTTTCAATTGTAATGAAACAAAAATTACAAGCAACACAAGAACAATAAAAAGAAAATAGAAGACTAAAAATTTATACTACTATAAACTATTACTACAAAAGAGAAGAGAAAAAATGAATTACAATGGGATTGACACCATTTATATAGGTCATTTGGTGATGATGATAATTGTACTTATACAATGTGTAACAGTTATACATACACCACAAGTCATACAACACATTACAAGTAACATAGACAATACATGGAAGAGTAGGTGTACATTGGAGATGATTACAAGTTACATGACAATACATGGATAAATGATTATACATTGGAGTTGAATACAAGTTATGTAGAGACTAGAGTGTACAAGTTACATTCAATGTAGAAGTCATGCTTGATGTTACAATTCAATGTGAGAGTCATATTTGACAATGTGATCATTAATAAGCTTGGTTAAAGGGTCATCCAATTTACAACACTCCCCCTTGGATGATACTTGCTTAGAGAATATGTCTCGTTAAAACCTGTACTAGAAAAACCCTGTTGGAAAAAAATCTAATATAGGAAAAAGAGTACAATGTTTCGTCAATCTTGATTTGTAGTATAATATTTGATTGCTTCATTAAAAACCTTGCTAGAAAAACCCAGTGGGACAAAACCAAAGCTAAGGAAAAGAGTGCAACACATTGATACACTTTGAGAGAATATATAAGCCTCATTAAAACCTTTACTAGAAAAACTCTGTGGGAAAAAAATCTAGTATAGGAAAAAAAGTACATTGCTTTCATAAAATTTTTTTATACGGAGTATAATAATGTTAGTATTGCCTCTTTAAAAACCTCGTTAGGCAAATCCAGTGGGATCAAACCAATAGCAAAAGGAAAATGATGCAATACACTAATCAACCTTGATAAAGAGTTTTAATATTGTTAGAATTGTCTCGTTAAAAACTTTTGCAAAGAAAACCCAGTGGGATAAAACCATAACAAAGGGAAAAAGAGTGCAATACACTAACCAATAACTCATTTTGATTCTCCCTCTCATACTCACATGGGTGAGACATTTTGTGCATTTTGTTGCACATGAATATCATTTTCTATATGAACCATTTAATGCTGAAGCATATGATTGTCACTCTTGTGTATATAGTACTTGTGTAACGGCCCGACCCGCCCCAGCCTACCCCCAAGATACAAGGGCCTACTGGGTACACATCGGGACCGCACAGGCAGTGTGGCGCTTAACTAGGATAATCCCGCGCACCTCCACACCATCCACAGTCCCCGTGGTCTTTCGCCCCCCCAGGGTTCGAACACGCGATAAGGGGCTTTATCGCGCACCCTGGGTACCAACCGAGCATGCGGCCCGGTTGGTACCCCGGGTGCGCGATAAAGCTTCCTTATCGCGTGTTCCGGGGGGGAGACCACGGGGATTGTGGATGGTGTGGAGGTGCGCGGGATTATCCCTAGTTAAGCGCCACACTGCCTGTGCGGTCCCGATGTGTACCCAGGAGGCCCTTGTATCTTGGGGGTAGGCTGGGGCGATGTCGCTGGGATGGGCCGTTACAGGTGAAAGGAAGTGAGGCACTCACTGAAAGGATCCTGGGGGTTTGTCGTACAGTTTAGTGTGACCGGGAGGAGTACACGGTTTGTTTCTCATGTTACTTATTCATGTGATGATCTTAGCACAGTTGACTGTTTAGTTCGGATGATTAATTGACATGTTTATTGATATCGTCTATATTTCTCATAAATGCTCGGTGTACTTTGTTGGAATCTTACTAAGCGTACTCCCCATCTTCCTTTTGTGATGGGCGAGTGCGGACTCGCTAGTAGGGGCAAGGACATTTTGGACGACTTTATCTGACTGCCCGCGGTCGAGGACCTACTAGTACGTGCTATTTTGATGTTTTGCTTTACTTTTGGGAAAATGAGAGATTGAATAGACATGTACTCGTATATATTATTGTTTAATATTGTCGCATATATATATACGGAGTACTTTCCCCGGGTTTTCCACAATAGGAATCGCTCTATTAAATGATGTTTATATGAAAATAAATTTAATTGTTTTATTTGGTTTTAAATTAAGACTTCCGCTGTTGAAAGTTTAATGAACACGCATATCGAGGAGTCGTGTTAACACGAATATCGAGGAGTCGTGTTGTGGAAAATGGCGTCAGTGGCGCGTGCGACCCAGTGGGTCAAGGATCAGACGGGACCGTTGGGCCAGCGCCTCCCTACGTGGCGACCTCGGGTTTCGGGGCCGTTGCAACTTGCATCAAGAAATTGATTCATAACTTTGTTACTTCTGAATGATCATTTGAACTACGAGTTCATATTAATTTATACATAGATCATAATACAACAAATTTAATTCAATTTGATGTGTTTCAAGCAATTTCACGTCATTCCTTTTGAATTGACTTATATCTCCCCCATAATGGTGAGAAAACTGCTTCATCAAAGTGACAATTAGCAAAACCTGGTATAAATAATTCCCCTATAAGGGATTCAAGACATCTTATAATATGATTAATGGAGAATAAATCAATATATGTCTCCTATTGATTTGTCTTGAGATAATCTCTAGCTGAAAAAAAAATTCAGTTCGATAAAGGACGTCCTTGCAAATTTATGATATTTTCGCATTATTGATGATTATGGATAATCGAATAGATCTTTCCACATTACGAATGTCATTTGATTTATGACGACATTCGTTTTAATGTGTTTTATATATTCCAGAAGTTAAAGCCGGGAATATTATACTCAGATTAAATCATATAGATAAATTTTATATTATTCTTGGTAGACTTCTTCTGAACAAGACATTAACAATAAAATTGTTATATTAGATATTGCCTGAACATTAGCCTTCGCTAAGTTCAAAAAAATATTCACTTTTATATTATAATGTACATGCATGTAGCACGATACATATATAAGACATAAACTCATCGCCCATATTTAGGTCACGATTTAAACACATTTCGATGTGCTTGTTTTATCGAGCAATTTTCAATGATAAAATTAAAAATATTTTGCCTTTGATTTTGAAGGCATGGTAAATGTCATAAAAATATTTAGGTATATATATATGACAATATTTAGAAAAAATAGTCTTTCATATATGACCAAAAAAATGTCACAATTATGAGCGCGCATTGTCAATAATTATTTGCCCTTTGTAGTGGTGCACCACTTTTGTTCCAATTTTTGGTGGAATTGTCTATACGACCTTTACCTGATATTTTCAACTTTTCCACGTTTATAAATTTATTATTGTGATCATGATCATTATATGCAACATATGCTTCTTAATTTGAAGCTGAACTAATTGGACGAGAGCGATATTATATTTATAATATCTCATTATTTTACTCAGCTTCCATGAGACAAGAAATCAATCCTTAATGTTTATTGGATTGACGCGCGCACTTGATGTTTGTTGCAGCAATAAATCGAGGCGGGCAACGTGACGTTATTTTTATTTTCTCATCAATCATATTTCCACATAGCCTCAACATAGAGGTAGTTAAAATTGTGGAATTATAATTAATATTTGACTGATTAAATTTTGTAGCATGAGACCCAACCGCTCATTTTGAGCTTTCGGAGCATTACCCTTTTGGTATGTATATATATAACTCCATAAGGTGAAAATATATATAAAGTGAAATATTCACTTTTCATATCTCTAAAGAGAAATTGACGAATGATTATGTATAAGACATAGTTTTGCATATATGCTTTATTCACAAATTGTAGTATTTAATTGTCATGACAAGTAATTCTTGTCGGTAATATAATAAGGCAACAAGTTCAACTATGGTTGAATAATATTTTGAAAATAAATTTGATATAAAATAGTTTTTCGTTTTTTATGTAAAAACATAACATATGATTAAATATATGTTCACAACTTGATTCATTAATAAACAAAATATACTATTAGTATGAGTTGGTGGGACAACTTCCAAGTTGGGTGGCGCACTACAAAAAAACAGCAAATCAGAAACGGAATTAGAAACGGAAATAAGTTCCGTTTCTAAATCAGAAACGGAATTAGAAACGGAATAAGTTCCGTTTCTAAATTAAAAAGTTAGCGACGGAATTGAGACGGAAAAATTCAGAGACGGATTTGAGACGGATCAGAGACGGAATTAGAGACGGAATTAGAGACGGAATTAAATTCCGTCTCTGAAATTTGGCGCCACCATTCCCGCCAAATTTTTCATTTCTTATGACCGTTCATCATTCCTCGAGATTTGTATGTGCTTGGATCATGGCACCCCCTCCTCTTTCCCGCACCCCACCCCCCCTTCCCAACAAAACACCCGAAATCCCTAAATCATTCTCACGAAAAAACCCCAAATACCTAAATCTGTCTCTCCGTCTCGTCCAAAATCATTCGATCGTCTCGTCCCCAAACGTCCATCCCGTTCGATCGTCTCGTCTCTCCGTCTGGTCGTGCTAGCTGGTCTCTCTGCTGTCTCTGGTCTCTCCGTCTCGTGGCGCTGGTCTCCGTCTCTCCGTCTCGGTCGTGCTACTGGTCTCTCTCGCTGTCTCTCGGTCTCGCCGTCTCTCTGGTCTCTCCGTCTCGTCGCGCCGGTCTCCGTCATCGGCCCTCAACTCTCGCTCTCTCTGGTCTCTGATTCCGGTTCTATTGGCATTTGTAGTTTTGGAGTCTTACTACATTCTGATATAATCTCTTTGTTTTTGATTGTTCTTTATAATGCAGCCAACACTCATGATCAAGAGCTCTTCAGCTTTCATAGAGATCATTCACCTTGTGACGGTTTTGAGGAAGTACTGAACTGCTACAATGTTTTCGCTCAACTTTTGCGTCTGTCAGGTTGGCATTCTAGTCCCCTTGTTTATCTATTTTAAAAAATTTATGGAAAACCAAGGGTGACATGAGAATTATTTAAGTTTCCGCTATGGTTCATTTGATAGTTCGATCTTCTAGTAAAGATCGAGTTGAAGGCAAGAAGCTTTTTTATCTTGAAAGATTTTCCAATTTAAATTAAGCGTGCGAGACTTCATAAATTTCCATCTATCAATAAATATTCGAGGTGTCCTAGGTGTTCCTACGTACCTTATCTGCGGCATCCGAAATATTAAAGTCGTAATACTTGTTAGCATTGCAAATATTATGCTCATGAATGAAATATGTTATAGATTTTCACTTGAATCTGAAGCTATTTCGCTAGGCAAGGCAAGTCATATATATGCCTTGATGTTCAAACATAGGAAATGAACATAATGTGGTGACCATTGTGTATACTAGGTTTTCTTAGCGGCTCGGCTATACTAGTCTACTAAATGGATTAAAAAAAAATTTATTTTCTTGAAAGGTCTTAGCTATTTCGCTCATGGAATCCTTTTTATTTTTTAAATTCGTCTTGGCAATTGGCGGTGTTATAGTACTACCTTATTGTCTATGAACTGTGAAGGAACAAACTCTTGATCGGTGACATATTTAAAGAGTTCGGTTCTTTTAATTGTTATTACTTTTTGAGGTTTTATTTTAACTGTTCTTGAGTGATTTGATTTGTTACGTGGTTGATTGTGCGGTGAATGAGTGCACATCGTTCGATTCTTTTGATTTTCGATCTTGAATCTCCGTCTCTTTCATTGCTCTCTGCTCTCTCGGTCGCTATGTGCTTACCGCTCCGCTCTCCGCTCGTCAAGGTAACAAAATTTTTTTTTTTTTTAACACCCGAATTCTCTTCACATTGTATCTGCTCACATTTTCCCCGGATTGGCTTTCATGTGCATTAGTTGGTGTTCTTCACTTGATCTATTAAGTTAATATTGTGTCTTTTGTTTGGTTTAGAAGTTTTTGTTCGCTTCTTCTCTTACATGCATAGTGTTTTGTGGTTATGCTTGTTCTATTTTTAGGTTTATTAATATGTAATATTTCATTTCAACCTTTTAATTGAGCAAGTCAAGATTTATATTGATTCCGTATTTGGTTGTTATTCCATGTTTATTTTATCGGTAAAGCATGTCATGATCAACATTATAATACATTAGAATCATGTACTGAGGTAATTACTTTGTCGTTTGATGTTATAGTTGTTAGTAATTTCATATTCATGCACTTGCTATGGATGATTGATTAGTTAGGTGTTGTTGGTTACGATTGAATAGTACCTATAATTACTTAATTTCTACTACTAGTTAGGCTTAGAAACACTAGGATTACTCTTTTAGTTAATGTTGCTATTTCACATTAAATTTCTAGAGAATGGAATAAACCTATAACCTTAAGGAGGTATGAGTGAACAAGTAGTAGATGCGTTGATACTATGTGGTATTTGTATGCCTCTTATCACTACAAAAAAACAGCAAATTAGAAATGAAATTAGAGACGGAAATAAGTTCCGTTTCTAAATCAGAAACGGAATTAGAAATGGAATAATTTTTGTTTCTACATTTAAAAGTTAGAGACGGAATTGAGACGGAAATATTCAGAGACGGATTTGAGACGGATCAGAGACGGAATTAGAGACGGAATTAAATTCCGTCTCTGAAAAATGGGGCCACCATTCCCGCCAAAACTTTATTTTGTTATACCCGTTCATCAAATCTCGAGATTTGTGACAACAAATCTCGAGATTTCTCTTTACCCCCTCCAAATTACATCTATCATCATATGAAAAGAGACATTACATTACAATACGATCATAAATGAAACTTGAGACATCGTGTAACGCAATTGACTAGTTAGAAAATTAATGACTTCCTAACTTTGTCAATTTATTCTCTATTCATGAGTTTAATGTGCGAACCTCGTTCTTTCACTTAGCTATCAATTTCTTCTAGATGGTCTAGATCGCTATTCCGATTTACAATATTCTCCAATTAGTGAGATTTCTTATCATCTTAATCATTATTATTTCATTACTTGAATAGACAACCGGCCGACAAGGGTTACGTTTGACTAGGAATGTCGTCTACAAGAGATCGGATGTACAACCGGCTCGACAACGGTTACGTTCGAATTGAATTCGCGGCGAAGGTTAAAGAATTCATATCATTTGCAAAACAACATTGTCCTACATACCAAAGTGAAAGGAAGATTAGATGTCCGTGCAATTTTAAGAAATGTCGACTTGTACCGCACACGGACGTCGAAACGGTTGAGCACCACATATGTAGGTATGGATTTGTCCTGGGATATCACAGTTGGTACGAACATGGTGAGAACGGAGATGAAGGCCCGCAAAATTTTCACGAAATGGATAGCCATATTGATGATGCTGATGTGGGAGGATACGATCCGACACCTTACCGCGAGATGCTACACAACGTGGCGGGTCCAAGTTTCAATTGGAATGCCGTGGAAGAATCACCAAACCCCCAAGCACGCCAACTATATGACATGATTGATGCAAGTAGGGAACAATTGTGGCCTGGTTGCGAAACCATGACAACGTTGTCCGCAATGGCAAGATTACTTGCGATCAAGTCTCGAACATCATATATATCGAACGAGGGTATAATGAAATCATTAAACTCATGAAAGATTGTTTGCCAAATGACAACTCAATGGTTGAGAATTTTTATGCCACTAAAAGACTAATGCGAGGTCTAGGTCTACTGTTGAGAAAATAGATTGTTGTGAGGACCAATGTATGATTTATTGGGGAGTGGACTCGAGTTGACGTCATGTAAATTTTGTGGGAAATCACGATACGTTGCACATCGACGAGGTCGTGGTCGGAACACAAAAACCGCCCTTGCAAAAGAATGTACTACTTCCCTTTGGGCCCTCGGTTGCAACGATTGTATGCGTACGAGTCAACCGCAAAACATATGCGATGGCATGGAGATCATTCATCGCTCGAAGATGTTATGCAACACTGTTCGATTCGATTGCTTGGAGACATTTTAATGACGTCAATAGAGACTTCGCCGGAGGTTCGGAATGTTCGTTTAGGATTGTGCACCGATGGTTTTCAAGTATTTGGGCTTTCCGGAAATCGTACTCTTCGTGGCCCGTGATTTTGACTCCTTACAACCTTCCACCGTCGATGTGCATGAAATCGAGTTTATGTTCTTAACGGTTATCGTTCCTGGACCGACCAGCCCCCAAAGCGAGAAAATCGACGTGTTCCTTCACCGCTTGTGAAAGAGTTGCAAGATTTATGGAACAATGGGGTGGTTACATACGACGTTTCCACCAAGACAAATTTTCTCATGCGAGTTGCCCTTTTATGGATCGTTAGTGATTTCCCGCATATAGCATGTTGTCCGGTTGGAGCGCACACGGTAAGTACGCTTGTCCATATTGTATGGAGGATACAAATGCATTTCAATTGCGAAATGGTGGTAAGACATCGTGGTTCGATTTGTCATCGTCGTTTCGTGGAGAAGTCATCACCATTAAGGAAAGACAAAAAAATTTCATTAGAGGCAAAATGGTCATAAATGATGATCCGCCGCTTTGCGGTCTGGTGAAGAAATTTTGGCGTAAATTGAATCGTTTGGCTTGATGAAGGTGACGAAATCGGAGTCGAATCGTGAATGGGCGGATAGCTAAGAATTCGGGATGGAGGAAGAAAAGCATATTCTCGGGACTTGCCGTATTGGAAGACAAACTTGATCCGCCACAACTTAGATGTCATGCACATCGAAAAAAATGTTTTTGACAACATATTCAACACTATTATGTGTGTCTAGGGCAAGAGTAAGGACAATGCAAAATCAAAGCAAGATATTCGTGAATATTGTCACCGACCTTCTCTACACATTGATTCGGCGACAAATACTTACGTCCTTGGGTGCTATGCTCTTGATACATCAAAAAGACAAAAATTGTGCGAGTGGGTTGAAAAGTTGCGTTTTCCTGATGGTTACGCATCGAATCTTGGTCGATGTGTAGATCCAAAGAAGCTGCGAATGTTCGGCATGAAGAGCCATGATTGTCATATATTCATGCAACGGTTGATACCAATTGCATTCAGAGAACTTCTCCCAAACCCGGTTTGGGTTGCAATTAGCGAATTAAGCCTTTTTTCCGGTCCCTAAGCTGCGAAATGTGTCAAGTATTCAAGATATGGAGGTCTTAGAGTCGAAATACCAAAAATCATTTGCAAGTTGGAAAAAATTTTCCCTCCAAGCTTATTTGACTCTATGGAACACCTACCAATCCACTTGGCCTACGAGGCCCGTCCTGGCCGGTCCGTTCAATTTCGATGGATGTATCCATTTGAGAGGTACTATCTTGAGCCCTTGATATTATTTTCCCATTCAATAGGTTTTATATCAACATTTCCTATAACATTCATATAGGTACCTTAAACATTTGAAGAACAATGTGCGAAACAAAGCAAAGGTTGAGGGCTCCATGTGTAATGCTTATTTGGTCGAAGAGGTCACATCCTTTTGTTCTTACTACTTCGAAGATCACGTCTTTACGTTGCATGACAAAGTGCCACGTAACGACGATGGCGGTCTCGAGCCCACACCGAACTTCGTCGGCAATTTCTCAATTTTCACTTATCCTGGTCGACCCATGGGCAAGTCGAAGGAGCGGTACTTAACAGAGCGGGGAGTATAATGCCGCTCATTCGTACATCGCTCAATTGTCCAGAGATCGCTCCTTACGTTCAGTATGTCCATCACTTTCTTTCGATAATGCAGTACATTCATTGTTCATATTTTAGTAAGAAAACCGACTTACATGTTCGTTTCTTCTAGGATATTCGTCGATGAAATCACTCAAGCAATGGGGGAGTCGGAAGTTGATACTAGTCTAGAGCACAACTTCCCCATTTGGTTTCAAACATATGTAAGGTCATTACTTTTGTACGTTATAGATTCAAATGTTTCTTCCATAAGTAATGTGTCATATTGCATCTCTAATTTTGACGAATAGGCTCGAATTCTATAGTTGACGAGACGCTCGTTGATCTTTCTGTTGGTCCTAGTCGATCATGTATCTGTCTACCCTGGTTACCTTGTTAATGGGTATAAGTTCCACTCCGCAACATATGACGTTAATAGATCGACGCAGAAGCGGCGGTGTTTTGGTGAAGGGTTCAAACTACGCTGATGTTTCCCATAACTATTATGGAGTACCGCAAGAGGTTGTGGAGATTGAGTATACCGGCCTCAAACGTGTGGTCTTGTTTAAGTGCGAATGGTATGACCCTACACCGAATCATGGTGTGAGGACTCACCCAACACTTCAATTGGTAGAGGTTCATCGAAGTCGACGATATAACAACTACGAGCCATTTGTACTAGCAATGCAAGCCACTCAAGTCTACTACCTTTCGTACCCTTCTATGAGGAACGATCGACAAGAATGGCTAGCGAGTTGTTCTTTGTCGTCACCAAAATTCGCCGACGAGGAAACTAGCAAAGACGATAATGACCAGGGCTCGGCAGAGATTGCTTTCCAAGATGGGATGCCTACCACGTGTGTAGTCGATGATGCAATCGTCGATATCAACAATCTGGATGTTCCGACTGGGACTCGATTCATTGTTGAAGCGGGTCCAAGCGAAGAAGTTTATAGTGGAGATGATTCAGAAGAAGAATCCCCACCTTCTACTCATGAGAGAGAATTTGAAACGGATGATAGCGAATAATGTATGTATATGATATGTCAACGACCAATAATGTAGTTACTTTTATTAGCATGGATCCTGTGTTATTAAGTCCAATAATTTAGATTGAATTTCTACTTTTTGTATGCCCTCCTTCTCTGATGTTTTATTCGTGAATATTGTTAGGTATCATGGTCGGGCGTGGGCATAGGGGATGTCGAGGTTTGCCATTAGGAGGCCATCGTCCAGGCGGCATAGGTGCGGCACCGACATCTGGCGGCGACATACCAACTGGCCCTCGTGGTCAGGCCACACGAGGGGTCCATAGAGGTCGTGGCGGTCGAGGTCGTGGTTCGATACCTGCATTATCGATTCCGACTTCTCGGTCTCTCGAGCACGATACAGCCGGAGCGTCACCTTCCCCTTCCATACCGTCGGGGTCGTCTATACCATCATCGTCGTCATCAAGGAATATGCCTAATATACACATCCCCACACCTTCTCCGACATCAATGACTCCTTTACCCACGAGGCCGCACCCCACCACGGCATCACCGGCAAAGCATCCCGACAAGAAGACGTAAAGAGGGGTTGGAGGTAACAGCCCTCCGCGGCCACCTCAGAGGACAGGGATGGAGCCCCCTCGCGTGCGGGGATCCCTATCACGCGATTGCCAATGATACGTAAGTTTGTGTTTGACTTTTATATGTCATTTTCAATATGGATGTCAAATATTGAAGAAGTAGTTAAGGTGATATGCATGTTCATGACACACAGGGAGTTGCATCCTTCGCATTTTTGTGCACGGAGGATGACAAAAGTTTTCAAACGATGGATGATTCCTGAAGGGTAATGTTGGAAGTCGGTACCGCCTCATCATAAAGACCAATACTGGCGCCAATGGAAGGTAAATAGCAATACCATATGCCTTATGATTTATACTATTTTCTCAATGCGAGGTAACAATAGCAATCGCCAATTTGTAGGTATTTTTTAGATGGGATGATGCGATTCCCGAGGATCTCGTGCGAGCGGCGTACGACGGGACTTGCGGCAGCACATGGTACACCGCGTTGATGCACAAGTTGAAGAAGAATCGTGTGCGCAAACGGTTTATGTTACAGATGAGGCATGGAGGAGATACTTGCAGTACTGGGAGAGCGAGGACTTCCAGGCCAGGTCTAGGCAATCGACGGAGAATAGGAACACTGAGGTCGAAGGCCCTGAGACTGGACCCTCGAAGCACGGAGTTGGTTCCGTGTCTTTTGTGACTACCCAAGAAAGATTGGTAAGTTTTTTGTAACATCTTGGATATTTTGTACATTTATACACTTGTTCACTATGCTTGGTCCTGCACGCATGCTGATTCATCCGAGACGCCACCGACTGTGAATGACTTGTATTTGCATCTCCACACCGTTAATCACGACAGGATGACATTCATCGATACTAGATCAGAGCGGTTCTATGTAAGTATAGAAATGATATGTAAAATATTATTAAGTATACTTTAACCCATATCATGTATTTTGTTTGTTGTGCATATATGCGGGATAGGCTCCGAGCGGACGTCGGAGGCGACCCAGCTACACCGGAGCAATCGGTGGATGATGAGGCGGTGTACCTCAATGTGGCGGGTGAGTCTTCCAAAGGACGTGTCTACGGACTCGGGTCCGTAGGAGAAAGAAGAGGAGATACGGAGCTCCTGGTGCTAGCACGTCGGAGACGCCGGATGTGGTGCCGCGGGCAGAGTTCAATGTCGTTGCGGAGCAATTACGAAAGGTTATGGAGTTCATGCAGCAGCATCTCGGGATGAACATGGACGAAGTAGGCCTAGCTCAGAAACAACCACCACCACCGCCACCTCATGACCAGCAACAACCGCCGCAAATAGATCCGGTCGATCCACCACAAGGGGACAATGTTGGGCGTGAGACGTAAGCGTTGCTATCGAGAGATGAGCAGGTTGGTGATACATAGGTACTTCACTTGTTGTTTGTGTAAATTCTTAGATTAAACGTTTTATAGTGTAGACAACTTTAGAAATTCTTCGAATTACTTTATGATTCACACTTCTTTTTGTGCATTTTTAGGTCGATGTTCCATATTTTATCGTGGATTTTAATATTTTTCCCTTTTGCTCCCCCAAATTTTTTTTTGTTTTTAAGTAAAATATACTATAAGTACCGAATGTTTGCATAATCCATGGGAGAAGAAAACATGTTGGGTGTTGTGTGCAAGTCTTATGGCGGTGCGGAGTTATCTCGAGTTCTATGATGAAGAAAGTGGTAGAATTGACGGGGAGCAACATCTTCATGCAATAGCAAATGAATTTGGGAAGTCGATAAAGGCTCGTTTTCGTTCATCTGTGTTGAGCACATGTAGGCTCTTGTTCTTCTATTATCGCATGTCCCTAGAAGAAGAATAGCCTACATGTTCTCAACACAGATGACCGGAAAACGACCCTTTATCGATTTCCCAAATTCATTTGCTATGGCATGAAGATGTTGCTCCCTGTCGATTCTACCACTTTCTTCATCATAGCACTCGAGAGAACCCGCAACGCATAAGATTTGCACACAATGTGCGACCATCATGTTTTCTTCTCCCATGGATTAATTCTGCAAACAATCTGTACTTATAGTATATTTTACTTAAACTTAGGTTAAAAAATTTATTTTGGGGAGGATAATGTATAAAAAATAAAATCCATGATAACTTATGCATGAACTGGGCGTCCAAGGCAACTAAGATATACAGAGGATAAATGGACAATGAATGTACCTGCGGTGGATGGTGGTTTGTTGAAGCCTGATGTAGTGGAGGGTACTGATGATGAAGTTCCTTATTTCGTTTTTTGCAGTTTTCGGATAGGCGATTTTTAGTTTTTCCTATCTTTCTTTAGAGTAACTTATATGATGTAGACGATTTGTTTCATTTGCATGTTAAACTCATTCTTTTTTTGGTGGTGGTGATTTTGGTCCTTATAGGACTCCGTGTCTCGGAGGTAGGCTTGGTGGGTACGGAGGGTATAGTGGAGGCAAGTGAGCTTGGTGGGGGTTATGGAGGCTTTGGCGCAAGTGGCTTAGGTGCTTATCGAGGTGAATCTTCTCTTGGCTATTCTATTTTAGGATGAATCACTTCCTTTCAATAGTTTGTCGTGTAGACTTTATAAGTTACTTGATTTAGATATTGCTGGTGGTTTAGTTTGTTCTAGACATATTAGTTTATTATAGTTAGAACATGTGAAGGATTTGGATATAATTAGCTTATTGGATTTTGCTTTCATATCGTAGGTAATGCGATTCGATTTGAATCTATTCTGTGCAAAACCAGTGATTGAGGTGAGGAATCTATCCATCATCCATTAGATTTTGTTTAGTCTCTTCAGGTAGTACAAGGGCAAAAGAAGTGGGTATCTGTTGGTTGCTTTTTTCAACTTTTGTTTGAATTTTGATCTAATTGGTTTCTCTAAGTTGGGAGTACAACTGATGTAGATTTTTCATTTAGCTTCCATGGCAGAATCTGTGAGCTTTCATTCAATCATCTAATGGAAGCCCAATTCCTAGAAAACTTTTTGTTACGTCTAAACCAAATAATTCTTTACTGGGATAAATTAAATTCAACTGAGGCACAAGGACCAGGAATCCTCATCATTTGGGACTCTAGTGGTGAGCAAAAGAAGTAACCATCTGTAAGTTGCCTTTTCTACTTTTGTTTGAGTTTTGATCAAATCTGTATTTGTAAATAGGGAGTAGAAGTGTAGAACTGATTTAGATACCGAATTTATGAATTTGGGCCTCATATTCAATCGTAGTGAATGCCTTATCTATTTATCCTATGTATTGGGATTTGCAACTGGAATGCCAGTTGAAGATTAAATTTTGTTTTAACATTTACCTATTTCCATGGCAGGTGTTGATTCCACAGCTTACATAGCATCTTTAATAACCATCCTCACAGGTATTGCTGATTTTGAGTTCTAGGAAACATTGTCATCTTCCTTGTTTTGTATAGAACTGAGGTGAAGGTTTCTTAATTATCTTCAACAGGGTTTTCATTTTTTGATGCAAGAGCTAAGTGAGGCATTGATGTCAAGCCCTGATGAAAATGGAGATTTTGTTAAGCTTGAGGTGCGTAGCTTATATTTATCGTACTTTGCCCCATGAGGTGGTTTTTTTTTTTTCCCATTTTGTCTGAATCTTTTCATTCCAAAAACACTCTTATGCTTATTGTGTTTATTTCAATTTGCATTTTTAGTCAAGTCTATCTTTGAAGGGAAAGAATGCTGCAATGGTGCTATGTTGGCTTCTTGGAAATGGTTGTCTTTTTGCATGGAACGGTATGCTAACATCTCAAGATTATTACGTCACGTTATTCCCGGTATGCCCTGCACCTACTTTTTTTCATTCTGTTTATAAGATAAATAGCAATATTCTCACAGTTTAACAAAAATGGACGGGCTAATAACACTAGCATTAACCACAAGACCGATACAAGTGCCAATATGTTAATTCTCTAGGTAGAACCATGATATCCAAAATCAAGTGTCGTTACACAATACTTGTCATTGTTATTAGCTCCTTTATGTATGGAAGCTTTTTATAAATGCAAAAGGTTTCACCTGCTACAAAATTATTGTTATTGCTTCAGTATTTAGTTTCAAGTCGATCCTTGGTAGCCAAAATCACTAGGAAGATGAGTTATTCCAAATTATTTTCAGTGCTTATTCGATTGTTGGGGATCCGCCGTATATAGTTTATCTAAACATTTGCAAGTTACAATGTTAATGCGTCATATTTTACGAAAGTGTCACCTGTCCATTCTCTCGTGTTCATCATCAAGTTTCGTTTCATTGTCTCCTTGTGCGAAGTATCACACCGCAAGGGTGCTAACGCTTGTGTATCGCCTTTCGCGCTTGGAACACTTTCAATACGGCATATAATGAAGCTAAGATAAATACTAGAAGAAGAAATCTGATTGGTTTTATCCTTTTCTTTATAAGCTCCACGGCAGTTCTAGTTGTAAGTGTTTTCTCCGCCCAATGCATAGGAACATTATACTGATTCACTGTGATGCTGATTTTTTTTTTTTGCTTGTGATGCCATTATTCCAAGTTCGTGTTATTTGATCATTAGCATGTCGACAACAGATGTCAAATGAAGGCTGAACTTGCATAAGGAGTTCGTTTAACTCATTGCGTCGGTTGGAATTTGAATTAGATGCAGTTTAATTACATGCAGTAACAAGAAATGATTGCATATATTACTTGACTTATCCATTGTGCTGATTGTCTCACTCCACAGTTCTATTTGTAGCTTCCATCTGCTTGTGGTTGTATTTATCATTCTAGATCAATGACAAATTCTTGGTTTTTCTTACATTATGTTTAAATGCAGTTATGTTCCTTACACTCTCAGCAATGTATGAGCTCTTATGTGTTCTCCTTTATGCTTATGTATTTGGGAAATTGCCGATCGTCAAGTACTATCGTGCAAAAGCCGCTTCCGAGGAGCGAACAGATTGTAATGATCTTGTCTTTGGAGGAATCCAAAGAACATGCAAAAGTAAACTTTCTTTGCATAAGTTTTGCCTTTTGTGTCTCCTACCAGTCAATCTTCTACTTTTTTTCTTAATCCTTCAAGTTAAGTAGCTATGAGTCCTAATTATTATTATTTTTTTTGGCATGCTGGAGTAGTAGAGAAACATGATAATCCACTCGTTCACTTCAGCTATGTGAGCTATATTGTCATAGAGAAGTTGGTTAGCAAGGTGAAGGGAAATACATGGATAATGAGCAGTGTACATGTAAGAGGATTTGGCAAAATGATATGTTTCCAAATGGATTGGGACAAGTAGATTGTTTTTAAGTTATAGATCTATATGGTTGATTTGGAAAGAGATGAATAACATGGTATTTGAACACAAAAAGGAGAGAGATTTGCTCATTGTGGAAATGGTCTATGTTTGAGGACTGTATGAGTTAACCATTGCCATTATTGACACTACGTTTTAGAGGATGGGTGACCAAGTATTTACAATGAAGTGGTTGCCTTTCTTTTATCTAGTCTTAGGGATAGTCATGTGCTAGTCCTCTTCCTCTTTGGTTAGTTTTGTATAGTTCTTCTCATCCTCTCACTTCTCTTTTATGATGTGCAATTATGTTTCCTTTCTTTGTAAATATGTTTTTTTCGACGTGAAATTTGTTTGAGATGCGGGGTAATAAGAAGGGATGAGAGGATGAGTTTAGGATCATACTTACATGATAGGTTTGTGCTTAACCTTCGCTTTTAAATTCTTAGCATTCTTGCACTTCACCATTATGATATGCACGTTGAAATGCAAGCATTTCAAAGCTTGATAAATAATCCAACTCAACTTACATGATAGGTCCATCTTATAGAAACATTGTTCGCCATCTCCTATGCGTAGGAAAATAGCAACATTGACACCAAACTTCAGTCCACTGCATTTGCTTGATGTTCATGTTTTTTTTTTGAAGCATTCTTATTCAACATTGTATGGTTTTTTTCTTTTCTTCACTGCTTTTCTTGAATCCCAGCTGGTTTTTTTTTTTTTTTTTTTTTTTTTTTTTGAGTAGGAACACATGGCTGGTCACCTTTGGAGCACACAACAGTTTTAGATGGGGTGAGAGGATGAGTTCTAGGATCATACTTACATGATAGGTTTGTGCTTAACTTTTAGTTTTTCCCTTTTAGCATTCTTGCACTTCACCATTACTTATCATATGTATGTTGAAATGCAAGCCTTTCAAAGCTTGATAAATAATCCAACTCAACTTACATGATAGGTGCATCTTATAGATACATTGTTCGCCATCTCCTATGCGTAGGAAAATAGCAACATTGACCCCCAAACTCACAACAACAACAAAACTTCAGTCCTTGACTGCATTTGCTTGATGTTCATGTATTTTTTGGAAGCTTTCTTATTCCTCATTGTATGGTTTATTTCTTTTCTTCACTGCATTTCTTGAATGTCGGCTGGAATTTTTTTTTTTAAGTAGGAACACATGGCTGGTTTGTTTTGGAGCACACAACATTTTTAGATGGGATGAAATTTGAGTTTAGGATCAAATTTGATGCATGTGAATGTTGCATTGATGGGAGTTTGTCTTTGAACTTTTAGTTTTTTCCTTTTAGCATTCTTGCACTTCACCATTATCCTCTTTCATGTTCCTTATTAGCTCTAGTACTCTCTCTCTACCTACATATGTGCATAATTGACAAAAGACCAAAGCAAACTCAATCGTAAAGAAATTAAAAAATAGGTTCGGAGCCGACTTTTTATGTATGATTATTATTAATTTCTATGTTTCTTCAAATCCACCATTTTTCTCATTCGCTTCCAATGTACATCCTTAGTTCAATAATCTCTCATTTGCCTACTTCTTTCAGTGCATACTGTTTGGTTGTTGCCCTCGAGATGGAGAATCGAAATGCTTCAAAGCTGCGTTTTAGTTATTAGATGAAGTCCTTTTTGTGTATACTTCCAAATTTTGGACCTTTTGTGAGTGTTCTTTTTTTTGGTTGTTGAACGATAGGATTGGTGGTTTTTGTGTATACTTCCAAATTTTAGAGCTTTTGTAATACATGACAATTTTCCGTGGATATATAAATTTTTTGGCTAATTTTGAGTTTCACATTTTTTCTTTCTCTTTTGAATTTTTGTTGATATATATTGTCGATGTATGGATGTGCAATTTGGCTTTTTTGTGGGATGTTAGCACCCCCAAGGAGTTGTTGGAGGGGGTGCGGCGATGGGAGTAGGTCATATCGGGTTGTATTTTGAATTTTTAGGTTGGAGAATCAATTGGATTATGTTTCGTGTCATAATTAAACAAAACGAGAAAATTAGAGACGGATTAGCAACGGAATTCAAATATTCCGTTGCTATTCCGTCTCTAATTTTCCAGAAATATTTCTATCAATCACAAACGGATCAGAGACGGAAATAAGAATTTCGTCTCTGATTCCGTCGCTAATTAGCGACGGAATCAGAGACGGAATCAGAAACGGAATAATCCGTTTTTGATTCCGTTTCTAATTAGAGACGGAATCAGAGACGGACCATTTGCATTCCGTCTCTGATTCCGTCTCTGATTCCGTTGCTGATTAGAAACGAAATCAGAGACGAATTCATAAATTTATTAATTCCGTCTCTGATTCCGTTGCTAATTAGCAACGGAATCAGAGACGGAATGCACTTACAAATGTACCATTTCGAAATAAATTCCATTTCTGTTCCGTCTCTGTTTCGTTTCTAATTTCGTCTCTAAATCCGTCTCTAATCGAAACGGATATTTTCCGTCTCTATTCGTCTCTAATCGAAACGGAATCCATTTTCCGTTTTCGATCGTATCGGCGACGACGTTTCGAGAGACTTTAACGCATTCGTCTCTCTGTTCGTTTCGATTGCAATCAGAGACGGAATTTTTGCAAATCAGAAACGGAAAATTCAGTTTCTGATTTGCTATTTTTTTGTAGTGGCGAGACATAGTCTGCTTAATACCATACCTCCTCGAACGAGATAACCCGTCTCCCTTTCAATGTTTAGATTTACCGGGGACAAGGCTTACCCACTATCAACTCAAACTTATTATTTTTTGTATTATGAAATCAAGAATAGAACAATAACTAATCGTTTGTAGTTTTAGGAGAAAAACTACATGTCACACATTGACTTTTGATTTCTGATGTAGAAGATCGTATAAGACATAACTACAGAGCATACTTTCGTAGTCGGCGACGTTACAATGCGTAATGTATGAATAAAATACATTTACATAATTAAATATGCATGTAACAAAAAAGAAATTAACCATGATAACATGGAAATAAATTGAACTTATTTAAATTAATAAAAAAATTATACATTCTTAGCTTTATATCTTTGAAAAGCTTCTTGATCTTCAAGACCTCCTCTTATAGAGCAACTTCGTGCTGATAACGTGTTGTAAATTAAGTTGGAACTTGCTAAGAACTAGATAAGGAAAATAGAAGACTAAGAACTTCTACTACTACAAACTACTACTACAAAGGAGATGAGAAGAAATGAGATAGTTGGAATGAGAAGTTTTCATTCAACTTGGTGTGTGAATTACAATGAGGTTGACACCCTTTATATAGGCCATTTGGTGATGATGATAATTGTACTTATACAATGTGTACAAGTTATACATACACCACAAGTCATATAATACATTACAAGTAACATAGACAATATATGAAAGAGTTGGTGTACATTGGAGATGATTACAAGTTACATGACAATACATGGATAAATGATTATACATTGGAGTTGAATACAAGTTATGTAGAGTGTACAAGTTACATTCAATGTAGAAGTCATGCTTGATGTTACAATTCAATGTGAAAGTCATACTTGACAATGTGATCATTCGTAAGCTTGGTTAAAGAGTCATCCTACAACAATTTCTCATTTTTATTCTAATGTTTCTAACTCTGTTGTCATCTGTTATATGCATTCTGCCACAACCCTAAATGTCTCCTATTTTTTAATCATGATCTTGTTTTTTTTTCCTTTTTTTTCTTTTAAACTTATTATTGCTTAGGTGGCCACTTCGAAACACAACATATATATATATATATATATATATATATATATATATATATATATATATATATATATATATATATATATATATATATAGATTTGTGTTTCATTTAGTCCCACAGTGCTAAACAATGAAAGATAGACTACAGTCTTATATGGTGGGGAAGAAAGAGATGGGCACGACCTTACTTCAACTTTTTTTTTTAAAAAAATTTTGTTTTCTGATTTTTATACCAATGTTTGTAATTATGTTGTCATCTGTAATGTCCATTCTGCCACAACCCTAATAATCATCTTTTTCTTCGTTTTTTGTTTTAAACTTTTTTTTTTTTTTTTTTTTAGTTCAGCTAGAGTCAAACTCACAACCTTCATAAAATCTTGACTTTTAATAAGTGATGTCTCATTTATCTCACTAGAGATAATTCGGCAAACTTATTGTCCTATTTTCTTCTTTCTTTTTTGTCAATTTTTTTTGTATTAAAAGATGTAACCTGAATCTAATGAAAAATATAAACAGAAGCATTTCAAAAAATATAAAAAGGCGAAGAAAAAAATAAAGATCATATACGGAAGCTAGGGGCCCAATTTGTTGTCTAAACTTATCAGCCTGATTTTGTGTGAACTTTAGTCACCCATAATAAAAGCACTCCATTTTTTTCATAAAAAATAACTCCATTGGCTATATCAAATGTAGCTAAAATGAAAGGTTTGATTCATGTAGACTTTAACTAATTTCAAATTGGGTTAGGCCCTTTTGTTGTTTTTTAGGTCTAAATATCTCAATATCCGAACTATTCGACTACTCTGGATTCACCTCGAGTCGCACACTGTATAAGTGGACGAACCTTCCAAAGTTAGTGTTTCCATTCTCATGACTCAAACTCGAGTAATTAATTAAGTGCTATTTGTAAGAGTTGCTTGACTTAGAACACAAATCAAATTTTAGGGTCACAACCCTTATAAATTGTTATTCAGATTTTCTATGAAACTAAGTATTTAGGCCTGTTTTCAAGAAAAAAAACTATTGAGGCCCTGCCATGACATTAATACCCTAGAATTAATTAAGAACCAATTTCCACAGATGAAGTACATGAGAAAAAAATTGTGATTGTAAAGTAACACTTCAATTCCAAACAATCATACTTGAATTGATTTTCAAGAGTTTAATTCAATTAATTGAAAAAATTACAAAAGTACATATATAATTACTTTAAATGAGGGAAATGAGGTGAAAATGGTTTTTTTCCCAAAATAGGCAATAACACCTAATCAAAAGGCGTTATCACAATGGGTTGGTTTTCTTGCTGACATGGACACATGGGACGGAGTACACTGATAGTGCATTTTCAAAAGGCGCTATCAGTGTACATGCCCACGTGGACAGTGTGCATCGGGTCGGGATACACATATAGCGCCTTTTGAGAAGGCGCTCTCTGTGTACCATCCCTTCTTCCTCGCGTAGACCGGGACGTGCAGAGAATATATTCTCCGCGCGTCCCGATTTGCGCGATCGAGGAAGAAGGGTACAGGCTAGGGAAGTAGGGTAGGTCACGGGTGTGTTGTAGGTGGGGGGTGGGTCGAGTATTTAAGGAGCGGAGGGGCAGAGGCCGGTGAAAGAGAAAGTGTTGCTGCTGTTGGGGAGAGAAAGGAGGCGACGGGTCGGGAATTGGCGAGAGAGACGTGGGGTTGTCGACCAGCAGTGGAGAAAGAGGAGAGGGAGTTGACGGAGCGGCGGAGCAAGGAGCTGCGACAACTGAGCAGGGAGTTGACGGAGCTGCAACAGGGTGTGTGCGGGCGATGCTGGCGCTTCGGCAGGGTGCGCTGAGCGATGCGAGGTGGGCGAGAGCCTTCGCAGGCGAGCGGAGCGAGGCAAGGCAAAAGACGTCCCAACGGAGGAAAATGAGGAGGATGTTAGTTTAGTTTCGTTTAGTAGTTCAGTTAATCGTTTTTTGGTTGTTTGTTTAGTTAGTTAAGTTCCATTTAGTTAGTTTAGTTTGGTTAGTTCCATTTAGTTAGTATGTTTAGTTTGCTAAGTCAATTAAGTTAGTTTATTTTTGATCTTTAGGTTAGTTAGTTTAGTTAAGGTAGTTTGTGTGAGATTCTTCACGGCCTTCATTAAACCTCGACACAAGAAACACCACAATGTCATACACAAAGTTAGGTATGCATCAATGTAGCTACTTTTGATTATTTTCACCTAAAACATACGCTTCAATTAAACCAACAATATTGGTGGCAGGGAAGTCACGCACATAATTCATATAAAAAAACAAGTAAATACAAAGCGAACACAAATTCCTTGATTTCACAACATCCTTTCAAATGTGCTCAACTGCAATTTTATTTAATTTTTTTTGTATACGGTTTTCCAGTGCCCGGGTATTCGAGACTTCGTTGTGACTAGTCTTGAACTCGGGGTTGATAGTGATACATATAAATGTGCGATATAGGCCAATTTCCATTCATGTGGGAGATTGTCGGAATAATGGCACATATTAGCAGCCATTTATTTAATATATGAATGGGAAATAAGTGGACTATTAGCCACGTACACTCAAGTGAGGTGAGGTTGTTATATAAAATGTTACAACTCGGATAGAAAAATAGCTATTATAGAGGTGTAATGTTTTATAGCATGACGGGTAATTGATAATAATAGCCTAAATTGATTGATTGGTGGTTGATAACGACAAATGCATAGACCAATGCAACGTTCTCTTTGTAAACACATGTTGGTTTGGAAAAGTAGAGATGCATGATTGCATGCGTTTAAAAGCCACCGTCAAAGAAGTACATGTAATTAAGTTACATTTGGGTAAAGTTACATTTGGGTACATTAATTACATGTATCCTAAGCAATTGGTTTCAGTGAAACATTGTGGCAAATAGGAATCGTTGTATAACGTGTACACTGTACATTCATGTAATCAAGTTTAGGATAAGTACACATGCACAAGCATGAAACATTGCACTTGTAGATATTGTTGGATAAACACGAATATGAAGCAATATGTATTTTCATATCTAGAATAGATCACTGACATGCGTAGATTGTATGGAATGAATCGATGTGCTTCTCCCAACATATTTGGTGTGTCTCTTTGACTAACCACAATCTTACATTATAAATATACACAACTACGTAAGTTTAGAGACACTAGGATTTTTAGCTTCCGTATTTAAAAAGAAAAATGTCTTATTTTCTATCTAGTGTTTCAAAACATTCTTAAGGAGATATAGTCTAACTCTATGCTAAATCTACCATCTTTGTTCCATTAAACTCAACCTTCTTCAGCGTCAATTCCATTAAACTCAATATTCTTAAGGAAGAACCAGTGTGGTATTTGTCGTTCAGATGGACATAACAAAACAAATTGTCCAAGCAGACCTCAACCATCCAATGAAAACCTATAGTCGATTTTGTATAATGTGTGAAATAACTTAATTTCGTACCTATGTTGCTTTTAACCATTTACGCATTTGTTTTTGTGTGAACATTTATGAAATAGTTATCGTTTGGTTTCGTACAACACTCTAATTCTTTCTATAACATTCATTTGTAGTTGTACAATAATGGATCCAGGTCTTTCAGATCCATCACTTTTGCAACTCCAATCTATACACAGTTCATCGCGAACCTGGAGGGGTGAGGTAAACTATTTTACATGTATGCGTCAAATTTACAGCAATAACGTATCAAAAATATAGATTAATACATTATCAATTATAAGGTGTACGAAACAATGCGCGTACGTCGAAGACGTGGGGCCGTTGATCGAACGGTGCAGTATCATTCGAGGATGGTCCCATATCTTCGTTCCAGTGGGTTCTATGGGATTTTCCGGGTAGCATTTTTCATTTTTGATTGGGCTTTGATTACTGCATTCGTAGAGAGATGGCGCCCTAAGACGCATACATTTCGCATGCATTGTGGGGAGTGCACAATTACACTCAAGGACGTGCAGGTACAGCTTGGCTTACCTATCAAAGGTATGCCTGTGACGGGAACGACAAATACAAACTATGCTAATGTCTGCGAGAGGCTACTTGGTCGAACTCCTGTTGGAGATGACGTTATTAGTTGTAAACTTATAGTCGATTGGCTTAAGCGTAACGTACCAACAATAGATGATGATAGCGAAGATGAAAGGTAAATGTCTACTCTTTCGCATGACGAAATTGACGTCGAACAAGACATAAATGAGGATAATGAATAGGAAGATTAAGAAGACGATCAGGGCGAAGCAAACAGAGAGGTAAGAAGAAGATGAACACGACTAGAGAGTGTGCGGGAACGCACCAGAATTACTCGTCCACCACGTCCATCTACTCAGACTGAGATTGTTGTAGAGATTAGCAGACGTTCTCCTCCAGCACATTCTTCTCATCCGAGAGCGAGTAGAACAGAGACTATTGGCGAGAGTAGCCAACGATCATCCCCACCAACTCATTCTTCTCATGGGTACATTCCTGCATCGTCCACAATGCAACCGGAACCTCAAATGTTTGTACCCAGGCCGCCGATCGTGAATCTTCCTCCTTACTATTTTGATCCTTACGCACTTGGGTCTTCGTCTTCATATGCGGACCATGGAATGCCTAGACATCAAATGTATCCGTCACTGCCTCAATACATGCCGAGTCCATATACTCCACCATGTTCTAATTACAATATGCCATAAAGTGGAAATGCCTCATTCATGAACTTGTTGACCATGCCGTAGCCTCATGTTCCTTTCCCCCAACCGCATACAAGAAGCCAATATTTTGGGATGGTTCCACCACCTATTTTTGGGAGCATCAGTAGCAGAGGTGAGTCGAGTGAAGCACTAGAGGAAGAACATCAATCTACTCGACGTCATTCAATGCAAGACCAGCAACCTCAACAACCTCAACCGGATGTACAAACACATCGTCCAACTTGACATAGAGTACGTCCGGTTTGCATCACCGAGCAACAACGTCAACGTAACCGTCGTAATAGACCTACATGATGAGTTTTCTTGATGTCATGGTGATTTGTTTCATCTTATATCTTGGGTGAATGAAGTTGATTTATACAACCTTCTCATGGAATAAACTTATTTCTCATGTTTTCCATATTATTATAATGTCGTATCTATGATTACTCTTCAATATTCCATAACAAAAACTCGTCACTGTGAAATATATATATATCTCGAAACATTAGAAGATTCGAACTTATAACCTTAAAGAACTCCAATTAATTAAACAACTAGTAGCTAGCTAGGTCCTAACCAATGCATGAAACCTAGAGTCGGTTCATTGACCTCCAAGTTGGTTGGTGCTTTACTTATTTATTTTTGGTGAGTTTTAAGTACTACTTTTAAGAGTCTAGGGTACGGTATCCAAGTTCTTGAATTGATCGACTTAAAGTTCAGTGCTTAATCAATAAATTTAATCAATCTTATTGATATTATAATCATTTAATTGAAGAAAAATCTCAAGCCGAATCATATGAAAGAATATAAAGAGAGGGACTTCAATGTGAGGATGGCTAAGGCAGAGCTTTACCAAGTTAGGTGTTTTTGTAATTTGTTTATACACCTTAATTTATCGCAGCTTTTTGAGGTTAAAAGTAATTCCTTTTGTACAGGATCCTATGGAGTCTTGGCCTTTGCAATCTATAAATTTGAATTGATTCCCAAGGCCTATATAGAACTATAATATATGGTTAGTTGTTTTATTTTACATTTTAGCAGTAACTATTTGGAAGTGTTGCAACTACTTGTGTGCAAATTTACTTTCCGTAGCTTGAAAGTGTCAACTTCAGATTTTTGATATTTTGTCACTAATTAATGAGAAAAAATTACAAAAGTACTTTACCTTTTAGTTTAAACCCCGAAAAATAAGTGTGGTTTTTTTTTTTTTTCTAAAACTAGGTTGTCGCTTTTCCAACAGGCGCTATTAGTTTGGTAGATTTTTTCCGCTGACGTGGGCCCTATCCGTGAAACACAGTTGATGGTTGACGCGTGAACATGATCCGCTCAGCGCCTATGGGTTGCACAGGTTGTCCGCCTCGCAATACGTGCGTGACGTTTACATTGGCTTTATCACCTCGAGACACGTGCGTGACGTTTGCACGAGGTTGCATGGGTTGCCCACCTCATCAGACGTGCCTGACATTTGCATGAAATCTCCACCTCGACATACATGGGTGACGTTTGTATGGGTCGTCCACGTCGATATGCGTGCGCGTTGTTTACATTGGTTGTCTACCTCGAGATACGAGAGTGGCGCGGGTCATCCATCTCCATGTGCACGTGGTGGTCATAGGGGGAGAGAATTTGTATAGATAGCTCCTTTTCAAAAGGAGCTATCTATAGAGTGTAAAGGTTTGTATAGATAGCTCACCGCCACCTCACACCCTTCATAAGTGATAACACCTTTACAAAAGGTATTATTGCCTATTTTTGTGATTTCAAAGTACACCACCCTATTTTGTGAAAGGGTAGTGCTAGATGGACTTAAAAAGTCCGGACTCAAACAACCGAAATGACATAAAGACCCTTAATTTAAATTCATCATTAGTGTTTGGGGTAGAGGGTAATTAGGTCTTTTACTTAGGTAGATATCTTAAATTGTTAACAAAAAAATATTTGGGTCCGAACTTAAAAAGTCCAAATAAATTTTTTGTTTGTGAAATATAATGTAAATGTGTATTACTTTTTGAAAAACACCCAATTAATTAGCGACTCTTCAATGGTCTTGAAAAAAAAAAAAAGGGAGCTGTTCACTAAATGATTGTGATGTTGATTAGTTGTTGAAAGGAAGGCCAATAATTGGCAAAAAGTCTTAACCCTATAACAAACCTAAGTCAGGTCCATTTAATTAATATGGCATATCTCAAGCAAGAAAATCAGCTATATATGTACCATACATGTAGTTTTTGAGGCTATGCGATTGCGAGATCCACGTACTTCTAATACATACATTTGCTACGCAATTGTTGAATATGTCTGATCACGCATTAATTGAACAATGCAGGAGAAATCCTAAAGGTATAGTATCAAAAGTATGTCGCCCAATCACTTTTTATGTCGCAATGTCTTCAAGAATCTCAGCCCTATGTTAGGTTCGATTAAAATCTAACCACAAAGAAATTCAAACTAAAGCCATATTCTGGTCCTTCCTAGACATCCTCCTAGGATAGCAAGACATGCATCTATAGATATATAGACATATCCCAGCTTTCCTTGGTTGAGCTAAATAGTTGATATATAGATAGAGGACCACTTGATGCATCAGATATATATAGCAGCATGAATGGCCATAATGTAAGCAGAAGAGCATGCCCACTAATACTTCAATCTCTTGAGTTGGATAGTTTGCATTTATATTTTTGTGGGCACATAAGTTGCAAATGCTACTTTATACATATATATATATATATATATTATATATATATATATATATATATATATATATATATATATATATATATATATATATTGTCAAATTTGTTGCATTGATATTCCTAACACCCAAAAAGGGTACATCAATCTATTACATCGATGATAATATATAATTGGTCATTGGTGGGACCTCCTATAGTACCTCTACGTATTGTCAAAGTTTTTTTTTTTTTTTTTTTTTTTTTTTTTTTTTTTTTTATGCTTAGTTTTTCATACGGTTTCCCCTAAACCCCAAGACCCCCTATAGTACCCTTACATATTGTCAAAAATATTTTTTGTTATGCTTAGTTTTTCATACTAATATATTTTTTTTTTTGGAAAAAAAAGTTAAGGTTAAAGTTTGCCCCTTAACAAAATTTTCCGATTCCGCCACTGTACTTGATTACATTATTTTTGAGAATTATGCATCCATATGGAGGTACTAATTGAAATTATGGTTAGTTCTCTCAAAAACAAAATAAAATATAATTATGGTTAGAAAATAGCAAAAAAAAAAAAATCTCAATTACAGCCCCATTTTCTAACATTCTCTTCATTTTTACTACTTAAAGGAATTTGGAGAGAGTGATTTTCCTATATTGGAAGGAAGTTAACTTCACCACATGGAGATTCTTAACTTTCGTGAGTAAACCCAAATGCAAGTTGGTATCTCACACTTAAACTAATAAAGCATTATGCTTTATTCCATTTTATCAACGAGGGATGATTGTTTTGCTTTCATCTATTCCATTTTATCGGTGTAGGATGATTACTTTCAACACTCCCCCTCTAGTCCATCGACGCCGGCTTAGTTGTGACGCACTCATCCCCCTCTGGTTTAACGACATCGGAGAGATATATGAGAGAGTCTAAATGTGGGCGTATGGTTTGGAGAGAATGATTTCACCAAAATATTAAGGCAAGTCGATGACTCGTATACTCAAAACTTATAGCCATTATGCTCTATTCCACTTTATCAATATAGGATGATTATTTTCGAGGGATGGGTGCACATATATTACAACATAAAAAGCGTATATTATAATAACGATGCGACTTCAACCCACATATTACACGTATAGAGATCTATGTAAATTCACATATCGAGGTGCACGTGAATAACTTTGTAAGTCAATGAATCTCGGGGTGTGCTATTGTCACACACTTTATTTTATGCTACTTGTGAAACAGTCAAATTAAAGTCAAGTTAGCGCTACTAGCTGTAATTAAATGAGATGTCATAGTCAACCTTGAAAAGGATCCATCCTGCAATTCATTAAAAATGATTGAAGTTGAAAACATATAATTTTGGCTACCAATGATAAGAGGGGCTGCCCTCAATGTCTATTAATTTTCCAATCATTTATCACTATTCATTAGGATCTAGGATATAGCTAGTAACCCTAAAGTAGGACCATTGTACATAAGCTGTAACCTAGTTAAAGTAGGATATTTGAGCCCCTTGTTAGTGGTCCTTGGTCCTTCATTTATAACAAAGAGGTGACATCGATCAAATCTTTGGAAACGTGGTTGTGAAGTTCGTGACGATTGAGTGGATAAAACTCAATATCGTTTAATCAATAATTTCAAATTCGAGCCCTAGACAAAGAGAACCTTGATTGAAAGGCTTATCTTATATAGGAACCGTGTTTAATGAGTTGGCTTCAAAAAAATATAGATCGAACTTGTTTATTATATGCTCACGAGAAACAACTCATTGCCGTTTCTCATTGCCCCTTAAGAGATGCCTTTGCCACAATTGTAAGCTCTCATAAAAAAACTTAAGAGATTATCAAGTCACATCATCGACAAGGCATTAAATAGAGCTGAATAGAAACATAAGATCCATATACATTGTAGACCCAACTGAGGTTGTACTGAGGATTGGTTGTTGTTATTGTTGCTTTATAATTTCATGATTCGAATACTTCCAGCTATAAAGAGTGACAAAAGTTACACTGGCTATCAACTTTTCGTAATCCTCCCTTAATTTCTAGGAATGCATGAATAATAAGCATGATACTTCCTCCCTTGTTAAATAGGCTAATACAAAAGATTATCTCAGATCTATCTCAAACTTCACTTTTTGATCTCAATTTTATCCCACCCAAAATTGTAACGAACTTGTACGCATGTGGAAGAACGAATTGATAAAATGAGCTCAATCAAGCATCAACATATGAAGGTGCTTCTAATTAATCTCAACAAAATTTGTTGAGCTCTACATAAAACACCAGAATTTGTGAAGTTTGGAATAGATATGAAACAATCTTTTGTTCCGAAGAGATATGAGACATATATGGAGTCAACCCATGAACAAGAAGAAAAGAAAAAAAAAAGAATATTGATGGTGGAGAATTCTTTGTTTGTGTGAGCGTGGAACTTCTGTAAAAATTAATATGATTTGAACTTGAAACCAGAAATTATGTCCAACTATGAGAACCTTTTAGACACCATCAGAGGAATTCTGATTTAACTGCTCATCCTGGTCCTCTTGAATACCTGTCCTTGCAAAATAAATCTCACATGGGATGCCAGCAATTAAGAGATCAACTTCTAACCAAATATTACTTTTAGTGTGCGCCCATTTCTTATAATGTTTTGCATATCAATTATTCCAACTTTTCCTTCCATTTCAGCAAAAAAAAGTACTTGCATAAATCAGTTCTTTAGAGAAAAAAAGGAATATCTATATATAATAGTAAGGTTGGAATGAGTAGTTGGAAACCGATGCTAGGTCACTTAATTGTTCTCAAACTTGAGCTCTAACAACACAAAATTATCTTAAGAGACCTTTTATCGTCTCTGTAAATAGACGATCTAAACTAGTTGGGGCAATTTTCTTCGTTCCAAGTCCAGGCATGGAGGTGCACCTACCTAAGACGGGAGGATTGTTATGTTTACTTACCTCTTCAAATGAAGAAAGATTGTTGTTACTCTTCAACTTAAATTAATTCTATTTCTTCTAGTGATTCTAGTGCTTTACCACTTTTTTTTTTATGGTATAGTGTTCTACATTACTTTGACTTAATAGACACACACCACACTACAAGAAATATGTCTTAGAAAGTCAAAAAATTCGAACTAGGGCCTCTTAAAGTTACAAGTGAACAACTACTAAATCTCAACCGCTACAGCAAGACATAGTTGGTCATTCGCTATTTTGTTCTTCAAGACACAATGAGACATAATGAATTATACACGGCTAAAACTAAAGCACCTATCTATAATAAAATAATCTACACATGTACAAGTATAAATATAATTGTAATAATAAATGAAAAGGAGAAATCTAAGAAGCTTTTACAGGAGTGTGACTTGTCCAAAGGTTTCCTAAGAAAATAATTCTAAAGACCACAGCTCCAACAGAGAAACAGTCCATAATTCTCTCTCGCTAAGTGGTCCAGAAGCTACAGATTTATGGAATCACTATGTTCATAGCTTTTGATGCTTGGACCATAAAACCATTATGAGGTACGTGTGTGGCTATACTTTCTTGACAACCTCACCAAGTAATTCCTAATAACTTACTCCAAGAAGCATCTGTGGCTCATAGTGCCAGCAAGTCTCACCTGAAAGGTCACACTTCAAGATTTGTTTTTCAGAAAGTGAAATCTTTATTTTTCTTCAGCCTTTAAAGGGAGTGTCTGGTATGAAAACATTACTTAATCTGTGTCAGACCCACCCCCAAGAAACTCTCTTTTTATTGTTTGTTATGTCTGTTTTCATCTTAAACCAGTTGTCAAGCAAAGACTCTATCTATCTATCTACCAATCTCCATAAGAAGTCATAGTCCAAGTATGGTGAAATATGCTACTTGGTAAAGATGGGACCATACACTCATTGTGTCTGAGTGTTATGGGCAATGAAAAGCTCCCAACACCAAAAACTGGTCTAACTGCTCTTTTTTTTTTGCTTTCTTTTCCTCCCCTTCTCTTTCTATATCCTCATAATTGAAGGGTCCCATGGTCCCTAAAATGGGATTCTACATTCTAGGTTCTTCAGCCACCAGACCACCATGTCTGCCACTATCTACAAACGGTGACAAACCATGAAAACAGATACATTCCCTAGATAAGCTTTAATACTTTAATGAGCATTTCCTCTTTTGTAAGGACAATTCAGTTAAATGTGATTAAACTTGCAGTAGACACTAGACATATTCTTCATACAAGTTTGGATCCTAACTCAATCTTGTCTTCTTGATAGAGAAGAGAAGAGCCATTTGAATATATACACAGCAAGTTCATCTGGATTGTCTCTGAATCCCTAAATCATTGGGTTTCAATCTTCACTTCCACAATAATTACTTAAATCAAACCATAGACAACCATTGGCAAAAGATTCAAGAGATTTAAGAGATTACCAAAGCTAGAACAGAACTAAAGTTGCAGAAAAAATATGCTACCTCAGGTTTATAAAGTTCATCAAACCATAGACAACCATTGGCAAAAGATTTAAGAGATTACCAAATCACATCATCAACAACATTTAATTGAACTGAAGGAAAATATTAGACACACGTAGACAATCACAACTAATTTGGAAATGAAGCTTTGTTGTGGTCGTATGATTGTATCCACCCATAGACAAGCCATAAGTACACAATATGGGCAGATGATGATGTTATTTAAATATTCAGTTTGAAGCATTTCTAGATAAAATAATAGGTAATTTTTTATACGATGGAAAAGTACCAACATAGAGAACTAAAAAAAGTCATCACCAGTTACAGAAACTCACACAAGGGCTTTCAGAATAATTTTAGTCGTGCGAGCGAATCACATAAAAAGCAGCACATCTTTGTCAAATTTATCATTGTAGTTGATTTCTTCACACAAATAATTCAGTTCTCACTCTCAGGTAAATAACATTATATTTTCGGTTAAGAACAGAAAGAGTCCTGTTTGGACACATCTTAAATAAGTCAGGCATCCTTATTTCTTTAATTCATTAACAAGAAAGAAAATTTCAACAGTAAACAGCCACACTAGCTATATATCAGAAATCACCAAAAGCAGACTGCGAAAGATCTGTAGGGATGGACTGCAAAAAATTTATACAATATTGGTAAATAATGGATCCACCAATAATGGTAAAAACCCAATTATAGTTTTTACTCACAAAACAAGAATGATCATATCTATATGTAAAATACACATTCTCAAGCATTAGTTTAAGAACAATCAATAGATCTGGATCTGGGTATCATCAAGCATCAGGTCACAACTATTTAACTAGTAAAAAGAAAGCCAGACGTTAATCAGATGCATGCCAAACCATCAAATAAATAGAAAGAGAACTAAATTGAGTTTAATAAAACAGGATTGCATAGGAAACTCTGCTATTAATACAAAGCCGTGTCATCGGTCAAAGATATGAAAGTACAATTTGCCTAGAAAAGATGAAAACAATAGAATCACACATAAAGAGAACTAAAAGATAAAGAAATTATGATTTACAGCTTCACATGGGCAAACCATCAAATTTTAGTGTCAAACATCTTTATTTCTTCCTGAACCTCTATTGTGGAATCTATGAGCGAAAGCTCTTCCATTACATAGTGAGATTTCTTTCTGAGCATTAACTGAACAAAAGTTCAAAACAAATACAGATCATAGAGATTGGTAACCAAATACCTTCAACTACAATATACAGCATTACTTGATCAGATATATTAGAAATCCTGATGGCATTACATGAACTGTGTACGCTATTTCGATCTGAAAAATTCCATTAGACGCCTTCATTCAAGAAGATTAACAAATCCAAGCAGCGGAGATTCGATAAACTTTTCAATCTAATTCACAGCTCTAACACTGCTAAATTTTTCCCAACGAAAACTCTGAACTTAACAAAGAAGGTTGATGGTGGGTAAACAGATTACCTCATCAGCTGCTACACATTATTGGCTTTCAAAACGAATTCATCTCGAGGCAGTAAGTTCTTCTTTTCACAAGCAGCTTCGCCGCAGTTCCATAAGGCTCATCGAACACAGTGGAAACCCAAGACCCATCTGAGATGTCCTTCTTCGTCCCTGCTGTTACCTCACTCGGGCGAATACCCACCAATGTGGCGCCTTTCAAAACCATCCCATTAGGCAATTCCAAATGAGGGGCGTACCAGAGCCTCATGTTCAATGCCGGAACAAGAGTTCGTTTCGATGCCGTGGAAGCAGACAAAGGCTTGACTCTCAGCTCTTCAAGCTGGTCTTTGTTCATACACAACACACCTTGCCCATCAGCATCAGTCAATACCAGGCTATCAAGCGTCGGGTGCTCTGCAATTATCGGCTGAAGCAAGTAATGCCTCGCCGAAGCAGCAATTAAAGAGCTGATAGTCCACACAACCCTCAATTTCAGACCTCCACTCGTGTAAAAAGAGTCTGGAATTCCCCCATTGTCATCACTATTCCCATTGTCATCACCATTACCAATTGAAGACCCTTTGTTGTTAGTCCCAACCGCGGGGACATTGTTTGTCGGGTGAATCACAGATGATGCACCCAATATCACACAATTGTCAAGAGTTGATCCAAAATCAGCCCTCCATTTCAGCAACACCCCATCATCAATCCCCAATTCGCCACTCGGCAAATCGATCCGAAGCCGTCTAATTTCACAGAAACTCCTCAATACCTGCGTCGGCGAGTGGTGCGTCACGCCTCCTCCTCCTCCTCCTCCTCCTCCACCACACCCCCAGACCCCTCCCCATCATCCTCCACAACTCCCACCGCCGCCGTCAAAGACCCCGCCTTTTTCGGTCCAATGAACTGCCCCAGTGCCTGAATTGGCTTAATTATACTACCCAACAAAACCCTAACAAGATTCGACAAAAGACTGCGAGACTTATCGCAAGAACCCAACCTCGACAACGAAGACGAAGACGGATCATCATCAGAAACCACACAATCAACTCTAACAACGACGTTGTCTACCTGAGCGACCAATCCATGGAACCTCCGCGAGACGACGCAGCATCGGCCCAGCGCCTTCACGTCGCCAATCTTGTTGAACACGATTAGGAGGATCGAGTCCGGTAGCCTGTCGAAATGATCGATCTTGGTACCGATCAGCTCCTCGTCTTCCATGGAATCTGATCGGATTGGAGAGCAAATCATGGGTTTGGTCGAATTCGGGGGTTCAGATCCATAGATCTGATGATTCATTCAATCTGGTTTTTTTGGGGAATTGAAAGGTTGGGGATTAGGGTTGGAGAGGATTGGATCTGGGATGGAGCAGATTGGGAGGATCGGATCCGACGGATTTGGGTGGGAAATTTGGGGAAGAATTCGAAACCCTAACCCTAACCCTAGAAAATTTAGAGAGAGAGAGAGAGAGAGGTTTGTTGATGAAACTCAGAGCTGGTTGAAGAGGGCAAGAGAGATGAGAAGACAGACGAAGAGAGAGACACGGAGGGGAGCTTTTTTTATATGATTATTTCTTTATTTATTTATGGGTTTTTTTTTTTTCATGACTATACTTCGAATTTTTATTTTTATTTTATTTTTTTCAATCTACTCATCAGTACCTAAGCTGACACCGACCATTACTAACCTGAACTTGCTTCAAGCCGGCCCGCAATGGGGTAAAGAATTCTCACGCTAAATGAGCCAAATGTCTTTTTTGGTAGAGTTCGAGCTCCAGCTCGAGCATAACTTAAGAAACTTTAGTGTCGAACTACTTGAACCAACTAATTATTGGTACTGACTTTTTTTTTTTTAATCTTTCAAAAAGAAGAATCTGAAATCGTGTTTAAATTTTTTTTTTTTTTTGAAGCTACTAAAGGTACCTTATTTTAGAAATCGAGTTTGGGTACATAGCGATCATGCACCATCCATACACTTCAAGATACTCATCCGAGGTGTATCGGACAGTGCAGGACTGTAGGTGTTTTAAGTATGTGTCTAAAGTGTGTAATCCAATCATTTTCCTTTTTTTAATTTTAATATATCACATCAATTGTTTAACTACTAAGTAAGCTCTTATAACTCAAGCTCAAATCGTTTGGTTGGGCTTAACATCAATACAAGTCCGATGTGACAACTGCTTTGGAAGCTTTAGCAACACCACACCTCCATCTAATAGCTAATTCAGACCATAAAATCCTTTCTTTCTGTAAATAATCAATCTAGCTGACTACATTTATCTCTGACCGACCTAGTTTTTTTTATTTTATTATTATTATTATTATTTTATGATGTTTAGTTTTAGATTTAGATTTAGGGTTGTTTTTAAGAAAAGTTGTCTCATTTGATCTAGTCAAGGGTTTAGGGCTATGCTCTAGTCAACTGAAGTGAATACTTATTGATTTTTTTTTTTATGCATGAAATATACTAATCGTTAAACCTACTTTGACTAATGAGTTTGAATTTATATGAGAGTTTTTAAAATTTTTATTAAAATTTAAAAGATATTAAAATAATTTTACAATTAATTATTTTTACTTCATTAATTGCTTATTGCTTGAAGATTAATTTTACAATGTTTATTAATCCTATTTGGCAAAAAAAACATTGATATTTAATAATATCATTTAATTTATTTGTGCGATTTTTTGACGAAGTGTAAGATTGTCAAAGTTGTTACATTAATATCTATTTGAAAATATCAAGTGCAATCATTTAATTATTTGCTGCAAATACACAATATATATATACACACACACGAATGACATATTTTGCATAATTCAAAACACGTTTGACAATTTCCATTTGACCAATAAGAAAGCACGTTTGATTATACAAAACCAATGGATAGAAAATGAACATGTACGCGTTCCAGTGTGACGAATCTTCTTCCTTTAAAGGATAAGTCAATTGAGTGTCCCTGTTATCATTTTGGAACATGTTAATCCATCTAGAAGCTTTGTAGTTGTTTCTTTTATATGTCAATCGGTATCTAAAAAAACTTGATTATTCCCACGAGACCTTGATGCAACGGACCGGAGCATATTCCAGTGAGTCAGATAATCTTGACGCAGCAGAGAATCAAACTTGGGATTGTGCGCCTAACCCACACAATCTCAAGCTCACTCTTACCATTGGGTCAAATTCTCTGGGTTGCGGTTGTTGAAGAAGACTTGTCAAGGTAATTCATAATGCTAGCGTAACTTCAATCGGGCACGTGATAGGTTATAAGGTTAGAAATTCAATATTTTGGAAAGATTTTATATTAAGTTATATTTAGAATTATTGTAGTCGGTTGTGAATCTTGTAATATATTTAGCATGTGACTAATTTTGGAAATATTTATTAAGGTTAGTATTTAAAGAGAAGTAAATTTATTATTGAGTAAGGAAGCAGGAAAATAAAATCAATCTCAATGTATCTCCCCTTCTATTGTTCTAAGAGCCCATCTAAAGTTTGAATTGAGAATTATCACTTTAGTTCGTATTAGCAAACACGCTTGTGCACGTTTCTTCAATACGTTTCTTCAATATTCCTTGAGATGCATATATATGCACAAGCATCTCGATGAAAATGAAAGGACAAACACATGCGTGTCTGACCCGTAGCATCCCCTATCTCGATTAGGGCAATACCCGGCTTGAAACACTAATTAAGCCTCGATACACTAGCCAAACTCAACTAAAACCATCAGCTTGACCTTTCGTACCTAATAAATATAGCTTGTATATCTCGAAATATCGAATAAAAAGAAGTAGAATACGCAGCGGAATTAAATTTTTTCGATAAATCCAAAAGATATACAAATATGCAAAATCACCAGAATAAACCTCGATTACAATACTGTATCCCAACCTTATTATACTACGTAAAATATAGTTCAGATACTATAGAGATATAAAAAAATTTATTACATCGAAGAGAAGTACCAAAACACCTATATATATTCTCTATGCCATTTCGTGAAATGTCTTGCGATGTACCTGAAATATTTAAAGGGATGAGCGCTCCAACTTGCTCAGTAAGTGATGCTCACATACTCATCAACTATCTACCAATAGCCAATGAGATAAATGAATAACATATGAACCAAAATAGCTATTCAGGGCAACATAATCCATATAAATAATATATAATCAGACGCAAGTAGCTCGGTGCATTGCACAAGTACTATGACCTTTTATTTCAATTTTAATTAAAACCAGAGTCTTTTCCTCCTCTATATGATAATACAACCTACGGAGTCCACACATTAACCGATGTGAGCTCCTATAAAGTGTATTTAAATATAATTGAGATTCCAACTCTAATAGGATAGTGAATGAACAACATTCCAATTATCTCTTTTATTAGAGGTTGGTACTTATTTACCTTCCTCTTTATACTCATCATTAGAGGTCGGTATTTATCCACCTTCCTCTTTGTGTTTATTGGAGGTTGGTATTTATTCACCCTCCTTATTACATTCAACAGAGGTTGGTACTTATCCACTTTCTTCATTGTTTTCAACATAGATATGTACCTATCCACCTATCTTTGTAGCATCCCCTATCCCGATTAGGTAATACATGCAACAACCCCATTTTCCCACAAACTGAGCCCCACTTGGCCTAAGCCCATGTGGACCCTCGAACCAGCCTCGCAAGGTCAACACATGCATAATAAGCCTTCTGATCTATCCATATAAGTAAATTCATAATTTTATGTTGAGTTATTAATATTTTTCAAGTTTTACATGTTAGCGGAAACGACTAATACATTAAATAACTCAACAATAAAGTAAAAGAGTCGAACACCTAAATGTGGAACCATGTAACATGTGTACTCATATATATCTGGTGTTAGGTGTAATAACTAAGCAAAATGATATACAAGTCATGTGTATCTCTCAACCCAAAAAAATATCCCACTTATGATAAAACAACATATATAAGTAATACAAAAAGTCAAAAACCTACAAAAGTGAATAGAGGAGGATCGCTCCAATATCCTCATAGTAGATCGTCAAGTATCGTCGCCTCGCCCTTGCTCGGCTGCATATTTGTACTCGGTCAAACACAAGAATAACGAGTCCAGTAAAGTAAAAACCAATAAGATCTAAATAGTAATTCAAAATAAATAAAGTACTCTAAAAGTCATGCGGATAGAAAGAAACTATAAGGAATGCAAAATAATAAGACCGTATAAAAAATGAAAGTACAACGAGAAATGAATGTCAAAAGAAACAATAAAGAGGTGCCCAAATAATCTAAGACCACCGAGTGCGGGTGCCACAAGGTTGGGGTCATAGAGTCGTGGTAACGCCAAGCAGACTCGGGTTCTAGGACGTGACATCGCTTGTCATACTTAGACCGTCGCGAGTGAGGGATATCAACGGTGCCTCAGATAAAACACATCTCATTCCGACCAAATACTCAAATGACTTAAGGTCATGACCCTAATTGCAAGCCAATAACCACTCCATCAGAGACACTCTCATGACTCACTTGGCCCTCGGACACTCATAGATGGGTGGGAATTCCAAGAAAGGGACACAATACAATATCAATAAAATATAAGATCAAATGAACTACCGTGCATTTCTTAGCTAGTTTTACTTACCTCGGATCCACACTATAACGTCCTCGCTGCTCTGACAATCTCCCCAAACTGACACTCGGTACTCGAAACTAGTATCATAGGTTCTTGGTATCAATTTACAATAAACTAGGTGTGTTTGAGCCTATTTAATAAAGTTTGGATTTTAATCCTTAAATTGTTCAAAATAAGAAAATCATATGGTGACACGCTTTTCAGGGAATATTTTCTGTGTAAAAATCCCCGAAAACCCCAAAGCCAACTTTCCTATAATTTCTTAAATTTTTTTTTCTATTTTTCCCAATTTTTTTCTAAATCTTCTTGAGTTTTTTCTGATTTCTTTATTATATATATATATTTTTATTATTATTATTATTATTATTATTATTATTATTATTATTATTATTATTATTATTATTATTATTATTATTATTATTATTATTATTATTATTATTATTATTTTTGGTTTGGATTCTTGGGTCGGGTTCGATTCGATCGGTTAATGAATCGGTTCGGTCCAGCCACCTTGGGGTGGCCCGCCCACCCCGGTTGGCTTGCCGTGCACAACACTCCCCCCAGTTCGTAAGAATGAATGTTCGTTCTTTACTCTTTTTTTTCTTTTTCTTTCTTTCTTTTTTTCTTTCTTATTTGCTTCATTTTCTTCATTAAAGAACCAATAACCAATATAAATTGACCTCATCTATTAGACATTAAATTCCTAAATCTCTACACATTAGCAAATTCACACAGATGAAGACATTCATCTCAAGAACCACCATACTCCAACACATACATACTAAGCATATCCTTTAATACCTGAATCAACCGCTCCGACAGTCCATCCGTTTGTGGGAGATAAACGGTACTCAAATCTAATTTGGTGTCAAACAGTGCCTGCATGCTTTGCCAAATCGTGATGTGAACTGTGATCCTCTATCTGACACGATGAATAATGAAACTCTGTGTAACATGACAATCTCCCTCTCGTATAAAACAACTACCTTATCCATTGTGATGGCCCCAAATTTCGAGGCAAATGAGGCACCGCCATATCGCCAGACAAGTCACCAGGTCACGTCACGTCACTTGCACACATGTCCATAACGACTCGCGAACTAACTATCTAGAAATCCAACTTAGTCAATTTCGTTGTTTAAAAAGTTATTTTGTCGAAATATACTAAGTTGAGAAGTTTTACAACTTCATTTGTTTATTTTGATTTTTTAGGTTATTTTTAATAACGGAAGTCTTAGTAATATGCAAATAAATAGTAAAAACAAGTTTTGCATTAATTAACAACCTATGAGGTAAAAACTGGCAAAAGGATACCATGTATATCAATAAAGGCGACAAAAGGTATAACAAGTGTCAATATACATGTATCATGTAATAATATTCTAAAATGATCCAAAAAATAGCATATATATATATATATATAAATACAAACATTTATGAGTGAAGCTAGTGGAGGCGTTCTAAATTAGAGGTAGTTGCCAAGCACCACCTTCCCTTGGCTCGTCGTAGGATCTGGCTTGCCACAAAAATAATGACAAGTTCCAATGAGTAAATCACAGAGAGATTCAGTTAGTATTCACAAGAAATCCAAGAAAAATGCTACAATTCATGCATATAAAGTAAATGAACAAGAGTGTAAAACATGAATATAAGTTGTGAGATAATTAAGAATATGGAAAGCGAGTGAGGTGTATAATTGTGGAGCCCTGGGATGAAAATAGTAAACCTAGAAGGCTTGGAGGCAAGGAAATCCACGCCCCTTTTCACGGTAGAAATGAAGAACTCTATTGGTTGGAAGGCAGACTTCCGCCCAACGCCTCAAATGAGAGGAACTCTGCGATGGAGGCGAGCCTCACGTCAACCCATTCTCGAGATCATCGACTCGTGGAGAGGAACTTCACGCATATTCTAAAGTATGACCAACACCGTAGCTATAATCATATCGTCATCTACGAGAGATCCGGAAATGGGCCATACCGTCCCTTTGACCATACACAAACACAAGCGGGAATAGAGTAAACATGCAAGCCCAACTGAAATGAATCGTCTCTCCAGAGACGTCTTTCTTTTTTGTATTTAATTTTTTTATTTATTTCAACAATATCTTTAACAACAATAACCATCTCAACATCAATACCAACAACAAAACTATAACAACATCATTTAAGCTTAAATCTCTCCAAAGATTTCAACAACAACAACCAACACTTACCTCGGTCTTGGTAGGTCCATCAACAAGATACACCGAGCGAAAAACACCGCGAGAGTGGTGAGAGACCGAGTTGAAGGTGGGAAGAGAGCTTGGTAAGAGTGAGATTAATTGAGATGGAGAGGTTTTGTTGGAGAAGAATAAGAAAATGAGATGGAGAGAATGAGAATCGATTAGAGAAATAGAGGGAGTGATAAAAAGAGTTATTTATTTATTTATTTGAAGATAAGAGAGGAAGTGATGTGAAGGTGATGTGATATGTGATGTAAAGGGTGATGTGACCTTTAAACCCCGACTACCATATACCCGCATTATGCACACCATGTAGTGTCTCACACTCTTGTAACTATACGCGCATAACGCAGCCAAATAAAAATCCCAACACTAGTGTTACACAAATATTTAATATTAATACAATAAATTAACACATGTCACACAAAAATAATCAAAATTACCTCGTTAAGCATGCCCTAGACGTTTATGCTGCGTCCACGTAGGTCCGAGCTTAGAGTCATAATTTGTGATTAATCAATTAATTAGGATTAATTAAGGCGAGCTGTTACATACACATTGTGTGTCGTCGATACTGGTAAAAAAATGCACAAGTTTAGCCAACCTCTCCATAATCACCCGTATGCTATCATGTTCGTGATGAGATCGAGGTAATCCACTGATAAAATCCATTGCAATATGCTCCCACTTCCATCGAGAATGGGAAGTTGTTGTAATAATCCTCCGGGTCTCCGATGCTAAGCCTTAACTCGCTGGCATATCTCACATGCTCGATTGTAATCACTAACATCAGTCTTCATCCCCGTCCACTAGAATAAATGATGCATATCCGCATACATCTTAGTCCGACCTGGATAAATAGTAAAACGTGAGTGTTGAGCCTCTTGAAGTATCTCGTAACAAATCTCAGCCATTGATGGAATCTATAGTCTCCCTATAAATCTCAAGCATGAGTCTGTTGAATGACTCCACTCTGGGTGATCAACACTCTAAGCTAACTTGTTAAACCTCTAATACTACTCATCCGCTTGCTGACCCTCAAGTACACTCTATATAGACATTATTTGAGTCCTTATTTGCCCACAAATCAACACTTTGGTAGTGGTCGGTATATCAACTGAATTCATCAACTGGACTGCCTCGAGTAACCCATACTCGTGTGTCATGTGGCAAGTCACTACCTCTGGATCTGCTCATCTCCGCTCAATGCATCTGCCATGACATTGACCTTCTTTGGGTAGTACTCCAAAGAGAAATCATAATCCATAAGGAACTCTAGCCAACGCCTCTGTCTCGTATTCAAGTCCTTCTAAGTGAATATGTATTTCAAACTCTTATGGTTAGTAAACAACGTCAATATCTTTCCGTAGAGGTAATGACGCCAAATCTTTAATGCAAAAACCACTACTGCTAACTCCAAGTCTTAAATAGGGTAATTCTTTTCATGAATCTTCAACTGTCGGGATGTGTAAGCTATCATTCTACCATTCTGCACCAAAACATAGCCCAAACTGATTTTAGAAGCATCGGTGTTCACCTCAAAACCCTTTCCCGACTCTAGTAATACCAAATACTGGCATGGTAGTTAATCGTTCATTCATAGTTTTGAAAGCTTGCTCACAACTATCATTCCATCGAGACTTGACTTCCTTATTCGTTAACTATGTCATCGGCGTGACAATCTTGAAAAACCCTAAATAAACCATCTGTAGTAGCTTGCCAATCCCAAAAACTACGAATATATGTCACTGATGTCGGTGTAGGACAATCGATCATTGCTCTAATCTTAGTAGGTCCACTGACACTCCGCTGGATCCTACAATATGCCTAAGAAATCCAACCTCTGTGGGTTAAAACTCGCACTTACTGAACTTAGCGTACAGTCTATGCTCCCTCCACGTCTTCAGGACTGTTCAGAGGTGTCCCTCATGATCCTCATGAGTTCTAGAATATATGAGAATGTCGTCGATGAACACTATCAAGAATCTATCCAAATACTCTCTTAATATTCGATGCATAAGACCCATGAACATTGTTGAGGCATTCGTTAGTCCAAAAGGCATGACGATAAACTGGTAGTGCCCATATCTCTGCGAAAATCGCGTCTTCTCCATATTCTCATCTCAAATCCTCAACCGGTGGTATCCTGATCTCAAATCAATATTCGAGAAACACTGTGCCCCTGCTAGCTGATCAAACAAGTCATCAATATGTGGGAACAAATACTTATTCTTCACTGTAACTCTTTTGAGGTATCGGTAGTTAATGCAAAGTCTTAAAATGTCGTCTTTATTCTTGACAAACAATATTGATGCACCCTAAGGTGACATGTTTGGACCTATGAATCCCAACTCCAACAGCTCATTTAGCTGGGTCCTTAACTCTTATAGAACCTTAGGAGCCATCCTGTATGACAAAATCTATATGGGTTTGGTCCCGGGATCAAGTCTATGATGAATTCGATCTCTTTGGGCGGTAGTAATCCTGGTAGCTCTACGGGGTAAAAAATCCAAAAACTCGCATATAATAGGCACCTCCTCCATCCTCGTCTCAACATTCTCGATCGTACTTAAAATACTAGCAAAATTCTTGAGATATGAACTTGTGGCCACTATGGCTCGGATGATCGGTAATGTGGGTCAAAGTCCCCTGAAAGCTAAACTCTGCTCAGTCCAAAAGCCAAAATGTGACCACCTTGCTAAAACACTCAAGTTGTGCATGGTATGCGACAAACCAATCCATGCCTGATAAGACATCAAACTCTAGAAACTCCAATATCCTCAAGTCTGCGAGCATCTCATGTCCCTCTATCTCAACTGGGAAGTCAACACATATTAGGTTCGGGTATATCTTGTCCCTAGCAGTTGTGCTGAGGATTAAAGTTTGCTTTAGGTCTCAATCCTAACTCATTAATCACATACGATATACGGTAGACCCCGAATCAATCATAGTATGCATAAATCGACTACAAATATAAATCATACCGTCGATAAGGTTACAGGTGGTAGAAGGATTCGATGTAGTGATGGCATGAACCTGCTCTCTATGCTCCTGAGGCTGAGCCATGCCTAATTGTGGACAAGTACTGACGAAGTGCTCTATCTGTCCACACTTAAAACATGCTCGGTGTGGTCTCGGCCCTGGTGGAAGCCGCTATCCATATCCCTGTGTCTGACTGGACCTTTGTCCCTGTCCCTGGTCATATCTTTGTACTTGTCTCTGGTCATATCTCTGTCCCTGGCCCTGTCCGTACCTTTGCCCTTGACCACCTCCTTTACTTTTACTATGCCGTCCCTAAGTGTACTAGCTGCTGTGGTATACCGGCATAATTTCATGTCAAAGTAGACGGTATTGGCGCCGTGTGCGCTGGATGGGATGGTGGCGCCATAGATCCTGTAGTGGCCCCAAATTCCATGTCGCCTTTCTACAGCCACGTCGCATCCCACGACACTAAGCCTTGACACGTCATGACCCGCTTATCCTTGACATTCCACTACCTACATGACTACTTACACTTTTCCATTTTATCCTAACTTAGCTAATTAATTTTCATATAATTATTAATGACTTTATTAGCTAGTTAATCAATTTATCAAGTTATAGTGAAATTTTACAGCAGGAAGTCTTAATTTAAGTAAGTTATACAGTATTACACAATTTTAAGTAGTGGAAAACCCGACAAAAGATATATATATATATATCAAGGCGAGCTAGGTATAACAAAATTTCCATATACATGTAATCAGTGTTCCATGGTCCCCAAAACCCAACAAAAATAAAACAAATACATACTGATATCACACATGAGCTGGCTCCACAATCTTAGAGGTGGTCGCCCAGTACCTCCTTACCCTTGCCCTTGCTAGTTGAAGGATCTGTAGTCATTCACACAACAAATACAATGACGAGTCAAGTGAGTAAAATCCCAAGAGAAATCCATACAATATTCATTAAATAAAACTTGTAATCTATGAGACATGCGAATATAACACCTGACAACAATATGTCATATTCCTATGAGTGCAGGCAACACATGACAAGCAAAGATTAGTAGCGTGTAATAAATAAACAACATATACCCATTAAACTAGCTCAAAAAATAAAACATTAATCAATAAACATCCGTATAATCATGAGAAAACCTTAACCTACACCACCCATTAATCGATAAATTGAATAGGAACCACATATATACTTACAAGCTTACAGTGACTAAATTCCAACTTCAGTAAACGACATGGTCCCTTCCCGACGTTGTTACACATTAAGACCACCCTAATCTCTGCCGACAGTCGTAGATATATTCTAGTGTCATCGACACGAGCACTATCACAAGTAACTCGTGCATGTGATTTAGCCACAACCAATATATACACACATCGAAATGGGAGTGAAAACCTCATGTGTGCCCACCAACAGTCACACATGAAAAACGAAATCGATAAACTAAATCATGAACTATGTGAGGCATTCCAATAGTTTTACGCATAGTAATCCACGTTCCGACTTCCCCGGACTTTCGTATTCGACTCGACTAGCTCCCCGATGCCCGAGCTACAGTCCCCTAAGGCCCTGAAGTCCAATTTTACATGTTTTGTATATTCGTAGGTTTTTGGGATATGTATTAAGTCACAAATCCCGAATTAGCCCTTAAATTCAGTTTTCTGTCTGTCGTTAGCGAGCTATGTAGTGATAGTGCGCTAGGTAATTGATGTAGCATGCTACTGTTCTCAGGACAAAGAATAGTTGGAATCCCAGAACCATTAGTGCGCTAACCATTCGAGGTAGCAAAGCTACCTAGCCTCTTGGGACAGAATTCGCAAGTCGAGAATTCTATTTTCCCCTTCAGATCTACTTACCTAAACTTATCTAATACACTATCCATACCTAATTTACACCAAAACAACAACTACACAACCTCAAAACAACAATTTGATAAAAACTCTAACAAATGAGTTCATTAGATATAGGAGATGATGGAGATGACGATTACCTTAGTTTAAATCCTCTAATTTGCGTTCCAAAGCCTTGAAATCCAACTCTCCAGAACCTCTTCTTCTTTTCCAACAAATTTAAATAATTTGGTTTTGTTTTGCATGTGTTGATCAAGCTCATCTTATATATCAATGTAAGATTGTTTCCTAGCCCTTTATCCTCATGTATTTACGTATCCCGAAGATTATCTAGTGGTTCACCGCTAGCCACTAATCCCACTCACTCCCACTAACTCTCTTCAAGTGACACTAATAGTTACTCCCTTTGGTTCCTAGATATGCTAATGTGTATCTCAAGAACAATCCTATAGTTTACAATTAATTAACCAAACTATAGGCCTTGATTTATTTGGTTTAATTACTTAGCTTAGGCTCATTATAATACTTAAGGTTAGTGTTTTATTTATCAAAACTAACCAACTTATGGTCCCACTAACCTTTAACTACACGGTATCCAGTGCCCTGCGTCTCGACACACATTTCGAGGCATGCCATACCCTATTATTTTAATTTGAATAAACTTAGCCTATGGACACATTACCTATTTTAAATGAATTACTATTCATATTGACATGAATTAGTTGAATTTCCTAGTGTACCGATAGTTTGCTTATCCAACACCCACGTTGACACGCCTTTCGAGGTGAATACTCGTCACACAAACTCGCTCGATGACAACATACACACATGCGGTGCAGTATAATAATAGTTTTTAAACACCACATATACATAACCAACATCCATGAATAACATATTTTCTCGGTTCTCATATCCGAGTCAATCGAGCTGTCCACGTAACGTTTGAATTACGACCATTAATCTTCGAGATTAATGCTAATCCTAGTTTAATTAATTTGGGTCGTTGCAGATCCTATACTTTGTGCCTTGGCATCTATATGCCTGAACGGTCGGTGACTCCTACTTCTCTTGTCACTACCCGACCTATAATCTGACTATGTGCTGGTGTCGGTGTTGGGATGATCTCATCAGGGTATGTGCTCGGGTATGTCTTTATGGATAGGCTCTTCTCATATACTACCTGTAAACTCCCTAGCTCAGTTGTCACCATGGTGCCTCTGATGTCCCTAAATAGACCATCCATGAAATAGTGTGCATGGTTGTCGTATGTGTTAGTTATACTCTAGCATACTCTAATAACTTTAAATATTTTTCATATACTGCATAACCAACTCCCTAGTGTACTGTCAGATGGTTAAAAACTCTACCCTATTTGGCTTCAGGACTAAAAGTGAAAAGTACTTCTGATAAATCGCCTCTTGAACTATGCCCAATATTTGGGCTTACCCTAGGTAGCCATCATACTGCACCACCATATGTCGACCTCTCCAAACATCAACCATGATGATATACTCGATCTTATGAGCCCCTATGTGGCTAGGATGTCGCGTATCTTCTTGCCATTCTTCATAAACTACTCTCTTGCCTCGATGTTCGTACCACCATCGAGCTCAACTAGAAGGTGTTTTAAAAGTCACGAGTCTGTCTCACTTCGGCTATCGCTCTAATAATCTATATCGGTATAGTCGGCGTAGTCACTGTCAGTGCAAGTGGTGCGGGTAATACTGCCTCAGTCGGAACTAATACTATCTCAGCTTTGATGGGTGGTGTCGGTATGATGAAAGCCACTTGAAGTGGCCTATACGGTTGGCACACTCCCCTCCTGAACACTGGGCACTGTCGACGAAGACGGTGATGGTGTAGCCGTGATATTGCCCTAAGTATCCTCAGGATCTCGTCTAGTCGCTGATCCTAGGATATAATCATTTGAGTCAAGGAATGTACCTCCTATATACTTGCGAATCATGGACCTATAGCCCCACTATCATCACTCGACCCTGGCTGAACTGCCATCGCGATCTGCAATAGCAAGCGAGTCTCTAATCAACGTATAGTTACCGGTATAGTATAGTATAATACAACAATTATCATATGTAGGATCCAAGTTTTAATTTTCCCACTCTCTTCATTTCCCAACTAAGACTCTAAGTCAAAATCATAGGGTTCCATTCTAGGTTCCAGCCGGGTCCTAACTCTATTACTGATTTGTGTCTTATCTTTATTATGGGTTAGCCAAGAGCTAGGTGTTCAATCTTAGTCTTTGATACCAACTATGATGACCCTAATTTCCTACAAACTGGGCCCCGCCCGACCTAAGCCCATGTGGGCCCTCGAGCCAGCCTCGTAAGGTTAACGCAGGCGTAATTAGCCTTTTGATCATCCATATAAGCAAAATCATAATTTTACGTCGAGTTCTTAGCATTTTTCAAGTTTTACAAGTTTGCAGAAGCGATTGACATGTTAAATAACTCAACGATAAAGTAAACGAGTCGGACATCCTAAATGTGGAACCCTATAAACATGTGTACTCATGTATATTTGGTGTCGGTGTAATAACTAAGCAAAATAATATATAAGTTATGCATGTCTCTCATCCCAGAAAATATCCCATATATGATAAAACAACATATATAAGTAATACAAAAAGTTAAAAACCTACAAAAATGAATAGAGGATAGCTGCTCCAATATCCTTAGAGTAGATCGCCAAGTATCGACGCCTTGCCCTTGCTCGGTTGCAGATCTGCACTTGGTCAAATATAAGAATGCCGAGTCCAGTAAGTAAAAGCAGTAGGATCTAAACAGTAATTCAAAATAAATAAAGCGGTCTTAAAGTCATGCGGATAGAAATAGAATTATAAGGATTGCATGATAATAAGAATGTACAAAAATCAAAGTACAACGAGAAATGAATGTCAAACGAAATAATAAAGAGGTGTTTAAGTAGTCTAAGACTACCGAGTGCGAGTGCCACAAAGGTGTCGGGGTCATAGAGTCTCGGCAATGCCAAGTAGACTCGGGTTCTAAGACGCAACATCGGATGCTATACCTAAACCGTCACGAATGAGGGATATTAATGGTGCCCCAGATAAAACACATCTCATTCGACCAAATACTCAAGTGACTCGAGGTCATGACCCCGGTTGCAAGCCAGTAACCACTCCATCAGAGACACTCTCATGATTCATTTGGCCATCAGACACTCATAGATGGGTTGAGTTCCAAGAAACGGACACAATACATTATCAATAAAATATAAGCTCAAATGAACTATTGTGCATTATTAGTTGATTTTACTTCCCTCGGATCCACGCTATTACGTCCTCGCGCTTTGACACGCTCTCCAAACTGACACCCGGTACTCAAAACTAGTCTCATAGGCTCCTGGTATCAATTTACAATAAATTAGGTGTGTTTGAGCCTATTTAATAAAGCTTATATTTTAAATCTTTAAATTGTTCAAAATAAGAAAATCGTTGTGGTGGCACGCTTTACAGGGGAACTTTCAATGTAGAAATCCCTAGAAACCCCAAAGCCAACTTTCTTATAATTTCCACGGTTTTTTTTTCTATTTTTCCCATTTTTTTTTTTTTTTTTGAATTTTCTTGATTTCTTTGATTTTTTCTGATTTTTTTTTTATAATTTTTTGTTATTTTTTATTATTTTGTGATTTGGGTTACTAGATCGGGTCCAATTCGGTTGAACCGGTTCGGTCCATCCACCCTAGGGTTGCCCGACCCAAATGGGGTAGGCCTAGGAATGGCCCAGCCCAATGTTGCGTGCACGACATGCACGCCGTGCGCATCAATTCCCCCGGTTCATAAGAACGATATTTGCCTCGATATGCGTGTCGACGCGGGTGCCGGGTAGTCGACGGGACCGACTATTAGGTCGGGAAACGAAAACACACAAAGTGAATAAAACTTGTCAAGTAACTAATATGGAATATATATTGAGTGACTAGCGACGCGGCGGTACGCGAATATCACGGTTCGGACGCAAAACCGGGTGTCGAAACACCCGAAAAAAGGGCGAGTGTCTTAGCGGTGTCGCGATTAGGTGTCACACTTATACAACCCCAAGCAACACTTGTCCCATTTCCCACCACATGTCCACCACCCCACCTACCCACTTACACCACACATACACAAACACACTCACACACACACTAACACAAACACAGGGAGCCGATCAAACAGAGGAGAGGAAGAAAAGGAAGGAAAATAGGAGGAGGAAAAGGGACGCGCCGGGGAGAGAATAGATCAAAATCGCGGTGAGTCCTCATCGTGGTTGTGGGTTTCGGGTGGTTGGCGGTGGAGTGGCCGAGAGTGGGGTTCGGCCTAGCCGAGGTGGTGATGGCAGGGGTGTCTCCCCTGCCATCGGGTCCACCGGGGTTGGGGTGGAAGCAACCCCAACCCATCACCGAAGAGAGAAAAAAAATGTGTTCTGCTCCCGATCGAACCAGTTGATCGGGAGGAAGAAGAAGATGGCGCGCATGGGCCGGGCCCAGAATCATTCCTTTGGGTTTTACAAACCTCGCAACACGTTCCACTACCCCGTAATCATTCCCCGGGTCTAAGTCCATAGAGTCCTTGGTAGCCAATTGATCACCGTGTCAACCTATGTCCATTTATTAATAATTTAAGTTAGCATAATAATTTACAATAATTTTCTAAAATTGTTAGGCCAAATTGCCCATTTCACATTTTTCGAGGTAAAACCCCGCAAAAAGTCGCGTCCGACATTCCCACGTATTTTTTTCATAGGACTTAACAATTTCCATTTATTTTACCAAAATATATTTTTTCAGAATTTTTCCAATTTATTTCGAGATTTTTCCAAATTCTCTTTCATTTTTTTTCTTCTATTTTTCTTTTTTTTTCTGTTTGGGTCTGGGTCGGGTCGACCCAAACGGGTATATCGATATCAATATCAAAATATTCATCAAAGTATACGCAACAAAAAATTAAAAACTTTTTCGATAATATAAACGATATACATAAATTCGGAGTTTATCAAAATCAAAACATGATTAAACAACATCCCAACATTGTTGCATTACAATAATGTAATTCAAACAATACATACATACAATGAAGGCTCATTACATTGCTGAGAAGACAATAAAAATCCTAAGCCTTCTATTTTCCTTTCTCTGAAGCACCGAACTTGCAAATCTAAAATGTTGAAGGGTGTGATTACTTCGACTTGCTCCATAAGTTATGCTCGTAAACAATATTAGATTTTAGGGTTCATACGCAGCGAAAGATTCAAAAAAAACAATTGAAAAACCACAACATGATCGAGAATAAGTTCTATTAAACTAGTTGTACAAAAGCAAATCATACCTTAATATGTGATTTCCTTCTTTGATTATTCGATCTGTAAGAGTGCATGTCCTCTAATGGAAATCCACACATGAACATTAACCACGGTTTGGAGTACTAGCCTTAAAAGAGATAGAAAACATTTTCTTTTTCTCCCAAAATCTAGAGAACTCAAAAATAGTAAAAAAATGAAATCTTATTTCGTTTTATGGTTTCAACCTCTATTTAAACGTGTAAATAAGCTCACTTAAAAAACTATTCATAATACAGCTATTGCATTTAGGCAATTCAAGCAAATTACACATACGTCCCTATTAATAAGTTATCATATAACAAACCATAAGAGCTTTATGTCATGAATTTTATCATATAACAAATCTTTTATGTCATGAATTTTATCATATAAAATTCATTACTCTGGACCAATTGAAATTGCGTAAAACCATTCTTTGTGTGAGACTTAATAGGTTCGTGTGACGTTGGCAGTGAACCAAAGCCACTTTGGCATACAAGTCATAAGCGGTTTCCAGCAAGGCATTATGACTACCCAAGTATCATGAATTTCAAAATCGATACAAACTAATGAATAACATATATCATATCATTTTGTCATACGATATCCTTTGATTAAGCATAAGGCATGGAAAGTCACTCTTAATGTTCAATCGTATTAATCTCGATCTTTAGATAGACTAAAAACACCCAAATGACATTGATCATATCAATTCACTTTGACTTAGCTATTTAACAGTCTAACATATCGAGGGATCCATTGATATTTTCTCTATACAAGAGGAAAAAATCCTATCTTGATTACACATCTTCACATATTATTCACATGGTAACCAATCACAATCTTTATAATCGTCCAGTTAAAGACAACATTTGATTGTGTCAAATTACAATGCTCATAATATTGAAGTCTATGGTAATCTCAAGTCGAATGACTAAATGATATACCTATCGTGAGTAACACCTATGATTCAACCCATGTGGTGTTCTCATAGCGAGTCGGTCTAGTACCTTGTTCCCTAGTAAGTACTCATGATCTCGATTCGTATCCTTAAATGCATGATCATCACATAACTATCAATCAAAACTCACATTAGTCTTAACTCATTATAGTTCTCAATATAATGATAGACTAAAGACATTTGGAGTATTTCAACAAATACCCATGGATCTTATTATAAGGTAAACATGCAATCACTTATAATAAAACAACAAACGAAAATCTCTATTTTACTGACTAAAATTATAAGATAAACAATTTTTATGGATTGACCTATGGCACATACCCCCAACAAATATAGCAATTATTAACTAATATCAATGAATGAATAGCAATATGAATCCAAAACATATCTATTCAAGCATTGAAATTGATATAAATAATAATTAACTGAATGCAAATCAAATAAGTAACATGCAACTGTACTCGTTATTTGTATTTTGAGTTTAATTACAGAGTCTTACTCTCACGTCACTCAAGAATATAACCACATAATCCGCATGTCGCCTAACAAGGGATTCTGCTAGTTTATTCAAGCTTGACTAAGCTACAAACTTTAAGTGGGCAATGACGACTAAGGCAAAATTGCGACTAACTGAGGATAAAAGGGTGGAATCCATTTCCAAGATAACCTTTTTAATCTTTAGTCTTAGTCTAGCTTATCGACCATTTTGAGATTTCTCACATATAAAATAGTCGAATCATAGTACATAGCCCCATTCTCGGACCATAATACTATATGAACTAAATATACTAAATTACGAAGCATAATTGATAAGAATAAGAGTCCTACTTACCTTGGCTAGGTTTTGTTTTTGAATTCTAACTTTCGGTCACTCAATCTTTTCCAGTGTTTGAGAACCTATCATGTGATGTCCCCAGTCACCATAAGCCGAGCCCCGCCTGACCTTGACCTATTCAGTGATTTAAAGTTGAATTGTTATGATTTGCAAGTTTTAATAGTTTAATAGCATGAGCAAAACTTAAACAAATAGAAACAATTCAAAGATATAGAGTCGGACATTCTGATAGTGTGGAACCCAGTAGTATATAGATAACATGCATATATATGGTGACAGTAAGAGGGAAATCATGAATATACATATATCAGTGTCACTCAAATCCCAAAGAAATCTTCGAGTGTTATAAAAAACAACATATATATATATATATATATATCACTACAATATAAAAGTACAAAAAACTACAAGTAAGCAAGAGGAGATCGCCTTGAGAGTCCTCGAGAAAGTCACCAATCACTGGCTCGTTGCCCTTGCTCATTTGTAGATCTGTAATTGTCATCGAATGAGATAATCTAATTAGTAAAACCGGTAGAGTTCCATTCACAATTCATGAATTCAAATAAATAAATCTAAATACCATGTGGGAGTTATAAATGATAGGAAAGTAATAAAATTCCATGATAAATGGACTAAAAGTAATAATAGTGATACATAGTGTCTAGGAGTTAAGGGAAGACGTCTAAGTGGTCGAAACCCTTCGAGAGTTGGTGCCATTACTCGACTTCCTAGAACCGCGACTCTTCAAGTTAAAAATTTCAGTTTGGTGTAGCGTGGGGGCGTCGACGGTGCCCCGAATACCTCGCCCACATCTACTACCTACAATCCAATACTAGGGGTGAGGTCGCATTTGTCTATCTAACACTAAACCCATAAATACCTTCCAAGCACACTCAAGCCTTAGACACTCAACAATATAGAATAGAGTCCAAGTAAATTGAATAACAAGAAATAAATTCAAGAATATGTAAAGGATTGGAATTAATCATCTAGCTAGTTTACTCACCTCAATCTATGCTAGAATCGACTCTCGCGATTTTCAACACGCGTCCTAATCAACCCTCGATGCCCAACTCTACCTAGTTAGGTACCCGATGTTTATTTTGGTTGGTTACCATCACGTTAGAGTCATTGAGTTGCATTTACAATCATTGTTTCTAATATAGTTCGATTTGGTGTTTAATAGCTATTTTTTATTATTTCAAGTCCTTATTGGGCTCTTAGCTAGACCAAAAATGTCCGAACTTGCTTAAAATTTTCCAACACACTTTATCTATTATTTTTGGGTATTACTGAATTATTTAGGATCATTAAAAATTACTGCAAGTGGGTGTACATGTTGGGGAATGTGCCATAGGTCAAATTATAAACATTATATATCTTATAATTTTAGTTAATAAAATATAGGTTTTCATTTGTTTTTTATTATAAGTGATTGCATGTTTACCTTATAGTAAGATTCATGGTATTTGTTGAAATAACCTAAATGTCTCTAGTCAGTCATTATACTAGGAACTATAATGAGTTAAGACTAGTGTGAATCTTGATTGATGGTTATGTGATGATCATGCGTATAAGGATACAAATTGAGATCATGAGTAATTGTTAGAGAATAAGGTACTCATGATAGGTATGTCATTAGTACTTCAACTTGAGATTACCACATACTTCAATATTTGGAGCATGGTAATTTGACACAATCAAATGTTGTCTTTAACCGAACGATTATAAAAATTGTGATTGGTTATATACCATGTGAATAATATGTGAAGGTGTGTAATCAAGATAGAATTTGTCCATCTCGTATAGAAAGAGATATCAGTGGATCCATCGATATGTTAGACTATTAAACAACCAAGTCCAAGTGAATTGATATGATCAATGTAAGTTAGATATTCTTAGTCTACCTAAAGATCGAGACTAGTACGTTTGAACATTAATTAAACGTGACTTTCTGTGCCTTATGTTTAATCAAAGGATATCACACGACAAAAAGATATGATATATGTTATTTATTAGGTTGTATCAATTTTGACATTCATGCTACTTGGGTAGTTATAAGGCCTTGCTAAAGAAATCTTATGACTTGTGTACCAAAATGGTTTTGGTCCACTGCTAATGGCGCATGAAACTATTGGGTCGCATATAAAGAATGGCTTTGCGCAATTTCAATTGGTCCAGAGTAATAAATTTTTATATGATAAAATTTATAAAATAAAAGCCCTTACAATTTGTTATATGATAACTTATTAATAAGGGCGTTTGTTTAATTTGTTTAAACTACCTAAATACAATAGTTCTATTACGAATAAGATTTTAAGTGATGGCTTATCTACACATTTAAATAGAGTTTAAGACCCTAAAACGAAACATGATTTTTCGTTTTTGCTATATTTGAGTTCTCTGGATTTTGGGAGAGAAAGAAAAACGTTTTATATCTATCTTGAGGCTAGCCCTCTAAATTGTAGTCACCATTCATGTATAGACTTCCGATAGAGGGCGGACACTTGAACGTCTTGGAGATCAAACAATCAGAGAAGGAAAAATGGATTAAGGTGTGATTTTACTTTTGTAGATATAGTTTAATGGAATTTACTTTGATCCTATTGGGGCTTTTCAAAATTATTTTGAATTTTTCACTGCGTATGTGCCCTAAAACCCAACAGTGATATCAGAGCCATAGTGTAACGACCCATTATTTTATCTACAGACGTGGACGCCAGCTCGGACCTACGTGGATGCTACGTGGTAGGTTAGGACACACGGGGACTTAGGTATGGATGTTTATGGTGTGTTGGTTGCTAATTTGCGGTGTAATTTATTCAAATACATCGCATGTGTGTATGTTGCAAATAATACGTGTGAGGGTGTGTGAATGATATTTGCCTCGATATGCGTGTCGACACGGGTGTCGGGTAGTCGACGGGACCGACTATTAGGTCGGGGAAACGAAAACACACAAAGTGAATAAAAACTTGTCAACTAATATGGAATATATATTGAGTGACTAGCGACGCGGCGGTACGCGGATATCACGGTTCGGACGTGAAATCGGGTGTCGAAACGCCCGGAAACAAGGGCGAATGTCTTAGCGGTGTCACGATTAGGTGTCACACTTATACAACCCCAAGCAACACTTGTCCCATTTCCCTCCATATGTCCACCACCCCACCTACCCACTTACACCACACATACACAAACACACTCATGCACATACTGTGACACAAACACAGGGAGCCGATCAAACAGAGGAAGAAAAAGGAAGGAAAGGAGAGGAGGAGGAAAAGGGACGCGCCGGGGAGAGAAGAGAACAAAATCGCGGTGAGTCCTCATTGTGGTTGTGGGTTTCAGGTGGTTGGTGGAGGAGTGGCCGAGAGTGGGGTTCGGCCTAGGCCGAGGTGGTGATGGCAGGGGTGTCTCCCCGCCATCGGTTCCACCGGGGTTGGGGTGGAGAGCAACCCCAACCCATCACCGAAGAGAAAAAAATGTGTTTTGCTCCCGATCGAAAAGAAGAAGATGGCGCGTTATAGATATAATGATTCACTTCAGTCTTGAACTTATGAAAAATGTACCAAACGATTAGATCCAATATAGAGCAAACATACCTAAAGGAGGGTGACCAAAAGTGGTTTAGCTTATAAGAGTTGTGAATGGTTGTTATATCACTGGATGCATGAAACTATGGGTTAGTAGAACAGCTTTTGAACAGGCGATGGTGAAATCCATCGATCATATCTTGAATTTATTGGGTGATAATTGGTTGAGAACTGGAGAAATCTAAGGTTAGATATAATAAAATTGGTTTTTTGTGATTTTTTGAATGGTGAAGGGAAAAAAAATCAAGTCGATTTCAAGAAGAATGGATGAGAGTTAAAATTTATAGGGAGAATGCAACTTGCACTACACTCAATTCCTTGTATTTACCCATGATTTCAAGTTCAACGTACTCAATCTATTAACGATACGATAACCACTATTAATTATTAATAAATGTACACATAATATATAATTATATCTCTTGAAATAATAAATAAATAAACAACAAAAAATAACTTAATTTCTTGTATTTACCTATGATTTCAAGTTCAACGTACTTAATCTATTAATGATAAGATAACCACTATTAATTATTATTAATAAATGTACACATAATGTATAATTATATCTCTTGAAATAATAAAGAAATAAATAACAAAAAATAAGAAAATTAAGAAAAATAGAAAAATAGAATGGTGAGATGAGGTAACTTTTAAACCTTCTCTCTCCTCGATTTTTATAGATATATAAATGTACACATAATGTATAATTATATCTCTTGAAATAATAAATAAATAAATAACAAAAAATAACTCAAATCCTTGTATTTACCTTTGATTTCAAGTTCAACGTACTTAATCTATTAATGATAAGATAACTACTATTAATTATTATTAATAAATGCACACATAATGTATAATTGTATCTTTTGAAATAATAAAGAAATAAATAACAAAAATAAGAAAATTAAGAAAAATAAAAAAATAGAATGGTGAGATGAGATAACTTTTAAACCTTCTCTCTCCTCCGACTTTTATAGATATTAAGAAAAATAGAAAAATAGAATGGTGAGATGAGGTAACTTTTAAACTTCTCTCTCCTCCGACTTTTATAGATATATTGATTCTTTTTAAATATCGATTAATAATATGCTTGCTTCTGGTTCATCAATGAAAAAGAGTGAATAAAATACATTTTTTTATTATTACTTTTCTTCTTTTTTTAACCTTAAAAGGCTCATTGATTCTACCAAAAAAAAAAAAAGGCTCATTGATTCTACAAAAAAAAAAAAAAGGCTCATTGATCATACATCATCTTCATGATTGCCCAGTTTTACTACACCACCGTCTACTTCTATGATCTCTCTGAAAAACCCTATATTTAAGAACATATATATATACACATCTGAGAAACAAGAAGAAGAGATAAAGAATAAGGCAACATGGAAGCATAAAGAAAAACAAAAAATAAAAGCAATCGAGACATTGCTGTATTGACAAGGTCGGTTGCATACAAACACCGTTCTTGTTAGGAAGGTCACTTGGTCGGCGGCATTGTAGTCGTCTATTCATTGCTTTTCCACAATTTTATTAGTCGCCTATTCATTGCCTTTCCACAATTTTATTAGTAAGCATATTCGCTCAATCTTTAGTTTTTTGAACCACTCATAGGTATACGATACAAGCACACTGACTTATTTTTTTTCTAGTTACTAAATATTATAATGTTCCTTCATTATATAACTTTTACACGACACACTAAAATATTAATTAGTATGTCGATAACACTGCAACGAAATCAGTTGACTTAATTTTTTTTTAATCACAAAATATTAATTACAATGTTCATTCACTCATTGAGTCCAGACTCAAACTAGTAAAAAGACTTAAGTACCCTTCTTCATCAATCCACCACTTACCACCACTTGCCGCCTCAGATGTTGTGACCACTGTTGCTGCCGTTATCACCGGCCACCGACGACGTCGTCGTCATCATCACCGCCCATCATCTACCACCGTCGACCAAGAGAGAGATCCGACCGCCGAGAGAGAGAGAGAGCATGGAGGCCGAGAGAACTCCGACCAGATCCGATCGCTCTCTTGCCCGGATTTGGCCGCGCGACCGGATCCGCAGAAAGAGAGGTCCGACCGCCTCTTCGGCCGGATCGGTCGGCCGAAAGAGATCCGACCGCTCGATATGGTCGGAAAGAGAGATCGACCGCCTCTTTCGGCCGAGATCCGGTCGAGCGATCGGATCGGCCGAAAAGATCCGACCGACCGAGAGAGAGAGAGAGAGAGAGAGAAATGGCGGAAAGAGAAGGACGACGATGAGAGAGGGAGCTCCGCGCGGCGCAATGGCAAGCAGTCCGGCGAGGAGTGGGCGCGGGGGAGCTCACAGGTGGCGAGCTCGCGGAGGCTGGTCGGACAACGCGCGCGCTGTGCGGACGACGCGACTCGTCGGTGGGAGACGACGCGGCTCGTCGATGGGAGACGACGGGGGTGCGGACGACGACCGCGAGACGCGCGGCGGAGGCTTGGACGGTCAGCATATGCAGTCAGCGGCGGTCGGCGGCTTTGGCGGTGGAAGTGGTGGAGAAAAAGTGGCGGTGGAAGGAGTAGAACTGTGGAAGTGTTTGTATTGATTTTAGGGTAAGGGTAATTTAGTATTTTTATTTAGATAGATATTATATATTAACAGCAAAAATTATATGAGTATTTTGTATAACATTTACACAACACTAAAGTATTAATTAGCATATCGACAACACAAAATCAGTTAGCTTAAAACCTAGAAGGCAAACCAACCAATGGTGGATCTCAAAAGTTGGAAGGCCATCTTTGCCACCAAGCCAAGTTGTTGGTGGTGGCTAGTCCATTCTTTTGTTCTTGGGTGACGAATGGATCGATGCACGTGACAAGAATCATGATGAACGGAATACGACCCGTAATAATACGGATCTACAGTTCCTTAGTTGGTGGACAAAACGTGCGACGACCCCGTGTGTGTGTCTCTCTCGTTAAAACAATTTTTTTTTCTTGATTGACTAATATATATATATATATATACACAATATATGTGGTTGACATGGGCCTCTCCAACAATTAAAAGAAAAAAAAAGAGAGCGAGAATATTTATTTGTTTGAGTGCATTGTATTTTCATGATTTATCTGAATTAAGATTAATCTTAGAATAATTGATGATAAAAGGGAAAATTGAAGAATTAGAGAGGAAGATTTACAATATAAATTTATACTAATTAGATTATATATTATTCATTTATGACCTCTTAAAAAATAATCATTTGTAGCATAAGAAGATTTTTACATATAAAGAAAAATTTCGAGCTAGTATTTCATACATTTATGTTTCAAGCAATTGAAATCGTGTTTGATTAGACGGAAAAGAAAATTGTTCTTAAGAGAATGGTAAATTATGTGGGAAGATGATTTTTTTTACGTTTGACTGTCAAAATTTTTCGCGAAACATTTTCTCACAATTACCAATTTTTCATATTAAGACTTATATATTTTTTCACCTATTAAAGTGGGCAAATTAAATTTTCTTTTAAGAAAATGAGTTTCCATATGAAAACCTATATTAAATCTATATTTTAAATATAAAAATTAATATATTTGATATATATGTTAAGTTTTGGTTTATTATAAAATTTGTTATTAGCGAGTTTTGAAGGAAAAAAAAAATTATATTTGCAATCAAACATATTATTGGGAAAAACTTTCTTAAGAAAATGTTCTTTTCCTATGGAATATTTTTTTTTTGTAATCAAACATGACCTTAAAAGAAATTATAATTAGTTGAGCTGGTGATAGTGTAATGCAATCTAAAGAAACACATTTTCTCAAATTAATTTTTTGTGCAATGTCTATATATACGACTAATTAATATTAACCAAATTATTCTTGAAGTATACATATAATTAAACAAATTAAGGTGTTTTCATATCAATGATAAAAAAAAAATGATTTATATGCATAAGATTTAAGATTCTAAGCCCCTGTACTTATCAAACATAAGATCACTTTTAAGTCATTCAACTTGCTTGTCCATGGCTATTAATAATCCTTATTTGTGACTAATTTTAAACTAACTGTATTTAAATATTATATAATTTAGAGGATGAGACAAGGTGGGGACAATGTTGTAAGACCTTAGTTGTCTCACATATACAAAAGCTAATGACAACTTTATCTTTTATCATTATAATAAATATATAATAAACTCGATTGATGTTCATACGGTAATAGTGATAGAGTCTTTACATATTAGTATACTGTATATATTAGTTGAGACAACAAATTAATGTTTGCTTGAGCTCTTGATTTACTGTTAAATCAGTAATTAATGTTAGATGCACATCAAAACAAGTGTTTCGTATGATTTGAGGCACATCTAAGAACACGGATTACAATGCTATTTTAACAGGCCATGGTTAATTAAGTCTATATGGATTTTTTATTTTTTTTTAGAAACATATAGATTGTATTTTTATGCATTTATATATAGATTGTATTTTAATTATGAAGATGCTGCAATCACTTGCGTCATTTATTACGCCTAACATGACTAATTATTTATTGACAAAAATGATTAATTATTTTTACATTTTTTTTATGGAGAGTGATTTTTTTTAATTTAGTGCTAATTATCGAGTGCCAACGCACATTCAATATTATATTTATTTTGTTTGCATAACACACATGCACACATGTTTTTCAGAAAAATAAAATATTCAATGATTTGGGTTTAGAGAAGTGTATTTTCTAAAAACTTTTTTAGTTTCTTAATCTTTGATTAACTATTTGAGCCAACTTCTCAAAAAAAATGGGGGTGTCAATAATTTTCAACTTCTCAACATGGAAGAAATGCGACAACGACACTTCAAAATCATGCTCTAGTGATGAAGCGTGTGAGCTCCACATGAAAATAGATGTACGAAAATAGATTTTGATGTATAACACGCGAAGTATGTATACTGAGGTGCGCATTGACGACTCTCATTGATGCGGGTCCGCACGTCACGTCAAGGGTTGTAACTTTGTAGTGTTATTGTATCATTTTCTCAATCAACCAAGATCACGGGTTGTAACTTTGTAGTGTTATTGTATCATTTTCTCAATCAACCAAGATCACGGATTACACATGATGCATGCGATGGCCAATGGAATGGCATCCTTGTATAGTTCTGTGAACATTGATTGAGGTAGTGTGGAACTTCTCTAGTAAGGAAGTGCAATCATTCTACAGTGTTGTGCATGCGCCAACTCACGTGTTCCTTGAAAGATAATACATTTTTTTTCTAGATTAATCATGCATGTTAATTTGGCAATAATACCTGAACCGATTTGTATATGTATAGAAAGATCATTTTGAAAACTTGTTATTTTTATAATTGTTTTCTATAGTAAATTTTTTTTTGATAAAGTTTTCTATAGTACATCCTCATTATTTTATTAAAAAAAAATAACCTGCCATACACCATCGTTGGAAACTTCATAATGTCTCCAAATACTAATTTTGTTCATTTAATGACAAAAGCACCTTCTACTAACTTTCTTAAACAACTGAAACTAATTAATATGGAGGCACAATATTGAAATGAACGTCACGAACGTAATAAATGTTACTAACTTTTCTATAAAGGAATTTCCTATTCATAGAAGCTTTTAATGAGCCGAACTTGAAGTAATCGATTAAGTTAAGATATCTGACAGGCTAAACCAAACAAAAAAAAAGCCTGAAAGGCCCATCGAAAGCCAAAAACTTCGAAATGGGTAAAAGAAGGCGACCCTAATCAAAAAAAGAAAATGAGATTGTGGAGACCTACCTAGATTCTTATTTTTTTTTCAAACGTTGTATTCTACTAATCAGACTCAAAGTTTCTACTAAAATCTTATGCCAAAAAAAAAAAAAAAAAAAAAAAAAAAAAAAAGTTTCTACTAAATTCTGAAACTGCATACAACAATTTGTATTAAAAAAAAATCATCACAACTTTCTTAAGTTCACACTACATAAATGTAATTTGTCATCCGAATTTCAACTTTTTTTTGATAGCCGAGGGTATCCGAGCCATCACCACCGCCACCGCCGTTTATACCGAATTGATGGTGGACCCAACTAATCCCTTGGAGGTCCTTAGTTGCCCCCCACCAGAGAACCAAAGGAAGAAATCGGAAGGAGAAATGAGTGGTAATATTTCAAACTTAACACACCTGCCTTGGTCAACGTGTTTGAGAACAAACTTCCTACTCGACCAATATCCTTAGGGGCTCCAAATTTCAACTTTTTAACATATCAATAAGCATATCAAGAGTTGTTTCTTAAGTTCAAATTAAAATGGTGAGAGCCTGAAGTCTAAAGAGTACTCCAAACAATCCTTTATAAGAACTGAGAAGAACACCATAACCATATTATAAAACCTAAGTTCACAAGAAACCGCACCTGTGCTATAAACAAATGCTTTGCTGTATGTGAAACAGAAGTTCATGTACATGTTCTCCTTGTTCTACACTATTCACAACTCTTTTTCAATTATCCGAGAAAAACAGATTAAGAAGAAATTATAAACAGTTGTATAAAAAAGAAATGCGTCGAGATGGTAAAAGGGAATAACGCATTGTAAAACCTGCTACTTTTCCGAACCCAGCGAGTAAGCAGATCGATATAAGAGATTAAAAGGGTACATCAAGAACTTGGAAGAGCGATTTCGTTACTTTTGGCAGAACATACTACATACAAGCATATTGAATCATTGACATAATAATAAGACCATAGAACATATTAGAATAAGCAGGATTGAGAAAGCCAACATAATAAAGAGAGAGACCAAGGACAGTACTGTTGGAAATGAAACACTCACACAAAACAACTATTATTCAAACTCAAACAAATATTACAAGAGCATACTCACTCAAAAAAAAACAAGATACTACAACTCACTCTTATTAGAGTTTGCTTCTTTACTCGCTTAGAAGCTCATGATTTTTCTCTTATGTCTAAACTAAAATGGGGAGGGGTATTTATACTACCCCATTTCTTCTACAACCTTCCATTCTACAACCTTCCATTCTTCTACAACCTTCTCTACACCTCATTCTTCTACAACCTTCCATTCTTCTACAAACTTCCATTTTCTACAAACTTCCATTTTCTACAACCTTCTCCTTCCTTCTCATACACCCTAGAAGTTTCTAGATTTGGACCTTGGACTTGGACTCCAATTTGATTTGATTCGGGTTTGGGCTCCTATAATGGATCAAGTTTATGATCCAACACCCCCCCTTAAACTTGATCTTGTGACCCCTAGTAAGTTCCTTAATCTTATGAAGTCTTCGCTTGTCAATGGCTTGGTAAATATATCGGCAACTTGATCTTGTGACTTTACATATTCAATTTCCACATCCTTTCTTGCAACACACTCCCTTATATAGTGGTAGCGAATATCGATGTGCTTGCTTCGATCATGGAATACTGGATTCTTTGCTAAGGCAATAGCTGACTTGTTGTCGACACAAACCTTGGTAGGCTCTTCTTGTATCAAGCCTATCTCCTTCAATAGATTTCTAAGCCAAATTGCATGACAAACGCATGAGTTAGCGCAAACATATTCCGCTTCACAAGTGGACAATGTGACAATCGGTTGTTTCTTTGACATCCATGTGAAAGCAAAGATCTCCCATGAAAAATACGAATCCAAGTAGTGCTCCTTCGATTATCTATGTCTCCACCCCAATCACTATCGCCGTATCCAACAAGCTTGTAACCATTAGAAATCGAATAGAATAAGCCAAAGTCAATTGTACCTTTCGATAGCGAAGAATTCTCTTTGCGGCTTTAAAATGGGTGGTTGTTGGAGATTCCATGTAGCGACTAACCAATCCAACCGCGTGAAGAATATCGGGCCTCGTGCAAGTTAGATAGCGTAGACTTCCAACCAAACTTTTCAAGAATGTTGGATCTACACTTTCGCCTTCTTCATGTTTGGACATCTTGATTCCGTATTCGTCTGGTGTGCTTATCGACTTACAGCTTCTCCATCTTGAACTTCTTCAGATCTCCTTTGCATAGCTTTCCCGTGAAATGAAAATTCCATCCTTTTGTTGCTTAACTTCAATACCAAGGTAGTACGCCATAAGCCCCATGTTCTGTCATCTCGAATTCTTTCGTCATCACTTCCTTGAATTCATTGAACATGCTTGGGTTGCTTCCGGTGAGGATCAAATCATCCACGTAGAGGCACACGATCAAAATATCTCCATGTTTGATCTTGATATATAGAGCGTGCTCATAGGGACATTTGTTGAAGCCATTCTCTTGGAAGTACTTGTCGATTCGGCTATTCCATGCCCTTGGTGCTTGTTTTAGCCCGTAAAGAGCCTTCTTCAACTTCAACACCTTGTCTTCTTGGCCTTTGACTTCATAGCCTAATGGTTGCTGAATGTAGACTTCCTCTTCAAGAACTCCATTTAGGAAGGCAGACTTTACATCCATCTGTTGTATCTTCCACTTGTTTTGAGCTGCCAAAGAAATGATTAGTCTGATAGTCTCCAATCGAGCAACAGAGCAAATACCTCATCATAGTCAATTCCGCCTTTTGACTATAGCCTTTAGCAACTAGCCTCGCCTTGTGCCTTTCAATCTCTCCTTTCGCGTTTTGTTTTATTTTGTACACCCATTTGACACCTATCGCCTTATGTTCCCTTGGGAAGTGAGGTGAGTTCCCATGTGTCATTCTTCTCAATGGCCTTGATTTCTTCGTCCATCGCATCTCTCCACTTCTTTTCTTGTATCGCTTCTTGAAAGCTCACGGTTCACAATCGACAAACAGACAAAATAATGTAAGATTATCTTGTCGTTCGGTTACCTCATAGAGATCTCTAAGGCTTCTTGTACGTTGCACAACTCTTTCACTTTGACTCCCACTTGATGATGACGAAGGTGATGAGTCTCCTTGAGTGGTTGATGTTGGTGAAGTGGGTGGAGTTGCAGGCTCTTGTTGAGGTCCTACTTGCTCCCTCATTGTCCGCTTCATCTTCTTCAAATTGAGGAAAGAAATTTAAGTCATCTGCATGAGATTCAAAATCCCATTCTCCTTCTTCGTCGAAGACCACATCTCGACTAATCACAATCTTCTTTTTGTCTGGATTGTACAGCTTGTAGCCCTTCGAGTTAGCATCATAGCCGATGAAGATAAAATTCTCGCTTTTATCATCAAGCTTCGTTCTTCTCTCGTCTGGTACATGAACATGGGCTATACTTCCAAAGATTCTCAGGTGGGAAATGCCAGGCTTTCTTCCACTCCATGCCTCTTGCGGTGTCTTTCCCCATACACTTCTTGTTGGAGATCGGTTTGACAAGTAGATCGCACACGCCATCGCTCTCCGCCCAAAATTCTTGGGTAGTTTCTTGCTTTTGAGCATGCTTCGTGCCATGTCGAGGATTGTTCTCTGTTCTTTCTTTCGCCACGCCATTTTGTCTTTGGGGGATCTAGGAACTGTCATTGGTCGACGAATTCCATTTGCTTCACGTAACTCTTGAAACTCCCCGGAAGTAAATTCTCCACCTCTACGGATCTCATGGCTTTGATCTTTCTACCGCTTTCTCTCTCCACCGCAGCCTTTGAACTTCTTGAAGACTTCGAAAACTTCGACTTATGTTTCAAGAAATATACCCAGGATTTTCTTGAAAAATCATCAATGAAGAGAAGAAAATAATTACCGTTACCGAGAGAGCTTGGCTTGATCGACCACACACATCGGTATGGATGAGCTCGAGTGGCTTCTTGGCTCTTGACTCGACTCCTTTGGAAAGCTTTTCCCGAATTGTTTCCCGACTAGACACCCTTCACAAAGTCGGTCGATGGTTGATGCGAGGTAGTCCCTTCACCATCTCCTTCTTAGATAGCACTCGAGACCTCCAAAATTGAGATGCCCAAATCGAAGATGCCAAAGCCATGATGCATCTTTGTAGCAAGCTTTGTGCACTTTGCAACATCATTTTGTATGTTGATTGAGAACATTTTATTCTTTGACATTGGTACTTTAGCAATGAAGTTATTCTTATCATCTTTTATAGAAAGATTATAATCCTTCATATGAATATCATAACCTTTCTCTAACAATTGCCCTAAACTCAAGATGTTACTTTTCATATTGGGCACATAGTAGACATTGGAAATAAATTGATGTCTCCCATCTTTCAAACGGATAAGGATGTTACCTCTCCCTTTCACTGCTATTGTGGAATCATCTCCAAACGAAACATTTCCGCTTACTGACTCGTCTAGCTCCACAAACATGTCTTTCCTTCCACACATGTGATTGCTTGCACCACTGTCAAAATACCAAGAATTTGCTTGGCCACCATCAGTTTCCTCTCGTGCTAGAAGAAGAGTTTCTTTGCCATCTGTCTTCTCTTCCACGTAGTTGGCCTTCTCCTCAATTTTGTTGTTGGGAGCTCTACATTCTGAAGCATAATGCCCAAATTTCTGACAATTATAACATCGAACTTGAGATTTGTCATACCTTGAGTTCGGTTTGATTCTTCCACGGCCACGTGTTGAGCTTTCTCCTTTCTCATAGTTGTTGTTGGAATTGTTGTTGTTGTAATTCCAGCCTCGTCCACGACCGCGACTTCCACCTCGTCCATGGCCTCTACCTCTGCCTCGGCCACGTTGGTTTCTATCTTGGCTTTCATGCATATCCTTGAGTTGCAGCTTGAGGAGTTGTTCGCTGTAAACCCTTGCTTCTTCTTATGCTTCTCTTCGTATGCTTGCAATGATCCTTGAAGTTGCTCGATCGTCATTTCTTCCAAGTCTTTAGTTTCTTCAATCGTCACGACGATGTGCTCAAATTTGGGATCCAACGAACGGAGTATCTTCTCTATTATCCTCACATCTTCTAACTTTTCACCATTTCTTTTTAATTGATTAGAAACAGCTACTACTTTGAGAAATAATCTGAAATAGACTCGTATACTTTCATGTGTAAGGATTCGAATTCACCTCTTAATGTTTGGAGACGGACCTTCTTTACTTGGTCGGATCCTTTGTAAGAGGTTTGCAGCTTCTCCCACGCTTCCTTGCTAGAGCTTGCACTCGAAATCTTTTCAAAGCCATCATCATCTAATGCTTGATAGATGAGATAGAGAGCCTTCTTGTCTCTCTTTCTTGAATCTTTTAAAGTTGTCTTTTGATCTCGGTGTAAGAGCAAAGAAAAGCAACATCATCCGCAGCTCGTTATAGCCTTTCTCTATGATATCCCACACATCTTGTGATCCAAGGAGTGCCTTCATTTTGATACTCCAATTGTCGTAGTTGTTGTTGTTGAGTGTCGAACTTGGAATGGTGCCATACCATTTGCCATATCTCTCAATATTATGAGAATTTGCAAAATCCGATTGCACGGATGAATCCGAACGCCGAAAAGCCTTTTGGGAGGGACCTGATCAATGGTCAATGACCTTGACGGCTCAGTCAACTCGCTTAGACGGCTCGGTCAAGGGCTCCAACTCGGCTGACTTGGCTCAACTCGGTGAGTCAACTCGATTTTCTGGCAGCAGTCTTCCGGCGGCGCGTGGTGGCGCGTCGACTCGGATTGGGAAGATTCTGGCGGCGTCGGATTCCTCTCGTCGAGACCTTCGATTTGATATGCAATAGTGTATACTTTCCAACTAACGCTCTGATACCACTTTGTTGGAAATGAAACACTCACACAAAACAACTATTATTCAAACTCAAACAAATATTACAAGAGCATACTCACTCAAAAAAAAACAAGATACTACAACTCACTCTTATTAGAGTTTGCTTCTTTACTCGCTTAGAAGCTCATGATTTTTCTCTTATGTCTAAACTAAAATGGGGAGGGGTATTTATACTACCCCATTTCTTCTACAACCTTCCATTCTACAACCTTCCATTCTTCTACAACCTTCTCTACACCTCATTCTTCTACAACCTTCTATTCTTCACCTTCCATTTTCTACAAACTTCCATTTTCTACAAACTTCCATTTTCTACAACCTTCTCCTTCCTTCTCATACACCCTAGAAGTTTCTAGATTTGGACCTTGGACTTGGACTCCAATTTGATTTGATTCGGGTTTGGGCTCCTATAATGGATCAAGTTTATGATCCAACAAGTACTAGCTCAGTGATGACTTCATAAATCTAAAGTACAACAGCAAATTAGAGTCTCGAAATTCAAATCACCCGAGATTTGAGATATGATTTCCAACTTAATCATAGGTTTAGCTAAGATATTATTTGTGTTAATTTTACCATCAAAGGAAATCTTTATAATAGACATCGACAGGCACTAAATGCTAACATGAAGAAAAGAGAGAGAGAGAGAGAGAGAGAGAGAGAGATTATGGAATCGGAAAGGAACTCAACATGAGAGTTGAAAACTATTGTGCAGAATTCTAGAATACCAGAAGACTTACATGAGTTGCTGACTCAAAGAATATGCACATTTTGAGCACCAATGATTCAAGCGGTGACAGACGATCAAATATGATTCTGGGATGAAAAATAATTAGAAAACATAAACTGGAAACATGACAGAGATAAAATAGTTAAGGCAAAGCAAGCAACATCAACAAAGGAAAGAAAGAGACAGCTGTGTTCTACGATAACCAAAGATGATAAGAACATTTGATATATAGAGACCTATCATATTTTAAGCTGACATGGCAGTGGTTCCAGTGACGAAAAACTTAGCCTTGTTTCTATAGGATGAACAAGATGGTTAAGGTTAACCCAATAAATAAAAACAAGTGTTCCGTATGATTTGAGGCACATCTAAGAACACGGATTACAATGCTATTTTAAAAGGCCATGGTTAATTAAGTCTATATGGATTTTTATTTTTATTTTTTTTTTAGAAACATATAGATTGTATTTTTATGCATTTATATATAGATTGTATTTTGATTATGAAGATGCTGCAATCACTTGCGTCATTTATTACGCCTAACATGACTAATTATTTATTGACAAAAATGATTAATTATTTTTACATTTTTTTTATGGAGAGTGATTTTTTTAATTTAGTGCTAATTATCGAGTGCCCAACGCACATTCAATATTATATTTATTTTGTTTGCATAACACACATGCACACATATTTATCAGAAAAATAAAATATTCAATGATTTGGGTTTAGAGAAGTGCACTTTCTAAATTCTTTTTTATTTTCTTAATCTTTGATTAACTATTTGAGCCAACTTCTCGAAAAATGGGGGTGTCAATAATTTCCAACTTCTCATTTTGGAAGAAATGCGACAATGACACTTCAAAGTCATGCTCTAATGATGCGGCGTGTGAGCTCCACATGAAAATGGATGTACGAAAATAGTTTTCGATGCATAACACGCGGAGTATGTATACTGAGGTGCGCATTGACGACTCTCATTGATGCGGGTCCACACGTGAGGGTCCACACGTCACGTCAAGGGTTGTAACTTTGTAGTGCGATTGTATCATTTTCTCAATCAACCAAGATCACGGATTACACATGATGCATGCGATGGCCAATGGAATGGCATCCTTGATGCTTCATATATAGTTCTGTGAACATTGATTGAGGTAGTGTGGAACTTCTCTAGTAAGGAAGTGCAATCATTCTACAGTGTTGTGCATGTGCCAACTCACGTGTTCCTTGAAAGATAATACATTTTTTTTCTAGATTAATCATGCATGTTAATTTGGCAATAATACATGAACCGATTTGTATATGTATAGAAAGATCATTTTGAAAACTTGTTATTTTTATAATTGTTTTCTATAGTAAATTTTTTTTTGATAAAGTTTTCTATAGTACATCCTCATTATTTTATTAAAAAAAAATAGCCTGCCATACACCATCGTTGGAAACTTCATAATGTCTCCAAATACTAATTTTGTTCATTTAATGACAAAAGCACCTTCTACTAACTTTCTTAAACAACTGAAACTAATTAATATGGAGGCACATTATTGAAATGAACGTCACCAACGTAATAAATGTTACTAACTTTTCTATAAAGGAATTTTCTATTCATAGAAGCTTTTAATGAGTCATCGATTAAGTTCAGATATCGGACAGTCTAGACCAAAAAAAAAAAAAGCCCGAAAGGCTTATCAAAAGCCAAAAACTTCGAAATGGGTAAAAGAAGGCGACCCTAATCAGAAAAAGAAAATGAGATTGTGGCGACCTCCCTAGATTCTTATTTTTTTTTCAAACGTTGTATTCTACTAATCAGACTCAAAGTTTCTACTAAAATCTTATGCCAAAAAAAAAAAAAAAAGTTTCTACTAAAATCTGAAACTGCATACAACAATTTGTATTAAAAAAAAAAAATCATCACAACTTTCTTAAGTTCACACTACATATATGTAATTTGTCATCCGAATTTCAACTTTTTTTTGATAGCCGAGGGTATCAGAGCCATCACCACCGCCACCGCCGTTTATACCGAATTGATGGTGGACCCAACTAATCCCTTGGAGATCCTTAGTTGCCCCCCACCAGAGAACCAAAGGAAGAAATCGGAAGGAGAAATGAGTGGTTATATTTCAAACTTAACACACCTGCCTTGGTCAACGTGTTAGAGAACAAACTTTAGGGGCTCCAAATTTTAACTTTTTAACATATCAATAAGCATATCAAGAGTTGTTTCTTAAGTTCAACTTAAAATGGTGAGAGCCTGAAGTCTAAAGAGTACTCCAAACAATCCTTTATAAGAACTGAGAAGAACACCATAACCATATTATAAAACCTAAGTTGACAAGAAACCACACCTGTGCTATAAACAAATGCTTTGCTGTATGTGAAACAGAAGTTCATGTACATGTTCTCCTTGTTCTACACTATTCACATCTCTTTTTCAATTATCCGAGAAAAACAGATTAAGAAATTATAAACAGTTGTATAAAAAAGAAATGCGTCGAGATGGTAAAAGGGTGCGACTTTTCCGAACCCAGCGAGTAAGCAGATCGATATAAGAGATTAAAAGGGTATATCAAGAACTTGGAAGAGCGATTTCGTTACTTTTGGCAGAACATACTACATACAAGCATATTGAATCATTGACATAATAATAAGACCATAGAACATATTAGAATAAGCAGGATTGAGAAAGCCAACATAATAAAGAGAGAGACCAAGGACAGTACTAGCTCAATGATGACTTCATAAATCTAAAGTACAACAGCAAATTAGAGTCTCGAAATTCAAATCACCCGAGATTTGAGATATGATTTCCAACTTAATCATAGGTTTAGCTAAGATATTATTTGTGTTAATTTTACCATCAAAGGAAATCTTTATAATAGACATCGACAGGCACTAAATGCTAACATGAAGAAGAGAGAGAGAGAGAGAGAGAGAGAGAGAGAGAGAGAGAGAGAGAGAGAGATTATGGAATCGGAAAGGAACTCAACATGAGAGTTGAACTCTATTGTGCAGAATTCTAGAAAACCAGAAGACTTACATGAGTTGCTGACTCAAAGAATATGCACATTTTGAGCACCAATGATTCAAGCGGTGACAGACGATCAAATATGATTCTGGGATGAAAATAATTAGAAAACGTAAACTGGAAACATGACAGAGATCAAATAGTTAAGACAAAGCAAGCAACATCAACAAAGGAAAGAAAGAGACAGCTGTATTCTACGATAACCAAAGATGATAAGAACATTTGATATATAGAGACCTATCATACTTTAAGCTGACATGGCAGTGGTTCCAGTGACGAAAAACTTAGCCTTGTTTCTATAGGATGAACAAGATGGTTAAGGTTAACCCAATAAATAAAAAATTTGAAATTGGAAGAAGGATATAAAAAATTGAGAGCAATATCAAAAAGTTCAATCACTCCAACATTAGAACTCCAAGAGAACACAGCAAACCGTTTGTGCTGTCAGCTGTCTTTGAATGTGCATGTACTTGCGAGCAAGGGGAAAAAACTGAGGATTCAGTCAGCACATTGCAAATGGGAGTTTGATGATGTGTTCATTCAAAGCAACCAACTTCACCAAGTTAATGAGGAGATGATGGAAGAATACCAAAAAGACGCTTCAAAACAACACAAAACAAAAGAGCGGAAAATCTACAACATGAAAAAAATTAGTCTAGAGCATTTGGTATAAGAACAACAAAGCCTCAATCCCAAATTAGTTGGGGGTCGGCTACATGGATTAAACGCTTCCTAATCAATGTGCTCGATCTAGACCATTAGGTATAAAAATAAAATAAAATTAGCTCAACTAAATCTTCGAATCAAAGGAAACAAACTTGCACAAAAATTGGCAAGGACTTGACACAAGTGATCACCTGCTAAAATGGCAAGGACAATCCCAGACAGTTGATTCCCAGAAACCATCAGTACAGCACTAACTGATAAAAAATGAAACAAAAAAGGCTAGGGGAAAGTGACACGCAACCGTAGAAGCAAATGTATCCGGTGTGTAGGTTTAGGTAGGTGGGAGTGAGCATCTGTGTGCATGTGCAAGGGTGAGTGAGTGAGATGGATGTGCGAGGGGTCCGCAGGAAGGTGAGTTTGTGAGGAGTACAGAAAGATAAAGATTGCATCCTTCAATATTTTTCATGCACCAACATTAGGAAAGAGATAATTAAACTCTTGTTCAAGGTGGAAAAGTAAGAAGTAACAACATCCGCTCTCAGAACTGGTTTCCAGGTAAACTCTCGATGACCATGATGGTAAAATACTCCCAAAGCACTGAAGCTAATTGGGTTATTTTAAGAATAGATCATCGATTTTCTTCTTAATGTCAAATTACATCTCATCAATAGGAGTGTCAATATTTCCAATGCTTCAAGCCATTTGAATTCTTGATTTATCCAATTCCACCATTCCTTGTTCATGTGAAATTCATTATTCAGAATGGATGATTGGTTTGTACTTCTCGATTAGAAAACACAAGTAAATCTTGCTTCAATAAATAGTTGTTAAAACCACACCGACTCGGGCAAGTCGTTTAGGTTTTGAGTTTTATTAAGAGGCTTAATAACTCAATGAATAAAGTCTATGCCCATCTTTTACAGTCATACCTTAGAGATCTTCAAAAGAAATTAAGCAAACATCCACCATGTATATTCCATATAGATCAAAACCAAATTATAGCTAACTTACACGAGCTAAAGCAACCTGGACCAAATATACAAGCAACTCTTATGGAATATTGCACATTTGCCACAAACAAGCAATTGCCAAGAAGAGCAATTGTAGCATTCTGGTCATTTGCTTCCTTAACGTAATCGGCATATGTTTGATTAAATGATTCAACTGTCGTCCTATACTACCAGGCCACCACAGATTACTCAAAGCCCTATGGAGTCAAATAATTTACTATTACCAATAAGATATGTTATCGAATTTCCCAATTAACTTTAATTCATGTACAAGGTACAAAAAAATCACTGGAAGCGGAAGAAATTAAGTTACCGAGTCTATGGGATGCCTAAGAAGAAGCAAAGAAAGTATGTAACTATCAAAAATGTTATCTAGCCTTTTTTTTGCAGTGACTTATTCATAATGTTCTATGTGGACCTAAGCAATTATTAGTTAACCAACTGTTCTACATCTACATTGCTCTAAAACTTAACAAGATCTAAAAAATCAATTGTCCATTAATGGCCAAATAACATAAGAAGTGAAAAGGATGCTCTAATACCTTGTTGCACTATTCACTGTGAATAAATATATGTTTTTATTGGTTGAACTGCGGGTTAATGATATACATGTATCTGCACTCGAAAAGAAATAGCTTAGACAAATTTAAGTGTTGGGAAGGAGAACAGAATAATAGGCATACTAATGGGCCACTAACTGTAGAACAAAGCATGTGAAGAGAGCTGAATAACTCCATATATACTCTTTAAAGTTTAATACTGAATGCATGGATTTTCTCTGTATGCTTTAAAAAGCTTCTACATTGAAATCTATATGGTGAAAACAAAATTTCCAACCTAATCAAAATACAAAAAATCATCTTAATTTTTTTTTTTTTTTGGGTGGTGGTGGTGGTGGGTGGGTAGCAGTGGTGGTGTTGGTGGGGTGGGGGTGGGATGCAGGGTGCAGGGTGCGGAGTAAAGTGTAAAATGGCAGCAAAGAAGAAATTCCCATAATTTGACATCAAAAGGATGGAGATAGACTATTTGAGAGTGGCAATATTCGAGAGAGGTTATTGCTTACGGCAACAAACAAAATTAATGAAAGAATGATCCCACCAAGCCTATTTGAAAATCAATATATGGTGAACAAAGAATCATCAAATAGAAACAAAGGAATTACAATTAGAAAAATATACTCACCACCACTTTTAGACAATTTAAGCTCAAAAGAGTTTGGAATCAGCTAGACTCATCTATTCAATAGTTGCAATATGTTTAACTATCGGTACAAGAGTTTCTAACTCAAAAATGCTTCTTCAACTCATTATATCAACTGGATTATACAGTTAGAATAGATCAATGAAAAAATGACCTCTAAGTAATGGAGTTCTTATTCTTACTGAAGGTTATTCACTCAAAATTCTCATATTCTTTTCTTATGCTCTATAAGATCCCATGTTTTCCTAAAATAACAGAAACAAAATGATTACGCCTACATACAACTCTCGCTTTTTGGGAAATTGTCGCTGCAAGTTTGCTTCATATATCATAGTTGGAAATTCTATTCATGCCTACAATTTTTTCTTTAGAAGATTTTAATGAAGGTATTCCGAATCCTAAATCATAAACCCCGCAACACAAGAACATGGAAAACTACTCTAATATCAAATGATAGAGAGATATTTGCATCAATGCGTTTCAATCAGAATAACAGTGATACCTAGTCCAAATGGCAACTTCCAACACTATTAGTGAAATTGAGAACTCCAAGCAAATCCAAAAATAAAACATAACTGCATCTGGAAAATATTTCATCCTTTAGTATGACAAATAGATTATTGAACTTGAATGCAATTGGAAAGACAACAAATAACCTAAACACAAAAAAGGATTACATTAGTTTTATTGATATGTATGATTGCGTATTATTTATGACGAATCATAATAATGTAAGCCGCATAATCGCATAATTGAATTTGAAACCTTATGCCTCATGCGGTCCAACTAAGCACTAATGATTTAGCCTTCCTCATTGTATACAGAAAAAATTTAGTAGAGAGAGAGAGAGAGAGAGAGAGAGAGAGAGAGAGAGAGCTTTTGTCATTTACATCATGGTTCAACGCAAAAAATCTCCATAAACCATCGGAGGAGAAACTCTACCACATATCAAATTAGTTTAAGTTTGTCAAGAGAATAGACATTGATTGTCACACTAGTCCAATATTACAAGTTAGTATTTTAAAACTAACTTTATGGCAGTAGGATGTTCAATTAGGATTAGCGAATCAATGTACTTTGATCAAGCTAATTGGTTCTATGGTCCTGTTCTATTGAATTTACTGAGGCATTGATAATTAATGAAATTTCTATGTTACTTTTTTTTAACATGCTGATTCAATGCAAAAACTTGGCATAAACCATCAGAGGAGAACCATTGTTACACATCAAATTGGTTTAAGTTTGTACACCACAAGGGAGAAGTTTTCAATGGAAGTGAGGAAGTACAACATACCCGCAAATGTCTGCGAAACCACCAATCGGGAGTCTTTAGCAAGAGAGTGAGAGGAAAACAAACGCCCTTTTCCACACATAAACGGTGCCTGGGACGTATTCTCTTCTCCAAACTAAAAGAAAAATATTGGGGAAACTCCTTCAATTCCTTTAGATCCCTCCCCATCTCAAACACAAAATAATGGAGTTTCGGCTCGAAATTGCTTTCGATGCCATAACACAACATCTGCGGAAACCTCCCCACCATAGAAATCACGTCTCTGTGAGAGAATCCCATCTTCTCCAAGTACTCCATCCTAGGTATAAATTTCTCCTCTACGCCACAAGACAACAAAGACGTGTGGCGATGGACCTCGGCTATCCCCAATCTCTCAAGGAAGTAAAGTGTGGGACGAAGTCGATTGTCGACATAGAGACAAGCAATCTGGGGCGTCGATTGATGACTCTCTTGATGTCCGCGATCTTGACCTTGACTTCTCGCAGGAGGAAAGTAAAGACGGGGACAATGTTGGAAACCCGATAAGTGAGAATCTCAGGGCACATGCCGCAAATTCGACGAAACTCAGGCAGGGTGAATTCGAGGGAGAGTAGGAAATCGACAACAGGCTTAATGTCTTCTAAGGAGGCCGAGGCGATTGAAGGGCAATACTGGATGACTGAGAGGAGATCAATTCCGATGGACTCTAAGTAAAGCGCCTTCTCACGAAATTCCAAGTGAGAAGGATCACTAACTAACGGCGTGGAGGGTTGCGGCTTCTGGGGATAGATGATTGATGATTTGGAGCATAGAGCTGCTCGGATGTGAGTGCTGGAAGGCTTTGTTTTGAAGAGGCAATGAGGATGAAAGTGAGCAATGGGTTTTGTAATGGTTGGAAAAGCACAATGGGTGGAGAAAAAATTTAATGCGTCTTCCATAAAATTAAGGGGAGGGAAATATGCAGCTTCTACATCTTCCTCACCCGCGAATAACCTGCAAAGTAAATGTGGGGGGTTTTGTGATTCATTGTTTAGCACAAGAATATGAACCTTAACATAAAAAAAAAGAAAAAAGACTGGAATCACTTTTTCTATGTTATGGGATACAATTTCAAAGGGAAGAAGTAACTTCAGATTTTCATATTATCTAAAAAATTCACACAGCCAAGTACATAGAAAATCTTGACTCCTGCATTATGGGTATTGTGTCTAGAAGTGCCAAAGACATTCATTGTAGGTGTGGTTCAAAAGACCTTCTATCTCTTTGAATAGCTAATTTCATCTAAAAAGGGGAAAAATGATTTGTTGTTGACATTGATATGGTGAAAAATGGACATCAACTAGTATGAGGTACTAATACTAATAATAACAATAATAATCTATATACAAGTGCTTGATTAGCTAAAGTGGTAGACCCCTTTTTTTTATTTTATGAAATGATACTAATTTTTTTCAGAGAAATTCTGTGCAAATGTGGTCTCATCATATTTTATATGGGGAATCATGAATAATCAAAAGAATGCATAGATTTGGAGAGCAAATAATAATGGGACAAATAATCAAAAGCTAAGATGCATGCCCAAATCAAGATTTACCTAGCGAGAGATACACACAGACAGACAGAAAGACAGGCGCGAGAGAGAGTGAGAAGTGCGAGAGAGAAGACCACTGTGATGAGAGAACCGACCAATCGCCTTCCTTTGAGATAAGGTAGATCGTAGAGATGTTTATGAGCACAGATTGACATCGAGATGTGTAAAACCACATCGTTCCTATATGTTTAAGTAGATCAAACCCGAATCTTACGTTTTTAGAGCAATGGGGACACGTGGATTGAAGAAAAATACGTGTCACATATGATCCAAGGGATAATGAAACCAAAAAATAAATACTCTCCAATGCATATGTATACTAGCATGTGAGCTGAAGTGGCAACAAGAAGTGGCAACAAGAATGTCTATATTGAATGTCTATTACTAGACATTTTGTACCCACAATGTCTACTTTTAGCCATCATCTACTCACAATGTTTAGAATTGAAAATTAAATATAGAAATTATTGTTGATGCGTCGGTTATGTATGCTAATGGACATTTGCATTGGAGAGCGTTTTTTGGTTCTAATGTCAATTTCATCATATGTGGCATGCATTTTTTTCCATTTCACATTTCTAATGGGGCTATGGATTGGGAGGTAGATATGTGCCACGTTGAATTAAATAGATTTTGAGAAAAAAAATTTTCCAATGGGGTGTGGATGGAGATGTCTTAGTGACGTGGCATTGAAAAAGGTAGACATTATCTAGTGCACCTATATTTCTAGAGAATGCGATGGACAGTGTGGGCACGCTACAAAAAACGGGTATCAATGGGGAATAGAGTATTCATTGACTTAGCAACGGGTCGAGCGATGGGACTGCGTTGACCGACGCTTTATGGGGTAGCGACGACCCGGACATAATTTCTTAGAAGGAAAAATTCCCGCCCAAAGGCTATCATCCTCGGCCACATGGCAGAGGATAAGTGGGACACATATGGGAATAGCAACGGGATTACCCTGGCCTTCTTCTCAATCGCTTCCTCCCATCTCTCCTCTATGGTCTTCCTCTCCTTCTCCTATCTGGTCTTCCTCTCCCTCAATCGCTCAACTCTCCCTCTCTGCTTTTTTCCTCTCCCTCTCTGCCCTCACTCGATCTCTCTCTCTCTCTCTCTCCCCTTTATCCCTTTCCGTCAACCCAACACCAAAACCCTAAACCCTATCGCGTATTAAGTGACCCCGGCCGAAACCCTAAACCTGGCCTTCATCGATCTCCTCGACCTCCCTCTCTGCCGGCCTCCTTCTCTGCCGACCTCCCTCTCGACCTCACCTCACCATTGTCTACCGGGCCACCGTCCGCCTCACCCTTTTCAATCGGTGTCGCATTCCGTGATGCTTTAGGTATACTTTTTAATTTAATTATGTATTAATTTGTGAATTGATTTTAATGTATTTATTTTTTTGGTGGAAATTGTTTGCGAAAAATATTTTAATAATTTTGTATGATTAAAATGGTTTGAATAAGATTATTTGACTAAAATTGTTTTGAAAATTAACTTGTTTGAATAAATTTTTTTTTGGTGAGAATGCTTGTGTGATTGTAATTTAGTTTTTATTGTAATTTTTATGATTAAAATTGTTTGAATAATTTTGTATAATTTAATTGTGTAGTTGTGATGTTTTGTATATATGATTTTTTATACTAGTGAAAAAAATGCATGTGTGATTGTAATTTAGTTTTTATTGTAATTTTTTTTTGTAATGTGTTATAATTTAGTTGAGAAAAAGTGCACAATGAGTTGAATTAAAAATTATGATTAAAAAAGTAAAATAAAATATTAATGATGTATGCTTTACTAATAAAATCTTATTTAAATGATAAAAACTAATTAGACAAATTACATTTCATCTAGGACAAAAATAAAGGACTATATGTAACTTCGCTTGTATACTATAGAAAATATATAATTGATTGAAAAAAATAAAGGACTATATGTACAAACATAAAGCACTTTAAAATATAACATCGCTTAAATATATATATATATATATATATATATATATATATATATATATATATATATATATATATATATATTTAAAGCACTTTAAAATTAATTAGGAAATATATAATTGATTGAACAAACAATTGATTGAATATTTTTTTAAAATGATAAAATTAATTAGGAAATATATAATTGATTGAACAAATTAATATATAACAACGCTTATATATAATGTATATATAACACAATTGGTTTGTCTCATTTATTTACTATATGCAAATGAGAAAAAAAACTTAATTAAAAGAAGTTCAATTTTAAAACAAATAGAAGCACTTCAAAACTTATATATTATATGGATGTACAAATTATACTATACACCAAAAGATGTAAAACTAAAATTGGTGTTATAAGTATGGATGTACATCAAAAACTCACGTGTCTCTTTGATTGTTTAAAGTGAATAGGTCGAACATTTCTTCAGGGACAACATTAGGAACGAGGGTTACTTGACCGTTTGAACAACAAAAACTATTAGATTCATGAAAAAACTTATTGGCACTGCAATTTCGACAAGAGTTTACTAATGGTAACACATATGCTGAACTTGCAATGTGCTCAAAACCCATAGCGACATAACGTGGTTTTGCATTCTAGGGACCTATAAATAAAAAATTAAAAATAAAGGTAATTTAATTTCTAAATTATTAATTAAATTTATTCATTTTGCTTCATAGCATTTACCATACTCAATATTTCATAGATTATTTTGTGAAGTTTCAAATCCATACCTTGATTATTCAACTCTTTCTTTTCACTCCTTAGTTGTCTTTGGCGAGCCCACTTCATTTCTTTTTCTTCATCCATTGCAAATTTACGTTTCAAACTATCAACCTCTTTACGATTAATATTTTTTGCTTTCCTTACAAAGTCTTCACTATTGTTGATAACTCTTAAGTTTCTAACCATGGTAACTCGCTAATGCAAGGTAAAATGGTTATACTTAATGAGTTTTTAGATGAGATTGTTAAACTACAATCCAATGAAACAAACATTAGAGTAGTAATTAAAAAAATAAATAATGTTAATTTAATATTCAAAAGGATATGGAAACTAAACAATGAAATTCTTGTGTCTTTTAAACACAAACATACAACTAATTTAGATTACAACTCTAACATAATGCTCATTATCTACAATTCATCAAGGCCACCAATGGATCCAAAATAATAATCACACGGCTCATTTAATCCAATTATTCAAACATCTATATATTTCTTATATAAAGGAAGAAGATGGAGATAATAATTATATTATCTAAATTAAGAAATGTCAGCCAAACCAAACTATAGAAAAAGGCATTCATTTAGAAGCAAGTTAAACTTAAAGAGCCAAAACTCAAATTCATATACTCCATAGTTAAGGGCGGAACCAAACTTTAAGGGCTAAGGGGTCAACCTTTACATATATTTTTAAAATTCAAAATATATACATATATATGAAATAATCAAAGCAAAATTTTATGTATTTAGCATATAATTATATGAGATTTTACGTAATTAGCATATAATTATATGACATTTTATGTAATTAGCATATATGAGATTTTTCTCTCTTTCAAATCCTAATCTTTTTTTTGGTGAATAAAAACATAGTCTTTCGTTATTAAATTTATCTTTTTTCTTTACGTAACGTCAATAAGGCAATAGAGTATTGAATAGAGCCTAATGAAAACACTTAAAGGCATAATAGTTAGTATTAAAATAAAAATAATGCATGTGTTTTTCTAAAAAAAAATGAAGTATGTTTTACCTATGCTATATATTAATCTCAAACTTACTTATTTACTATCAAGCCAACAAAGTAATAATAATGTAATCACAATTTATTTATGTGAACTTTTTTTATAATCACTTAAGTTGAAAAATATTGATGATTTACTGCATTACCGAGGAAGGTACGTTACCTATCAAAACAACATCTAAATTATCTCATATTTACAACATCATAGAAAGTATAGTTTGAAAGGAAAGTAGCTTTTAAATAAATAGAAAGAAGATGTACTTGAAAGAGAGTGTCAGCTTTGCAGAAGTCATGGAAGAACACATTGAGTCATAGAAGTGTATATCATATTATGACAAAAAGGTAAGTGAAAGGCCTACATTTAAATCAAGGAAGAAATCTTACATGAACAGAGTTGAAATGGTCACAGAGAGATTGTTTAGGTCTCCAATAACCCCTTCAATAAGGGAATAAAAAATATTATAAATTACTAAACCTGGTAAAAAGAAGATGGAACCAATTATCATCAGGAGAGAGAAAGACTTGAGCGAGCAACCAACAACCGCAATAGGGATCAACAAATAACTACAAAAATGAATGTGAAAATTAAAAACCAAAAAACCAAAAAATGGATCTTATGGGGCATTTCATCAAACAACTACAAATCACTCTTAAACTATCAAATTATCAATACAAACTCATATCAATGCAATCAAACTAATTATCCCATGGGCATCTCAAACCAATATTCTCATAGGCACAAAAAATTATCAATGCAACGCCATCTCAATAAATCAAACCGCAATATGGATCAACAAATAACTACAAAAAACGAATGTGGAAATTAAAAACAAAAAACCAAAAAATGGATCTTATGGGGATTTCATCAAACAACTACAAAGCACACTTAAACTATCAAATTATCAATACAAACTCATCTCAATGCAATCAAACTAATTATCCCATGGGCATCTCAAACCAATATTCTCATAGGCACAAAAAATTATCAATGCAACGCCATCTCAATAAATCAAACCGCAATAGGGATCAACAAATAACTACAAAAATGAATCCAATATTCTTATAGGCACAAAAAATTATCAATGCAACGCCATCTCAATAAATCAAACCGCAATAGGGATCAACAAATAACTACAAAAATGAATGTGGAAATTAAAAACCAAAAAACCAAAAAATGGATCTTATGGGGCATTTCATCAAACAACTACAAAGCACTCTTAAACTATCAAATTATCAATACAAACTCATCTCAATGCAATCAAACTAATTATCCCATGGGCATCTCAAACCAATATTCTCATAGGCACAAAAAATTATCAATGCAACGCCATCTCAATAAATCAAACCGCAATAGGGATCAACAAATAACTACAAAAATGAATGTGGAAATTAAAAACCAAAAAAACCAAAAAATGGATCTTATGGGGCATTTCATCAAACAACTACAAAAGCACTGTTAAACTGCCAAATTATCAATACAAACTCATCTCAATGCAATCAAACTAATTATCCCATGGGCATCTCAAACCAATATTCTCATAGGCAAAAAATTATCAATGCAACGCCATCTCAATAAATCAAACCGCAATAGATCAACAAATGCAAACTTGAATATAGGAAATAAGGAAAAAAAATACAAGTGGTTTGACCCATTAATTTAGAAGATGATCGACATTGTACTCAAACAAGAAAAGATGCAAACTTGAACTTCAAAAAAAATCAATTCAGATCGACATCTTCGTCGATTGAAGAATCCAAACAACTACAAAGCACCTTTGATGTTTTAGTACTTATATTCCACTATATTCCAAAGTATGGCCAGACACACATAGGTGTATATTGGTGTCTGTTCACTTATGGGTTCTCTATCAGTATGTACATTTATGTCTTCTTCAATTTGGACATCTATATGATTTTATGTTTTAGTAACATCAAACGTTTGTTGTGAATTACAGGTTATGAGCGTCAAAGCTCTTGGTATTGCTTTGAAGTTAACATTTTCAGGAATGAATCAGTTAATATACCCTCAAACATGGGTGTTTACTCTAATAAGATCATTGACATCTTCGTCGATTGAAGAATCCAAATCAGTCTAATCAGATCATCAAGTTTCCACGTAAAAAGAAAATCAAACAAAAGCCAGATCTCATTACATTCACCACTAAATCACAGAGCGAGAAGCTTAAAAATTCAAAACAACGCATTTAAAAATTCACGTCTTGAAACAAAAGCAAGATCTGACACTTGAGATACCATTTTCAATCAGATCTAAGGATTTAAAGTCGGGACAAACCGAAATCAAAGCCATTGCAAGCATTGATTGAATATTTTTTTTAAATGATAAAATTAATTAGGAAATATATAATTGATTGAACAAATTAATATATAACAACGCTTATATATAATGTATATATAACTTGTACTATATGCAAATGAAAAAAAAAACTTAATTAAAAGAAAGTTTTTAAAACAAATAGAAGCACTTCAAAACTTATATATTATATGAATGTACAAATTATACTATATATAGAACTTGTACTATATATTTGTAAAAGAAAAGCACTTAAAGATTAATAATTACACTATGTATATATTGAAAGAAAATTATAATAATTTATACTATATATATGTACAATTATATTAATGTACTTTAAAACCTTAATTAATGAGAAAAATAGTACTTACGTATATATACTGAAAAAAAAAACATAATAAAGCAAAATAAATTGAAACAAAACAAAACAAATTTGAAGCAAAAAATAGTACTTACCGTATATGGACTAATTATGGATAACATTGACTAAAATGTATAATATATATTGCGCAAAGTATGTGCAAATGCAACAAATTTGACTAATTACGATTAACATTCGACTAAAATGTATAATATATTACGCAAAGTATGTGCAAATGTAACCAATTCGACTAATTACGATTAACATTAGACTAAAATGTATATAGTGATTGGTGTGTACGTGTGTTTAATTAGAGTTTTTTAAGTCTTTTCAAGAGATGTCTGTGTCTCGAGATTGGATGTACAGTCGCATTGAAGGCGGTTACATTCGATTGGATTTTGTGGCTAGGGTGAAGGAGTTCATAAAATTTTTCATGCAACACTACACCACTTTAATCAACGAAGCAAAAATTTGATGTCCTTACCGAAAATGTCGCAACGAGAAATACTATGACGTAAACACAGTAGAGCTTCATCTAATAAGTCGAGGAGTCGTTCTCGAATATTATTGTTGGGCCGAGCATGAGGAGGAAGAATTATTAAACGATGCGGATGATGAAGATAAAGTCGAATCACCATATTTTGGAGCAATGACGCGTTTGTTGACGATAAAGTCAAATCATCATATTTCGCAGCAAACATTCGACGAAATCTTGCAGGTCTGTAAAAAGATGTTGCCTGAAGACAACTGTTTGGTATATAGCTTTTACATATGTAAAAGTTTAATACAGTGGTTTAGTCTGTCGTATAAGTGAATCGATTGTAGTCCTCAATTATGCATGCTTTATTGGGGACCCGATTCCGACTTTATGTCTTACAAGTTTTGCGGGGAAGTTAGGTTTAACTCCAACAAACGTCCGCACAAGACATGCTTTATTTTCCCTTGACGCCTCATTTACAACGTTTGTTGCGTCGAAAGCTACATCAAAACACATGCCATGGCAGACAGAACACGTTAGATATGAGGACAATATGTAACATTGCTCGATTCCATTGCATGTAACCACTTCAATCAAGTGAACCCTACCTTTAGCTTCGAGGTTCGTAACATTTATGCACTATAACAACCTGCTACCTTAAGCTGGAGATTAGTTTTAATCAAAATCCTAATTATCATGAGTTAGGCTCATGGTTAAGTTCGATGTACCTCGATTAGCATGTGTGCGATTGCATGATGGTTTGTGTTTGTTTGGATTGTTAATGAATTTTATAGGTTATGAGATTAATACAAATATATAATTGAAAAAATATGTAAATAAACAATAAAAAAGCCAGTACACCAAGTGCGACGAGGGGTTGTGAAATGAATATGCACACTCGAGAACACTTGTAGGCATGTCCAATGAATTTATTGGCAAGAAAATACATGAAGTATATATATTTATATATATTTGATATATAAATATATATAATAAAACTATAAAATTTGGTTTAAATTATATGAATTGTTTGATCAGCCTCGAGATGAGCATTAGTGTTAATGATATTAAAATGTGTGTCACTTTAAAGAGTGTCATTTTAAAACATCAATCACTTGATTAGCCTCCAGATAGCGCGATGCATATCTCAAGGAAAATCCATATATATAAATTCAAAACCTCAAATTTATCCTCATTTCATTCAATTGATCGAGAGAAAGAGAGGAGGGTAGTCGAGGGTTTGAGGTTTAATCATTAAGAAATAGTTGAGGGAGTGAATTCTACATGAATTAAGGAGCTTAAAAACTAAGGGGTCAGAGATCATCATCTTGGTAAGTTGATTTTGAGTTTCAAGTTGAATGCATGGTTAGGTGATTATTTCTCTATTAATTGTTGTTGTTTATGGTTTGTTACCTCACTAGAGGTCATCCCTGATGATTTGGGAGAGTATTTGAAGTTGTAGTAGTGATTTGATAATGAAATAGTGACTCTTGCACTATTCGCTGTCGAGGCAGTGCAGGGTGAAGCGCGCTCCATCGAAAAGATGAGCGCGTTCCTTTCATCAATTAGGACGAACTAAATTGGTGGAGCGCCCTTCACTAAATGGTTGTGTATTTTACTTAGAATTTTTTGAGATCTTAGGGACTGACTTAGGGTTTATAAACACAGAGAGTTAAGTTTATGTTGATCATAAATGATTTGTGAAAGGTTGAGGAACACCGGGAAAGCGTGAGTGACGAAAAGTTAGAGAGTTTGGAAAGGAAACCTAAACGTAGGTAAGTACGTATTTGCTTATTTACCAATGTTGCTTGGCTATCTTAATATATGTAGTTATGTAGTTTATGGACTGAAATAAAAGACTATATACACTGTGATGTTTTTAATTAAACGAAAAACGGTGTCTAATGTGATCCACGAGAGTAACTCCTGAGGACTGAGATCAGGTTGTATAGGATGCGAGGATGATTTCTCGGTCTATATGTAACTCCTACTCAGTTAGATAGGCTGCCTGGGTCACATATTCACTAGAGGGTTTCAGATAGAACCATTGGGCATTAATGAATTTGCTAGACATCACATCATCCAATGTGTTGGTCTAGCAATCACATTAATGACATCAGTGGGTAATCTATTATATTACTTTAACTCTCTTAATAATCTAGCAGCTTTAACAACTCCATCAATACACAATTAAGATTAAGATTTTAATATCATCAATTATAAAACTTTATTAACCACGAAGGATTTTAAAAGTGAATTTTAAACCTCAAGATTTCATAAAAATATTTACAGCACCTCCTCTATTTTTAAGCCTACACCGAAATACTCGGCCTTTAAAATTTTCAAATAAATATGCTCAGGTTTGGTAAAAATGTCGAAGGCTCACAATTCACCCTTAACCATATATATTGCATTAGCAAAACTATATATTCATTCTAACCTAATCTGAAGTATTAAAAAACCTTAAACTAACTTTACCTTAACTCAAAGTTATCTCAATTTTATCCCAAAATCGTTCAGGCCATTTTAAATAAGATCTTAATCATACTCGAACCCAAAAACCCATTTATACAATTTAATATATTAAAAAATAATACATACATATGAGAGATAAGAAATAAGCAAGTCATAAATAGTTGGAAAGCTTTCCCTTTCCCTTGTCTCTGATAGAACATGTCATTATCCAATTATAAAAATTCGATAATGTCAGATAAGTAAATCCTACACTATCCAGTACACCTGTAATAATCAAATGCATTGTATTCTAAAAATTTAAACGAACAATAATATCGCAAAGAATCATAAACATACAAGTATGTAATCCATACCATTTCTATTGACCGACCACAATTAGATGATGTCTTCCAAAAGTGGTGATTAAATAGTAATAAAGATTCATGAGTTTGAGAGGAAGTCCCTCGAAAAGCCACGCCCTCGACTATCCATGGAATATGATTTTGACTAGCATCACAAAAACAACTGATCCTAAACAAGTGTCTACAACGATTAGTGACTCAAGTTTCAAAGCACCACGATATTCATCCTACCATACATATAGCCAATGAACACAATGGGACCCCCAAAGACCTCATTCTTCTCATGTCCGTGAATGCATGATCAATAAATATGCAACGATAAACCGTACATGCAGTGATAAACCATGCATGCAATTATATTCAAGAAATACTCATACAATGTAAAGGTTATTATGGGATTTACTTAACCTTACAAACATGATATCGCAACTCCTTACACTCTGAATCAATAAACTAGTATACACGGGGCTCCAATTGCAGTCCTACAGTTCATTTATAAGTTCGATAACTTTCCATAACAATTCCACAATTTTTTTCCAATTTGTTTTAGTTTAATTGATCCAATTGTGTCCCAACCCTCAAATCCTTTCAAAATAAACTCTTCGATGCTCGAACTTCATTTTTGACTTAAAATTATTGTTCAGCATTGAAAATTACGTTGTCTAAGCTTAAATATCATTTTTTCGATTTTATTATATTTTATTGGTCTTTTGACAACTCAAAAACCTCGAAATCCCTCTAAATCTCAACTCCTCGGATATGCGGATCTCAATTTTGACTTCAAATTATAATTTGAAATTAAAAATCACCCTAGTTAGACTTTAAAATAGATTTTTAAATTTTGGGTATTTTTCGATCTCGTAACACGTTTTATGAGGAAAAATCTCGGGCATAAATCCTCAAGTGCACCACAAAATCCTCATTTTTCATAAAAATCCCAATTTTTCATTAATTTGTCCAAAAATCCCATTTTCTAGAATTTTCCATAACTTACAGGGATTTATTTTATTTTTCTTATTTTTAAAATATTTTTTTAATTAGGGGAAGGGGTTTGATCTTGAATCGGGTCCAGCCGAACCCGGTTTGGGGTCATCCCTAACCCTCCATCTCTCTTGAAAACGAAGCAAAGTAGTTGTTTATTCGATTGGGGTACCCCATCGTCTCCTCCCACCTCCCCTCCCAACAACACAACGACAACAACATCATCAATAGTAACCAACGACAATAACTCAACATTACAGCTTCATCATCAACAACAACGACAACAATAACAACACTGACATGGCCATCAACAACCAACATACACACACACATACACACACACACACACACACACTCACCTTTATCTTCTTCGTCTCTCTCTCTCTCTCTCTCTCTCTCTCTCTCTCTCTCTCTCTTTCTCTCTCTCACTCTTAGTCTCTTTCTCTTGTTCTATTTGCCTGCCTTTCGATCTTTTTTTTTTCTTCGATTTCGAATCAGAATGGTGGAGACGATTATGTTTCATTTGCAAATATATTAGCTTTCATCGAGATTAGCATCACACGAATCTCGCGACAAATCCAATGGTTTTAATTCATAATGTAAATTTGATCTTCCTCGAGATATGTATCATGTATTTCGATGTCAATATTTGGCTTAAAACAAATTGAATGAGGTGGTGTATGTTATGTTGGCTTGTGAAGATATATATTTGATTTTCTCGATATTCACATCGCATGAATCTTGAGGCAAATATAATGATTATATATATATATATATATATATATATATATATTCATTTTTATCTTCCTCGTGATACATATCATGTATCTCGAGGTAATTTTGTGGTTATCTACAAGATAATCACAACTTGTAACCGCCTTTAACAAAATCAATTATATTATGATCTTCTCGAGACACATCGCGTAGCTCGAGGTAGATCAATTGGTTTTATAATAAACCACTAAATCATTTGATTTTCCCTGAGATGGGGCTTTATGCATCTCAATGCATGGATTATTTATCTCCAACAGCCAACAAATTGTTTAACCATTTTAAATCCTTGATGATCATACTACGCGTATCGAGGTGAATCCAATGCATACTTTTTAATTTAATTCAAACTATAGGATTGATTGATATATACCTATATGTTCGCGACTATAAATTTACCATGCGCTCCAACGACCAACCTCGGGCGTGCACACTAATGTACATCCCACTCGTGTCACCCTCGACCTCGCATATCATTAGGCGCCCACCAATTTATTTATTATTTTATTTAATTTCACGATTATCTCTTACAATTTATTTTCAAATTAAATTCTTAAAAATACCTCAAAATTATGAAAATTGAAAAAAAAAAATTTCCCAACACGCTCGGAACTCACGGACACCGCGAATACAATTCAACTTGACCTATTTCGCGTCGAATAGAGTATAATACACTCATTAGTCATGCGACACACAAAAATAATATTTAAGTTATGATCTCCGATCCGTAACGCATGGGTTCCACCTCGGATATCTAAATCTCAAACTAAATATGAAAATACTTAATTAGCCGCCTAATCAAGTTTATAAAATTCTCGGATATCACATAATCGACCCTAGTTTTATCAATAAAATGGGAATCACAGTGCAATTGTCATTGACAGTTTTCTTTGCATCTGTTATTTATTGAATTATATGTTTTCATATTCTTGTTAGTTAACATTGGTGCATATTGTTATTTCATAATGTTCTTATTTACTATATAGAATGTTGATGACTATGTGAATCTCTACTTACTGAGCAAGTTGGAGTACGGAGCACTTACCCAATTAACATTTCATGAAATCCGACGAGTGCTACGAATACGAGATATAGAAGATATAAGAGTCTTGATCTTCTTTTCGATGTAATGAGTCTTCCCTTGTCATATATATATATATATTTGTAGTGAATTACAATTTTTTAATATCACAAGGGATGAGAGATTTGCATAACCGAGGTTTATTCTTGTTTGATTTGGTACTGTATATCGTATTTAATTATTGAATTTTTTTTTAATTTCTACCGCGTATACTTTTTATTATTTTATTTCAATATTCAATATATAGTAGTGTTAATTCGGTATAAGAGGAGTGGCACTTGGCTCTAGTTAATTCTAAGAAGATTAACGAGGCTTAATTAGGTTTTCAAATCGAGTATCACCCTAATCGGGTTAGGATATGCTACTTGCATTGATGGGTTCCAACCTTTGGAATGATTGACAAGTCGTACTCCTCGTGGTCGATGATTTTAAACCCATACAACATGCCTCCATCGATGTGTATGAAGAAAGAAGTGATGTTTTTAACAGTACTTATACCTAGACTGATTAATTTATCGCAAAAAATTGATGTGTTTCTCTAACTATTGGTGAAAAAATTGCATGATTTGTAGTATGATGGAGTGTCCACCTACGATGTATCGACTAAGATGAATTTTCAAATGCGCGCTACACTTATGTGGACCGTTAGCGACTTCCTAGCCTACAACATGTTGTCAGGATGTAGCATGCATGAAAGGACAGCTTGTCCTTATTGTATGGAATATACTGACGATTTCCAGTTAAGGGGAAAGTGACTTGGTTCGGTTGTCACTAGCGTTTCTTGTCGCAATATTCGAAGGAGATGAAAGACAAGTCTAGTTTTCATATAGATAGAATGGTATCTAACAAGCCACCGGCTAATAAATCAAGTGAAGATATCTTGCGTGAAATTGAACCTTAGTGCTGATGAAGGTCACTGGATTGGGATAAGATGTTATAAACAACGATGTCTTGATGACAAGTGGGTGGAGAAAACAAAGCATACTATGGGACATGCTATATTGGAAGATGAATCTTATCAGACACAACTTAGACGTAATGCATATCGAGAAAAATATTTTTGACAATATTTTCAACACAATCATGAGTGTGCTAGGGAAGACAAATGATAACGCAAAGTTTAGGGAGGACTTAAAGGAGATTTGTAATTGTCCAGAGCTTCATTATGATCCAGTTTCTAAAAAATATCCGGAAAGCATGATATGCACTTGCCAGATGGAGAAAACAAGTGTTATGTAAGTAGATTAAAGAATTTCGTTTCCCTGATGGTTATGCATCTAACACCGGTCGTTGCGTAGACTCTAAGAAGTTGAAGATGTTTGGAATGAAAAGCCACGATTATCATGTGTTCATGCAACGACTTTTGTCGATTGCTTTTTGGGATATCTTAGAGAATGACATCACTACAAAAAACAGCAGATCAGAAACGGAAATTTCAGTCTCTGATTTGCATAAATTCCGTCTCTAATTCAATTCTGCAACGTAACAGAGACGGAATCTATTCCGTCTCTAAAATCGTCGTCGCTGATTCAATCAACAACGGAAATGTGTTTCCGTTGCTGATTAGAGACGGAATTTAGAAACGGAATAGAGACGGAACATAAATGGAAATTCTTCTAAAGGGTACAATTGTAATTGCATTCCGTCTCTGATCCGTCGCTGATTAGCAACGGATCGGAGATGGAATTATCGTATTCCGTCTCTGATTAGCAACGGATCAGAGACGGAATTATTGGATTTCGTCTCTGATCCGTCTCTGATTAGCAACGGATCAGAGACGGAATTATTGTACTCCGTCTCTGATCCGTCTCTGATTAGCAACGGATCAGAGACGAAATTATTGTATTCCGTCTCTAATCCGTCTCTGATTAGCAACGGATCAGAGACGGAATTATTGTATTCCGTCTCTGATCCGTCTCTGATTAGCAACGGATCAGAGGCGGAATACAATAATTCCGTCTCTGATTCGTTGCTGATTCATGCATATATTCCTCGAAAATTAGAGACGGAATAACAACGGAATCTCTGAATTCCGTTGCTAATCCGTCTCAATTCCGCTTTGTTTAGGTCTCAATCCGTCTCAATATATATATAGGTCTCAATCCAAGCACATTTAACCTGCCAATATATAATACAAATCATAGCTAAATAATATATTGATATTGCACAGTTTATATAAACTTAACATATCCATAAAATTATCTTTTCTCAATGTACTGTACACGAAACAACAAAAACAATCTAAAAAATTTCTATTTCGTATCTTTCTACAAAAGTAAACACAAAAATTGTTCTAAATGAAAAAAAAATAGCAGATGAAGAAGTGTTCCGAGATTATATAAAGTTGATTGTGCTTCAAAAAATACTTGACTTCGTACAAAACACCTGAAAAAAAATCAAAAAGGAAAAAAATCACTAAATTATACAAACAATAATATGAATATAAACAATATTATGGGAGAACTACGTATCATCGCAAGCACAATGAGCCAAACACAACATAAATATAGTAATAAAGAAAAAGAAATTCATCATTATCCAGAAGGAAAAGAAATTCATCAATATTAAAGTTGTTCAAGACCCAAGAGACTAATTACTCATGATCCAAGATAAATGAAAAAAATACACAGCCAGCCCAGTTGTAACAACACCATTTCAGGTTTGTGATTTAAATTTTGGGACGCAAGCAAAAAAGTAAAATTCAGAAACTATCTTTTTCCTTCCAAGAAAACAGTGGTTTTTTTAAATAAAACTTTCAAAATCCTAATTGAATGAGCTAAACAAAAAACCTTAGCTATTAAATTTTTTTTCTAAAAGCGTGTATAAATATTAAACCAAACGAGAACGACATTTTATCATGACTCGCGGGTGATGTGTTTTTCCTTAAAAATGGAATGGCTCGAATCGTATAATCAGCGTGTAGAAGCATAAGAATTTAAAACTAAGAAGTTATCTTCTGGCCTAACAATCATCAGCACACCCAACCCAATCAAATAACAATTTTAACTTCAAGGAAGGTTTAAAACCTCAAATAGAACTAGGAACAATTGGAAACAAGGAACAACATATTATATATATAATATGCTACACAAGACCCAAAACAAAAGTCAGTCATATTAGAGCTACACAAGACCAAAGAACTGGATATGACAAATCTCATTCAAGAAAAATACATGTCCAATCAATGGAAAATACAACCGAGCAACATATAATTTATCATCCGGCTTCTTGTAACGAGCATCAAATTCGTGCTTGCACATCAGGACTACCAAGATTCGAGCTGCCTGGATAAAGAAAAGAGTAAATTCCATATATTCATAATTACGGTGAAATACTTCTCACATCACATGTATGCAGATCTCACTTTAGCACGTTGAGATAAATCATCATATCCCAAGTGAGGAAGAGCTCTTGTATTAGAACAGATGAAAGATAATTTCTGCAAGACACAAAGAAACTCGTCAATTGATAGAACTCTCCATAATTATTGTTCTCTTTTTTTTTTGAAGAGAAAAACTAATTCATTTTACATGAATAAAGTTAGCTATACCACAAATACATCAAATGACAAGTAGAAACTCCCCATCATCATCTAAATTTCAACTTTCCCACCATCCAGGTCAGCGTATTTGTAAAAGCAGAATATAGATATGTGAGTATCAAACTGAAGGAAATCTTTTGTAATAGCACAGAGAAAAGATCTCCAAGACGCAAAGGAACTCATTAAATAATAACTCTCCTTCACAATGTAAAGCTTCATTTTATAGTTTACAGAAGGGAGCATCAAATTAAAGGATGTGCCATGAACTAAACTATAACTAGAACTACATTAAATTAAGTAACCAATCATTAGTCCCTCTACAGAAGGAAGCATCAAATTAAGCATCTGGTGGTTTGTCATGCATCATTATAAGATAATTTTCAGTATTACAATATCATGACTTGTACACATACTCTGATCATGTTAAATATACCCCTGGTTGTGTAACGTGATTGCCATGATCATTCTTTGCTTCCATGACCCATGATCGAGGATTCCACATGAATGCCGAGAATTTGAGTATCTTACTTTCCTGAAAACATGATCATAAAACAACTAATTGAGGATATCAAACTTTCCTGAAAACATGATCATGAATGCCCCCTTAATTTCCTACAAAATATTTTAGCTATTAGTAAAAATGTGTTTCCATAGTAAAAATTAGGAAGTAGCGCATAGAATGAATTAGAATATGTTCCATACACCATCTGATTTAATACAGATAAAAGATACATACAAATTCAGTTAACCTTGAGATAATACCAGTTTCTTGTCTCATGGTGAATCTTTGATAATCAACTAGCGGATCATAAAAACTACTATTTGAAGCACGACAACGCACTTACTATGGTTAAAACTGATAAATCAGGAGACATCAAAGCTTAGTAAAACAACATGCCCAAGATTACAGTTTACACACGGACAATTTCGTTGGTGAAATAGCAATTTACACAAGAATTAGCTATGCCAAAACATTCCAATAGCATTACAAAAGAATAAGTGAATATCTAAGTAGGACCAAACAACAAAATAAGAGGAGAAAGCTACCAAAGAAACCAATATCCCAAGATTACTAGTCTGAACCGTAAATATTGAACTACTGAATGCCCAAGATCTAAAATAAGGAGATTTTGCACATTGCAAGTTTTGTTCACCTTAACCTTATAAACAACCGATTTTAATCCTAGAATGTAGAGTGTGTATTAGGTAACCGAGAGCCCAAAATATAACTTTGTCAAAACCTTGTTGAACACGAACTCGTTCACCCATGTAATAGGGTAAAGGTTTTATTCGGGTAGTTGCTAGTTCTCCATAAGCTTGCTCGATCACAAGAATGCATTGAAAGGATATCGAACTTAATTATTAACCCTTACGAGTTACGAGCTATGAGGGCATATAAGGTCTAACGCATGTAAAAACCATGAGATGAAACGAAGGAAAGAGAACTAAATGGTAAATCCACATTGCTATTCTATCCAATTAATCGGAGTAATGGAACTATGCAAATAGATCAAGCTGTTAACTGATATCATATCTCTCACTCTTACCTTGTGAAACTGCCACCTGACGAAGCTCCAATAACAAGCATGCTGATTTGGGACTTAGACACTTCATTAGATATTGCAACTGGTACATCATCTACTTCAATTTGTACGATCTCTGCTTCCACCTTCATGTATCGCATTAGAGTGAGTTCATTTGTTTTCTTTTCTTTTTTTTCTCTTTCATAATATGCTTTTTTTATAGGCTTGAAGGTTAACATAGAAAACTTTACCTTTTTTCTCACTACAAAGTTGCTTGTATGGGAGAAGCATTTTACTGGCTTTCCATTCCATTTCCTTCTTGTATGCAGCCGCTACATCATCCCGTACTTGCGAAATTGGAATATAGTTTCCCACTTGAAGGACAACAATTTCAAATGGCATTAAAAATTAAAGGATTGACATAATGCAGACATGAGCTCAAAACTTGGTTTAGAGCACAATATTTGGAGAAGTGTTACTAATTTGCAAAAACGAAAGAAAGAAAATGAAAGAAAATTTACTTGGCGTCGGAACTGTAGTGATCCTCGCACAAACATGCAACAACTTGAATAAAACTTTACCCTCACTACTAAATCTCTCCAAAGCCCACTTAAGAGTATATTTGCTCTTCCTACTTCCATTAACAGCCACAACAACAGTTGAAGACGACGAAAGCATCAGTGAACGTTTGTCGACTTCAAGAACCTCCATTGACTTCCCTAACATTTTGATCACTGCAACAAAGCAACATAATTCCAACCAAGAATCAAGCTTTCAGCATGTAATATATTTTGGTGATATATACAATTGAATGTTTATGTTCTTAAGCGAATGAAGTGGATAAGAACACAAATGCTTTCTTCAAACAATTCAAAGTAAAAACATTCCAAAAGTCATTGAAATTATAAACATCAATGCAACCTTAAATTCTAGGACAGCTCAACTACCAATAGAGTTTCAATTTGGTGAAATTATCCAAAAAAACAAAACGTACCCAAAAAAGAATGAACGAAATAACTTAAGCCATAAAGATGTGGCTTCGACAAATGCAACATAAAAACATAATGTACCTCCGCCTCAGACTTAGCGTCATCCAATTCTTCGTCATCATCTTCCATAATCCAATCTGTATTAGAAATTGTTTGAAACTTGCTGTGATCACCATCTTTCATAGCCTGAATCAGTGCATCCATCAAATCTGGTTCCACTTCTCGCAGTAGTCTACCTGAAACACATTACAATAGCTGAGTTCAGAAATAAACACAAAAAGATAAAAAATGAACAGATTATATAATCAATGGAAGCTAAAATTCTGCTATCAATACAAACTCGTTACTTCTCTAGTAAAAACCAACATAAATGGATGACCACCAATGACCGTAATAAACTGCATATGCATCACGAGAACAACAACATAGCCTCAAACCTAAAATTAATTGGGGTCTGCTACATGGATCAAACTCTTTCTTTGCGCTCGATTTAGTGCAATTGATGGTGTACTTTCCAAATCGCGCATATGCATCACAACAAAGAATTGAATTGGGTGAAAATACATCAAGGAACCATTTATTAAGGGAACAAACTTGAAACCTATAAAAACCTAAGCCAACCAACAAGGAATCCTACAAAGTAAGGATTATCGAATAATGCCGACGATTAAACACCGATAGGGCCGAAATACGAGTGTCATCCACATTCCTACTAATTCACTATCCAATGAATGACCGGAGAAAAAAAAACCGAACTTGTGTAGTAAGAAGTAATTATTACGTATATAGCCGTGTATTATGCATTCACAACTACTTATTCAGGGAACCAAACTGAAACCTAAAAACCCTAAAAACCCTAAATTAATGATGAAACACCTATAGAGTTGAAATACAACTAATACCAAGAATTCATTCACGTTTCCGCCAATTCAATACCCAACTATCTCAAAATCCAAACAAAACACTGATTTTTTACGAATACCGAATCGCTTACCAATGTAATTGAATTGCCTTCGTCGGCCTTCTCGGACATCAGTTCCCATTCTCTTCACCAACACGAGGGCTTCAAAAACATCCCCATCGAGCGATGCCAATCTGCCACAATAACAATCACATCAAAAACCCCAAAATCCAATCTTTCAAACAAGCCCCTCGAAAAACCCTTACTTGAGAATCTGCTTAATCTGGGGAGCTGTGAAGGTCGCGAGGTCCATCCCCCACTTCACTGTGCGCTTCGCTTCCCTCTTCTTCTGGTTCCGGCTCTTATTCGTCGATAACAGAGAGAGCGGTGAGAGAGAGAGAGAGAGATCTGCCGTCGAGAGAGAGGGATTTTTGGGGAGATAGGGGTTCCGGAGAGACAGAAAATCGGGAGAGAGAGATGGAGCGCTGGGGAGATAGGGTTTTCGGAGAGAGAGATAGGGAGAGAGAGGGAGCGTTAGGGAGATGGGGTTTTCGGGGAGAGAGAGAATCGGGAGAGAGAGAGGGAGTTTTATTTTTGAATCATCGAGATCGAAGGATGCACGAATCTCGAGATTTGATGAACGGTTATAAAAAATGAAAGTTTTGGTGGGAATGTTGGCGCCATTATTTAGAGACGGAATTTAATTCCGTCTCTATTTCCGTCTCTGATCTCTCTCTATTCCGTCTCTGAATTAGTCCGTCTCAATTCCGTCTCTAACCATTTTTTCATAGCAACGGAACTTAATTCCGTTTCTAATTCCGTTTCTAAATATCATTTTTCTTGTAGTGCATGTAGATTGCAATCAGCGAGTTGAGCATTTTTTTAGAGATTCAACAGCTTGATTTTTAAATGTTGAGAATTTACAGCTTTTTTATGAAAACATTCCAAAGATATTGTGTAAGTTGAAAAAAATCTTTCGCCAAATCTTTTCGACTCAATGGAGCATATCCCTATCCGTCTGGCTCACAAGGCTATCCTTACTGACCCAGTACAATTTCGGTAGATTTATCCTTTTGAGAAATAATAAAATATACTTGTTGTCAATCTACTTTTATTGTGCACAATTAAAATTAATTGAAATGTACGACTAACTAATTTAACTCTATAAATGTAGGTATTTGAAACATTTGAAAAATAAAGTTAGGAATAAGGCAAGGGTTGAGGGCTCAATATGCAATGCTTATTTAGTAGAAGAAACAACTGTATTTTGTCCTTATTATTTTGAGGAACATGTCTCCACATCGCACAATCGCCCGCCCCATAATAATGATGGTGGAGTTGGCCCAACTCAAGATTTTCATGCAACCTTCTCAATTTTCACCTACCCAGATAAGGCGTTTGAGAAATTAAAGAAGCATTATCTCACGGATGATGAGTGTCAAGCCGTACACATTTATGTGTTTTTAAATTGTACATAAATACATTACAATACACAGTTTTCATGTCCATTATGTAATAGTCTTATTCTATTCAATCGTAATCTTTGATCTCTTTCATCTTTTGTAAGGATGTACATATCGAGTTGTGTTCCAAATAGTTGAGTATCACATAAAGTGCAATCGATAAACATCTTGAGAAACAATTCTCAACTTGGTTCCAACATTTTGTAAGTCATTAATCAATGCATCTTGACATAATTCTTTTTGTTTTGCTATATAATTGAAAATGAAGTTTATCATACAAAATTTTTTCGATTGTAGACGCTATTATATATTCAAGATCTAACATTTCTAATGCGTTCATACAGCCCAAGTCAACTTTGCACCGTATATCACACATATCTTGTTAATGGCAACAAGTTTCACATAATGTTACATGATAGAAACAACGATATGCATAGTAGCGAGGTGTGTGTTAGAGCACAAATTATGCAGAATATGATAACGACTTCTACGGGCAATTGCAAGAAGTGATAAAAATCGAATACGGAGGGTTTTTACGTACCGTGTTGGTCAAGTGTGAATGGTTCGATTTCATGCCCAAAGTGGGGACAAAAGTTCACCGTTCCTTAAAACTCGTCAATGTTTATCGAAATCTACGACTAAATAAGTACGCCTTTTATACTAGTCATGCAAGCTAGTCAAATGTACTTTCTTTCTTACCTGAGTGTAAAAATAGTGCATAACATATTGATAAGCCACGTGCAGACTTCAGCCGAAGTTCATCGATGAACATAACTTAGTCGAGAACGTTGACAGTGCACCTACCACAAGAAAAAGTTTTTCAAGAGCAACTACCTGAGCAAGATACTAATGTTAATATTGGCAACAATATTGCAATTTCGCTAGCTGATCCTAGTGGTGCACACATGTCAGACTTCGACAAAGAAGAATATGGAACCGATAATCTTGAGATTTCATCAAATGATGAGAACAATGACAATGAACCATGATATAGCCATTTATGTAGGTAAAGAAATACGAAACCTAGTCTTATATTTTTTTGACTTGTTACATGATATTTAAAATGTAGGACGTTCATATATAGTTGTGTGACATTCGAGAATTTTATAAACTTGATTGGACAGTTAATTATGTATTTTTATATTTAATTTAGGATTTAGGTATATGAGGTGGGACCCATGCGTTACAGATAGGAGATCATAAAGTTAATATTATTTTTATGTGTCGTGTGCCTATTTGATGTATTATATAATATTTTGATGCGAAATAAGTTCAAGTTGAAATGTATATGCAGTGTTCTTGAGTTTCGGAGTGCATTGGAGAATTTTCTCTAATTTTGGTAATTTTAGGGTATTTTTTGAGAATTTAATTTGGACAAAAAATAAGAGATAATCACGAAGTTAAATAAAATAATTAACAAATTGGTGGGTGCCTAGTGACACGTGAAGTCGAGGTTGACACGCGTGGAATGTATCATAATGTGCATACCCAAAGGATAGTTGTTGGCGCGTGTGGCGAATTTATAGCCACGAAAATACATAGGTGCATATGTATATATATATATATATATATATATATATATATATATAAATAAATCATATAGTTTGAGTTAAATAAAAGTATGCATTAGATTTGCATCGAGATACGCGTAGCTTAGGCATCGAGGAAAAATGATTGTGATACGTTGGCTGCTGGAGAGAAATAATCCATGCCTAAAGATTCTTAAAGAAAAATCAAGTGATTTAGTGGTTGGTTATAAAACTTTTTAATCTCCCTCGAGATACATGATACGTATCTCGAGGAGATAAATACAATCGATTTTTGCTTAAGTCGATCAATTATGATTATTTTGTTAACATCAATAAGATTAACCTCGAGATACATATACGTATCTTTAGGAATATCAAAATGTATAATAAAATGTAATCGTTAGATCTGCCTCGAGATTCGTGCAAAGATTTGCATTGCACGAATCTTGAGAAAATCTAATATATATCTCCAATAACAGAGTCGCCTCACTTTGATCAATTTTGACAGAGAAGAAAATAACGGAGAATGAACCGAAAAGAAAGGGGAGAATTGAACCGTGGAGGAGAGAATCGAACTTGTGGAGGAGAGAAATAGAGACCCATGGTGAGGTTTTGTTGTTGTCGTTGTTGGGTTGTTGCTTTGTTGTTGTTGACGCTATTTATGGAGAAAGTGAAGTGGATGCCTCGGATGAACTGCCATGAAGACGATACAGGGGAGACCATTCCCCTGCCTAAACCCGACTTGGGGCTCCTAACGAGAAAAAAAGAGGTTTCAGTTTGCATAGCTGAACAGAGAAAGAAGAAAAAGGTGGGCCCGGCCTGGTTCAGGCCCAAACCCCTTTCCAAATAAAAAAAATGAGAAAAGGCTGGAAAATAGAACTTTTTTAAAAAAAAATAGAAAAAAATATATTTGAGCCAAATAAATTAAAATTGTGGATTTTTATGAAAAATGAGGATTTTAAAATTTTTTCGAGGATTTATACCGGGGTTTTGCCTTGTAATACGTGTCACGACATCGAAAATGTCCAGAATTGAAAAAATTGTTTTAAAAGCCTAATATAGGTAGATTTTTTTTATTCTGAACCACAATTTCTAGTCAAAATTGGGATTCGAATATCCAAATATAAGATTTGAAGATATTTCAAGATTTTCGGGTTGTGGAAGGATCAATTAATATATAATAAATTGAAAAATTTATATTTAAGCCTAGACAAAGCAATCTTTGATGCCAAAAAATAATCTTAAGTCAAAAATAAAATTTGGGCATCATAGAATTTATTTTGGAAGTATTTTAAGGTTTCGGGACGCGATTGGGTCAACTAAACTGTAATTAATTGGAAAAATTATGGAATTATTGTGGAGTCTTACTGGGCTTATTAATTAATTGTAGGATTGTAATCAGAATCCTATGTTAGCTAGCTTATCGACTTAGAGCGTAAGGGAATGTCAATATCGTGTTTATAAAGCTAAGTAAATCACATGGTAACCTTTACATTGTATGAGTATTTCTCGAATATAATTGCATGCACGGTTTATCACTACATATTTATTGATCATGCATTCATAGACACAAAAGGAAGGAGGTCTTTGGGGGCCCCATTGTGTTCATTGGCTATATGTGTAGTAGGATGAATATCATGGTGCTCTACGACTGGAGTCATTGATCGTTGTAGATATTTGTTTAGGATAAGTTGTGATGCTGGCCAGGATCATACTCCGTGGATAGTCGAGGGCGTGGCTTCTTAAAAAACTTCACGTCAACTTCATGAATCTTTATTACTGTTTGCCCACCACTTTTGGAAGGCGTCATCTAATTGTGGTCGGTCAACAGAAAAATGATGGATTGCATACTTATATATTTATGATTTCTTGTGATATTAGTGTTCGTTTAAATTATTGGAATACAATGCATTTGGTTGTTATAGGTGTACTGGATAGTGTGAGATTTTCTTATCTAACATTATTGAATTTTCATAATTGGGTAATGAAAAGTTCTAGCGGCGACAAGGGAAAGGGAAAGCTTTTTTACTGTTTATGACTTGTTTAGTTCTTTTCTTTCTGTATGTTTTTTTGAATATATATATATATATATATATATATATATATTGTATAAATGGGTTTTGGGTTCGAGTGTGATTAAGATCTTCTTTTGAATGGCTAGAATGATTTTGGGATGAATTGAGATAATTTTTGAGTTTATGTAATGTTAGTGTAAGGTTTTTAATACTTCATATCACGTTAGAATTAATATATAGTTTTGTTAATGTAATGTATATTATTATGGGTGGATTATGAGTTCTTCGACATTTTCACCAAACTGGACAAATCTTGTTGAAGAATTTTGAAGGCCGGGTATTCAGGTGTAGGCTTAGAAATAGATAAGGTGTTGTCAAAAAGTTTTTACTAAAATTTGAGGATTATGTAATTCATCTAAACAAGCTTTGAGGCTTAAGATTCACTTTAGAATCCTATGTGGTTAATAAAGTTTTATAATTGATAATTACAAGATCTTAATCTTAATTGTTTATTGATGAAGAGGTTAAGACTGCTAGATTATCAAGGGGATTAATGTAATCTAGACCCGTTAGATGCTCTATTAAGGGGGTTCGATAAGCTATTTCTAACTTAGTTTTAATTTTGTTAAAAAAGTGATGTCAGGCAGAAGATATAGTCCATCACGTGGTGAGAGCTTAGTTTTAATTTTGTTAAAAAAGTGATGTCAGGCAGAGGATATAGTCCATCACGTGGTGAGAGCTTAGTTTTAATTTTGTTAAAAAAGTGATGTCAGGCAGAGGATATAGTCCATCTCGGTGAGAATCGTTCGTAGTGGAGATACGATCTCGCTATTCGTGACTATGTTGCGTGACTATGTTGCTCCACAGTCTAGTTAGGGAAGCATCCTCAACATTGACATCCTTAGCAGCATTATCCCCAGTTGGCCCCTTATATTATCCATACCCATTTCCACCCTCTCAGCATGCCCTCTTCTTCCATCAGACACCCTCATCTTTTATTTACATCAACCATTTCTTCCTTCAACGTACTACATGTCTTTGTCATCTGTATTTGTCGATGGACCAGCCACTATGCAGATGTACTCTACATTCCTTTCATTGCTACCCACACCACTCATCGTAGGTCACGTTACCACGTGGCCATACTGTGAGCTTACTTTTTCATCGGTGAAATTAGCATCTCCATCGCATCAGCACGACCACCAAACAGGCGCACGACCAGGCCCATCTGATTTACATGCCTCAGAGTCACCAAGTTCTAGTGACCCGTCCATCAGGACTCTGCCTCACATGGACAACGACGAGGCGTTCAGGATGTCAGAGCCCTTAGAGGTAACACTGCTACCCAAGCCGGTGGGCGAATATTCTTGATTGTCAAGGATGAGAAATAGTAAGTATACGTAAATTAATTACGCATATATACGTTTCGTTAATCGACCAAAATTAAGGTCTAACATAAATTTTCGATTTAGTGGATGAAAGTTGCACCCATCGGACAGAGCGCACGACGGGAGATGACCAGGGCATACAAGTAATCCTTATACAAGGATGGCTATTCCTGGGAGCACGTTCCCCAGCACATTCGAAACATATACTGGAATCAATGAAAGGTAAAAAATCGTTAGGTCAAAGTTGTTTCTTTTACTTATGATATATATACTAAATTATAATATTTTTGTACATAGCTTTCTTTCGATTGGGATCCATCGGATGACGAGACTATTAGAAAGGCGCGCGATAAATAGATCGTCATTCAAACTCCAACTTCATCAACAAATGTGTTCAAAAGATAAAAAGACGAGCCTCTTATCTACTGAGATCTTTGAGCACTACAAGAAAGTGCGGTCCACCTCTAAATTTAAAAAGAAGTCAGAGCAAGCTAGCAAGAATCAGCGGACGGAGACATGGGACCCATTACGATTGTAGTTATGCATACAGGTGGTTCCATATCCATCTATCAGCACGCAGAGAGACTAGTAGGTCATGCTATAATAACTAAGTTTATATATATTAAGTCTCAAACTTAATCATAGTTAAACATGTTTTATAAGAGGAAAAATCAGGTTGACCGGGACTACTTTGGAATTGTTCTTGTACTTAAACACCAAGAATCATGACGACGTTATTTTCCTAGATCATATAGTAGAGACGATTGCCGTAAGAAAATAGTTTTATAGTAATTTTGTAACATCCCCTAATCCAATTAGGGCGATACCCGGATAAAACCCTAATTAAACATAGATTACCTAACTCGACTTAACTAGAGCCAACGATTTTTTCTCATTCATCTGATAAACACCACTGTATATCAAATATCGATATAAAACAAATAATAAATGCAGTGAAAATTTAAAACTTTTTCGATAATTAAAATACGATATACAGTACAGAATCAAACCGGAATAAACCTCGGTTATATAAAACCTCCCATCCTTTGTGATATTACAAAACCGTAATTCAATGCAAGTATATAAAACAATGGAAAACTCATTACATCGAAGAGAAGATCAAGACTCTTATATCTTCTCTATCACGTAGTCGTAGCGCTCGTCGGCATTCCTTAAAAGTTATTTGGGGTGAGCGATCCAACTTGCTCAGTAAGTAAGGATTCATAAAGCCATCGATATTCCACATAATAATCAATAACATTATGCAATAACAATATGCACCAATGTTAACTAATAAGAATATGGAAAACATATAATTCAATACGAAACAGATGCAAAGCAAATTATCATGGACTATTACACTGTGATCCCTATTTATCTATAAAATTAGGGTCGATTACCCACTGACGTCATTAATGCGAATGCTAGACCAACATATTGGCCAATATTATGTCTAGTCAATCCATTAATGTCCATTAGTTCTACTCGAAACCCTCTAGTGAGTATGTAATCCACACAACCTATAAACTGAGTAGGAAGTTACATATAGGCCGGGAAGGTAACCCATCTCCTATATAACATGGTCTCAGTTCCACGAACTTACTCTCGTGAATCACAGTAAACATCATTTTTCTTTTATTGAAAACTATCACAGTATACATAGTCCCCCATTTTAGTCCATAACTACATGAACTATATATACTAAGATAGCTAGACAACATTGATAAATAAGTGAATCCGTACTTACACGGGTTAAGTCTCTATTTTCGGATTTTCTAAATTCTGGGCCACTCACGCTTTCCTTATGTTCCACAACCTATCACAATTTATTTATAATTAATATAGGTCTATTACCCTATGTTTAGAACCCCTAATTCAGTCCCTATAACCTCAGGAAATTCTTCATAAAATACAACACAATTGTTTGTTTTGAGGGGTGGGAGCGTGCTCCCTCAATGGGTAGGGCGCACTCCACTAGCTAAAAATAACAACTGCGTTGTAGGGCACATTCCACCAACTGGGTTTATCCCCATTGATGAAAGGAGCGCGCTCCTCTGCTAGGTAGGCACGATCCACCTAATGGTGTCTCGACAAGAAGCACAGAGCAGCACCCACTGTTCTATCACCAAATCACGGTAAAAACTCCTAAAATTCATCAAGGAGGACATCTAATGAAGTAGCAAACCATTTCCTGCCATCCAATAGCATAATTCACAAACATTCTATCATCACCATCAAATTAAACTTCGAATAACACATAAATTAATCTTACCAAAGAGATGATCTCTAGCTCTTGATCCGCTTAAGCTCCTTAATTCACGTTTATTTAGCTCCTTAAATCATCACTCTCGATCAAAAATCAAACTCAAACTTTTCTCTCACTGTTTCTCGATTGTTCGAATGAGATAACGATGAATTTTGATATATATATATGAATTCTTCTCGAGACACGCATCACGCTATCTCAAGAATGATTAAGTGGTTAATATGTTAAAATGGCACTCCTTAAAATAATACAAATTTTAACACCATCAAGCACTTACGCTCATCTCAAGGTTGATCAAACAATCCATATTATTCAAACCAGACTTTATAGTTTTAATATATATATATATATATATCAACTATATATATATATATTTCTTGTAATTTTTGGCCAATAAATTCATCAAATATGCCTACGAGTATTCTCGAAATTTTACAACCACATCGTCGCACTTAGTGTACCAGCAACTTATTGTTTATTTTACTTATTTCTCAATTATAGGTTTGTATTGATTTCCTATTAATCCCACGATCTATAAAGTTCATTTAGCATTCCTAACAAGCACAAATCATCACACAATTGCACGCACAAGCTAATTGAGGTACACCAAACTTAATTACGAGCCTAACTCGAGTAAATTAGAATTTGGATTAACACTAATCACAGGCTTAAAGTAATAGGTTGTTACAAATTGTTTGTTTAATTAATTAGGGCGGCGCTATAGGCACCCTAATTTTTATGAGAGCACCCTAATTTACATGCACTTTATGTGAGGCACCCCAAGATTTTAGGGTGTCTTGTCGTACTCACTAATTATAGGTATCAATGACTTATATATAGATGATTTTTGAATCTTTAAATTCTTAATTAAGGCGACGATACGTAAAAGACGCGTAACGAGCTCACATAATCGCAGCCTGATTGAGCTGTATTTATCTGTCATGGAGCATGACGACAAGGGCGAACATATGGACTTGGGTGATCACCATCAGGGTCGAGGCAAATATATGATGAAGGAGGATCTTTTCGGCCTATATATGCTAATGATGAGCCCATTGAGTAGCTGAGGGGGACATTAAGGAAATGTAGAAAATTAAGTCTTTTAAGGGTAATCAATGATAAAACCCTCGACCGTGACCAATTGCAAGATATGCAAGGACGGTTAGATTGTATGGAGTAGGCTCTGATGGATAGACTTGGAATTTCATGCGCGCCTCCAGCAAATCCTAATGATGACTCGAAAATTGATCACGATCTCGATGATTTAGTCCTCTGATTTATACACTTATTCAGACTTTAGGCTTTTTCATATTTTATAGTCTTACATATACATTTTTATATTTGTAAGATTTCTCTTATTATATTTATTTCATTTATTTCTTTATTTATTTCAATTATGCACATTTAATTTGTTTATATTTATTTATTCTTTGAAAATTATTGTTTTCACCAAATAAAAAATAAAAAACTATTATTTGTAATTGAAAAATGTTATTTTCTCAAGAAATTGTTTAACAATTAAAATATCTTATAATGTTTTAAAATAAAAAGTTAATTTCTACATCAATTTTAATGAAAAAGTTATTTTTTAATAATAAAATGTTTTATAATGTTTGAAAATCATTTTAATAAAAATAAATTACGATATCTATTTTAAAAACAAAAAATAAAAATATTAATTTTTTATAAATAAATTTTGAAATCTATTTTCAAAAACAAAAAATTAAAAAAAACTTTTTTAAAAAATAATTTTAACAGAATTGCAACGACTATCCTATTCTTGTCCACGCGTGGCTGTCGGACAAGCCACTTGGCAGTAATTAGCGACGACATTAGCGATGGACCCCGTCACTAATGGTGGTGACGTGGCAAAAAAATAGTTGACGATTTCCACGTGTCATAAAAGGACGGGTTTTGGCGATGGGTTTAGCAACGGGTAGCCGTCTCTATTTCTGACAGCCATCGCTAAAAAAATAGCGACGAGCGAAATAGCGATGGGCCCCGTCGCTAAATCGTTATAGCAACGGATCGTACCAGAATTGCGATAGGAAAACACTAGTACATTTTGTAGTGGCAATCTCACGTCATTAAAAACTTAAAAAAAGTCGCAATAAAGATGGTTGCATTTGATAAAATTCATGTACTTTGTGTTTCTTTATACATATACATACTTTACGTTTTTAATTTTCTTTAGTTTTTTGTATGTATCAAGATATAAGATAATTAACTTTAGTAAAAAAAGATGAAAGAAAGGATAAATATAAACAACCGAGTTTTTGTTTTTCAAAATCAGTAGTCCATTTATTATAAATATAATTTTTATGTACAATCGTTTGATAATGACTTAAAATTTAATAAATTAAAAAGGATAAAGTTGCCACCTCATGGATAGAAAGTGCAATCCACATTGCCTATTGGAGAGTATTTTTTAGGTTGAATGTGCGTTCATGCCACATAATATGGACATCCCTCCACATTGATGATGTGGTAGTAATCCACTGCCCCTACCCATATTTACCATTGGAGATGCTCTTAACAAGCGATGTCATGTTCATCTCACCTGAGATGTTTGGCTCCTCGCGCATTCTTAGCCACCACTCTCTTTTTTGGTCAAATTACTTATACCATTCAAACATTTATGATATAAGGGTTTGAGGAAAAGAGTTTGATTAATGTTTTGTGTTTGAGATTAACCCCTTAATTGACTGGTCCATCGTCTTGGTTTTAGTATTTAGATTTATTTTAATTGATTCTAATCTCGTACTAAAATATTAAGTAAACTTTACTTGAGAAAAAAAATACATTATATAATAGGAGAATTCCTTTCCATCAATATAGCTTTTGTTTACCAACCATTTATCTTGGTGTAGTGGTTCGAACCTATTAGTTATTCACTAGTAAAAATAATTCAAAAATATAGAACAACTTTACAATGTTGAAGAAGCATCCTGAACTATTGTATTAATACATATATATACAAAAGCTTCAACGGTCATATGTTGAAGACTTTCAATATGTGTATTTTGCTACACATATAGCAAGATTTTCTATTTGAATTGTTTTTTCTAATAATCCTTGATTTGAATAGTTCCCTTTTAGTGATCCTTGATTTGATTTGTTTCCTTCCAGATGATCATTCATTTGATTTGTTTCCTTATAATGATTGTTGACTTGAATTGTTTCCTTATCACTCCCTTCGCAAGGTTGGCGAGAGGAGAGAGGAAATGCCAAGCTTGTAGCGAAAAGTTCCAAAAGAGTCATTCGTTAGGGCATCTGTAAGAATGCCATCAATTTGCTTAGTGGTAGAGATATAATGAATGTCCATAGCGCCAGCTGTCACTTTGATGTAGTGCAAAATGCGTTTCATTGCTCGAAGGTCCTTAATGTAGGATTTTGAAAATGTTGACACACTTGGTTGACGGTATGTGTGATGTCTAATATGAAAGTAAGGTATTGAAGAAGGCCGCATAATTGACGATAAGCAGTTGAGTCGGTTGCCCTATTATCATCATGAATAGGATTTAGTTTGATGGCAACTAATGTACCCACGGAAGAAGAATGATATATGTTAGCTTTGAGAAGAATATCACAAGCATATTTAGTTTGAGATAGGGTAAGGCCACCTGAAAATGATTTTACTTTAAGACTAAGAAAATAAGTAAGGGACCTAAATCTTTAAGTGCAAATTCCTTACCTAAACAACGAACAATGCAAGAAATAAGGGAATTATATTACTAATGATAATAACATCATCTACGTAGAGAAGTAAAAGAATTAAATGGGTATTATGATTATAGATTAATAAAGAATGATCAGCTTTGCTACAACAAAAACCAATCGAAATAAGACAATTTGATAATTTGAAAAATCAAGCATGGGGTGCTTGCTTGAGTCCGTAAAGTGACTTATGTAAAAAACAAACATGATTAGAGAGTGTAGGATGTACGAACCCAGGTGGTTGTTCCATATATATTTTCTAATTGAGGGTACCATGCAAGAATGTTTTTTACATTCAATTGCTTAAGGGGCCACTTAAAATGAACAACTAACGAGAGTATGACACAAATAGTTGTAGCTCTAACAACTGGGCTGAAAGTTTCTCCAAAATCTAAGCCCGAAATTTGTGTGTATCATTTGGCAACTAAAAGAGCTTTGAATTTATCTATGCTACCATCTTCTTTATACTTAGTCCTATATACCCATTTACAACCAATTACATTGGCATCTAATGTGTGAGGAATAAGTGACCAACTATTTTACGTTGAAGTGCATCAATTTCTTCCTACATGGTATCCCGCTAGTTTTCAAATTTAAGTGTTGTTTTTAAAGATTTAGGCTCATTAAGAGAAACTAGAAGAATAGTGTCATAAGGTTTTGGAAGAGTAGGACAAACAAAATCTTTAAGATAAGTCAGGGGATGCGTTTCCCTATGAGATCGAGATGATGTTTGAGGTATTAGAAGCTTAATTTTTTGGTGCTCAATTAAAATGGAAGGTAGAGGATTAGGGATAAACACAACATCATTTAAAGGCATAGATGGAGGTTCATAGCCTTCTACTTCAGAACTGGTAGTTGTTGTGTCTTGGTTTTCAGTTAGAATGGGAATTTGTTGATTTACGGTGTTATCATTTGTGAAATCTATAAATACGGGAATGGAATGGTGTAACTGATCGACTAAATCTTTAATTGATATGAGGCTTGATGCTTTACCTGTGAACCATTCATCAAAAAGAGGAAAGGTGTGAAATGATAAATTACATGCAATAGGTAAGGAATGATCACATGATAAATAAGGAATCCATTGCTCATTAAAAAAAACATGTCTAAAAATATATAAACGGTGAGTATTTTATCAAGACATCTATATAATTTTATGCAATGGACTATATCCTATAAATACACAAGGAATGGTTTTCTTAGAAAACTTATGCATACAAGGAGTTTTAAAATATGGGAAGCATTGAGAACTAAAAATACGCACACTAAAGTAATCAAATTGCTTATCAAAAATATTAGTAAAAGAAGTTTCCTTAATAGTTTTGGAAGAAAATGGTAGTATTTTTATTAGATAAACTGTTGTGAGAAATGCATCTACCTAAAATTTTAGAGGAACATTTGCATGAAAAAGTAAAGCAGTTTCAACAATATGACGATGCTTGCACTCTGCGAGTCCATTTTTGTTACGGTGTATATGGACAAGAATGTTGATGTTAAATTTCACATGATGCCAGGTGATCTCTGAATTGATGAGAAGTAAATTCTCCTCCACCATAAGATTGAAAAACTTTTATTTTTTTCAAAGAAATTCTCAACAAGAGATTGAAACTTAAGGAAACATCGAAAAAAAAATAGATTTATTGTTTAAAGGATATAACCAAGTATAACGAGTAAAATCATCAATGAAAATCACATAGTATTGAAAATGTTGAGAGGTTATAATTGGGGTAGGAACCCATAAATCACTATAAGGTTTTCTAAAGGAACAATTGAAATAGAGCTTGAGATATTAAAAGAAAGTTTACAACATTTTTCAAGTTGGCAACTAGTAGAAACAATATTTTTGTCAACCAATGTGAAACATTGATAACTTTTTTATTTTCTAAACTTTGTAGAGATTTCAAGTTGGGATGCCCCAAGCAAGAATGCCATATATCAGAACCGACTGCTGGAGATTTGACGGCAGTATAGGCTTCTGCAAGTCGTCCTCTTCCAAGTACATATAAGCCTCATTTCCTATGTCATTTTGCCAAGATCTAATTCTTGCAATCCTTAATAACAAACTCATCAGCATCAAAGTAATAGTGCAAAAATTATCATCAATAAGTTTATTGACGAATGATAAGTTTTTCTTAATTTCTAATCAAACATTGTTTAATAGAAGTTGACCATGTGTTGTGTTCAATAAGGCTTTACCCATGTGGGTAATATGTAAGGCTTGACCATTACCAACAAATATAGAATTATTAACAAAATAAGGTTTCTATTATGATATGGATAAACAATTGACCAAGATTTGGGATAACTACATTTTCAAGCATGACTTTCTCATTTAGTTGTAATATCAAGCATTACTTTTACTTGTATTCATATCCAATGTACTAACTATTCCATGTATAGTCAATGTTGCTTGTGAAGAGTTATATGACATGTGATGTATGTGTTACTTGTAAACATTGTCTAAGTACATTTATCATCATCACCAAAGGGCATATATAACGGGTGCTAACCTTAATGTAAAATCACACCAAGTTTACTGAAAAACCTATCATTTCAACTATCTTATTTCTTCTCTTCTAGTTTGTAGTAGTATAAGTTCTTAGTCTTCCATTTTCCTCCTCTAGTTCTTAGCAAGTTCCAACTCAATTTACAACACGTTATCAGCACAAGCTTGTTGTTAAACAAAGGGAAGATCTTAAAGTTCAAAAAGGCTTGCTAAGGAAACAAAGCTAGGAAGGTATGCCTTTTATTAATTTAAATAAGTTCAATTTATTTATATGTTATCATGGTTGCTTTCTTTTTTTTACATGCATCACTTATATATGCATAGTTTAATCATACACTATTTATTATAACGTCATCAATTGCGAAAGTATGCTATGTAGTTGCGTCTTGTATGATTTTCTACATCATAAATCAAAAGTCAATATGTGACATAACTAGTTTTCTCTTTATACTACAAACAATTAGTTATGCTCTATTCTTGATTTTTATATTGCAAATAATGCTATGAGTCGTGTCTCCGATAAAGCTAAACATTGAATGGAAGATTGGTTATCCCGTTCTAGGAGGCATGATTTTAAATAGACTTCGTCTCGCCATCCAACTCATACAAGTAGTACAATTTTTATATTAATAATCAAGTTGTGAACATATATTTAATTGTATATTATTTATTTTATATAAAAGAGAAAAACTATTTATCCAGTTTTTTGACATATTTTCAGACTATGGAAAACCTTCAGAAACTTGAATTTGTTGCCTTTGATATCACTAGCAAATTATTTGTCATGGCAACTGGATGCCGAAATATATCTCCAAGCTAAAGATTTGGGAGAAACTATTATAAAAGGAAATGAAACATCAATGCAAGACCGTGCGAAGGCACTGATATTCCTTCTCCATCATCTTCATGAAGGTTTGAAAAGTGAGTATCTCACTATAAAAGATCCTCTCACATTGTGGTTAAGCTTGAAAGAGTGATATGATCACCACAAGACGATGATATTTTCAAAAGCTCAAAGTGATTGATTGAATCTTGGGCTATAAGATTTCAAAACAATCAGTAAGTATAACTCCATGTTTAATAATATCTCTCGTTTGAGGCTATGTGGAGAAAATATATCCGATGCAATGATGGAAAAAACATTAATACTTTTCATGCCTCGAATATGTTGTTGCAACAACAATATTGAGTGCGCTTCAATTTAAAAAGTACTCGAAATTAATTTCTTGTCTCATGGTGGCTGAACAAAATAATGAGCTTCTATTGAAGAACCACAACTTTCGTCCAACTAGTTCCGTTTCAATTAATGAAGCAAATGTTGTATCATATAATGACCATAAAAATGGTCAATGAAAGAAAAACTACAGACGTGGAAAAGGGAAAGGATCAATTGACAAAGATTGTGGCAAGCCCTGTTTTAAATTATGTGGCGATAAGTTCTAAAATAAAAGGAATAGAAATGACGCAGCTCAGAATAAAGGAAAGAATGCTGCTGAAAATGGGCATGCTCGTAATCGTGACCAACCATGCCACATGTATGATCTGAAAGGCCATTGGGATCGTGTATGTCGCACGCCTAAGCATTTTATTGATCTTTATCAAGCCTCCTTAAAGGAGAAATGCAAAACAGTTGAGATGAACTTCACTGTCGGAGATGGCTCGTCGAACATTAATTATATGGATGTCCCAAATTTTCACGATGATCCAAACATTAATCTTGATATCTTTAATGATCATATGTAATGTTTTTCAATAATTCTATTCACTAGTTTTTGTTATGCTTTTTACTTTATATGTACTAGTTTCTTATTATGAATAAAACATGGTTCTTTTTCTAATTTGTCAAACATTATTTATATAGATGGATCATCAAATCATAATCAAATAAGAGCGATATATGTCTTGTTAATTGTGCTCAACACACACAATCCTTAAAAAGAGAGAATATTTCTCTAATTTGAACTTAGCTTATGCTAATGTTCAAACAATATCTGACATCTCCAATTTGATTAATGGCTCGAGAAGAGCAAATATTATGTTGCCTGGGGGAACAACAATTCGTGTTGACAATGCCTTATACTCTGAAAAATCCAGAAAGAATTTACTTGGCTTTAAAGATATTCGATAAAATGGATATCACATTGAAACCATGAACGAGAATAATAGAGAGTTTTTCCATGCCACATTAGTTTCAAATGGAAAAAAAATGTTAGAAAAATTTTCAATTTTATCATCTGGATTATATTTTACTCATATAAGGCATGTCGAAATGAATATCATCTTAAATAAGAAAATTAATGATCCAAAGACATTCATTTTATGGCATGACCGACTTGGTCATCAAGGATCATCAATGATGCGAAGAATAATTGATAATTCGCATGGAAATCCTTTAAGGAGTCAAAAAATATTTTCGGCTTGTGATTATAATTGTGCTAGTTGTTCTTAAGGTAAATTGATAGTTAAGCCATCCCTAAGTAAAATTATAGTGGAATCTCCAGTTTTCTTATAACGCATTTAGGAGACATAGGTGGACCTATTCATCCTCATTATGAACCATTTAGATATTTCATGATTTTGATAGATGCATCAACTAGGTGGTCACATGTTTGTTTGCTTTCGATCCGTAATGTTACATTTTTTAGACTTTTAGTACAAATCATTAGGTTAAAAGCGTAATTCCCGACAACCCAATCAAGACCATCCGTCTTGATAATGTTAGAGAATTTCAATCTCAAGCATTTAAAGATTATTGCTTATCTATAGGAATTACCATTAACATTATGTTCCACATGTGCATACCCAGAATGGTTTGGCAGAATTTCTAATTAAACGCATTCAATTAATTGTTAGGCCCTTAATCATGATAACTAAGTTACCAACTTCAGTTTAGGGACATGCAGTCCTTCATGTAGCATCTATCATTCGTTATAGGCCTACCGCATACAATAAACATTCTCACATGCAACTCATTTTAAGTCAACAATTAAATATTTCACATTTGAAAATTTTTGATGAAGCAATTTTCCCACCATTAAGAGAGACAAAAAGCCAATTCAAAAGGAATGGCGCGAAATTGCTTGGAATGCATCAACTTTATCACATTATGATCTATGCTCAAATTAGTGTGAACTTGAAGTTCAAAAGATCATTCATTTGCAAAAAGTTGCAAATCAATTACTTAATGCATTTACTGACGCAAAACGAGTGACAAAATCACATATTTCAGCTGTAAATGCTCCTGTAAGAATTGATGTCTTTGTGCAACAAAATACATAAGAAACAACAAAACGCTTAAAGCGTGGAAGACTAGTTGGTTCAAAGGATGCAGTTCCTCGAAAGAAGAAAACAAGAGTAAAAATAAATTCAAATCAAAATACTCCCGAGAAAGCACAAGAATCCTTCAATAAGGATTTTTCATAACAAGTTCATTTTGACGATGAACAATTACCTCTAAAAAAAGGAAAAGATGAAAATAATGAGATCTCGATAAATTATTTAAACTTTATAAAGACTTGGGATATAAATAATATTGTTCCTGATGATATATTTGCTTTTAATGTGTCCTTTGAAATATGTGAAAATGATGATGATCTTGAACCACAATCAATGGATAAATGTTGAAAAAACCTGATTGGAAAAAATGGTAAGAGGCTATCCAAGTAGAGCTAGACTCATTGAAGAAACAAGAAGTTTTTAGGTCGGTTGTTCAAATGTCAGATGGCGTAAAGCTTGTTGGATATAAATGGGTATGTGTATGAAAGATAAACGAAAAAATGAGATCACAAGGGGACAAAGCAAGACATGTAGTTTAATGTTTCTCATAAAGACCTTACATTAATTATGAGAAAAAATATTCTCTTGTTATAGTGCAATTACATTTGAATTCTTAATAACTCTTTCGATTTCTGAAGGGCTTGATATGCATCTAATGGATGTTGTTACAACATATTTATATGGATTCCTAGATAGTGAGATATATATGAGAATCCCTGAAGGATTTGAAATATTTGAAGAAATAAAAAAAACCTCCGAACATGCATTCTAAAATTACAAAGTTCTTTGTACGAATTGAAACAATTAGGATGAATGTGGTACAAACGTCTTAGAGATTATTACTTAAAGAAGAATATGCAAATAATCCACTTTGCCCATGTATCTTTATTAAAATATCATCAACATGATTCGAGATTATTGTTGTATATGTTGATGATTTAAATATAGTGAAAAACCACGATGACATTTTTAGAACATCGAATACGTGAAAAGGGAATTCAAGATGAAAGAACTTGGAATAACAAGACTTTGTGTTGGTTTGCAAATTGAACATTTTTCAAGTGGAGCACTTGTCCATCAATCAAATTATATTGAAAAAATATTTAAAAGATTTTATATGGAAAAGACACATCCATTAAGCTCTCAAAGGTTATCAGATTACTTGAAGTGGATAAGGATCATTTCGACTTCATGAAAGTGATGAATAGCTACTTGGTCCGGAGGTATCATATTTAAGTGCAATTTGTGCACTTATGTATCTTGCAAATTATACAAGACCGACATTGCTTTTGCTGTCAACCTACTTGCAAGATACAACTCTTCACCAACTCGAAGACATTGGAATGATGTTAAAAATATTTTTTGATATCTTCGAGGAACAAGTGACATGGGTTTGTTTTACTCGAGATGAGTAAAATTGAATCTCCAAGGTTATGCTGATGTTGGGTTTTTATTTGATCCTTACAAGTAAAACAAACTATGTTTGCCACTTATGGTAATAATGTTGTATCATGGAAACCAGTAAAACAAACTATGTTTACTACTTCTTCCAATCATTCTAAAGTACTTGCAATTCATGAAGCAAGTCGTGAATGTGTATGGTTGAGAAACATGATTAAACATATTCAAAAATCATGTGGATTGTCTTCAATAAAAGATTCTCCAACCATATTATATGAAGATAATGCATCATGTATCGCACAATTAAGTAAAAGATTCATAAAAGGGAACAAAACAAAACATATTTTACCAAAATTCTTTTATACACATGAGCTTCAAAATAATGGTAAAATTGATGTCAAACAAATCTGATCGAGTGATAATCTTGCTTATTTATTCACAAAAGTCTTACCAACTATGATATTTAAGAGGCTTACATATGGTATTGGTTTGCATAAACTTAATGATATTGCAAGTAAAGAAACATAACAAGTTTCACCATGTTCACATGAGAAAGAGTTATTGATTAGTGTATTGCATTTTTTTCCCTTAGCTATGGTTTTATCTCATTAGGTTTTCCTAGAAAGGTTTTTAATAAGGTAATCCTAAAAATATTATACTCGTCTTAAGCTTTATGAGAACAATGTACTCTTTTTCTTTTACTATATTTTTCCCACAAGTTTTTCATAGTAGAAGTTTTAACGAGGCACATTCTCTCAACAATTGTCATCCAAGGGGAAGTGTTATGATATGGATGAATAATTAACTAAGATTTTAGATAATCACATTGTCAAGCCTGGTGTTCTCATTGAGTTGTAATATCAAGCATTGCTCTTGTTTGTATTCATATCCAATGTACTCACTATTCCATGTATTGTCAATGTTGCTTGTGAAGAGTTGTATGACATGTGATGTATGTGTTACTTGTAAACATTGTCTAAGTACATTTATCATCATCACTAAATGGCCTATATAAAGGGTGCCAACCTCATTGTAAAATCACACAAGTTGAATGAAAAACTTCTCATTCCAACTATCTCATTTCTTCTTTTATCCTTTGTAGTAGTAGAAGTTCTTAGTCTTATATTTTCCTTCTCTAGTTCTTAGTGAGTTTCAACTCAATTTAAAACAATTTCAAGGATTTTAAATTACCTCCATGATTTGTCATGTGAGTAGTAGCACCAGAGTCTGCACGAGAATTTTGATCATCTTCATTATTTGAGTTCATGACTACGAGAGCATCATGAACATTTTCTCCCTCAGTGGCATTGTTATACCTATAAAAACAACTCATTGCCTTATGATTATTTTGCTTACAAATTTAGCAAGGCGATTGATTTGTACTCGACTTGTTTGTTTGCCCTCTCCAATTGTTGTTTGACTTTGAGTGATGTGGAGGTTGGTTAATATTGTGAGGACGATTTTGAGTGAAAGAGTTTTGACCTCTTCCTCTGTAGTAATCTTTTCCTCGACGTTGGCCTCGTCTTCTTCCTCTTTGTCCCAAGAATTTTTTATTATAATTGAGCTCTTGTTTGTTTTCTGTCAAGAAAACCTGCTCAAGATTTTGTAAGGACATAATAAATTGGTTAAATGATGGATATGGCGGTTTTGACAAAAGTTGCTCTTGAAGTGATTTCCAAATCAAGTAAATTGTATCCCTTCCAAAAAATATGCTCAATACTTCTTCCTTCATGTTCCTAAGGAGCAAGGGCATGAGGAGACCATCATTGTTGATCCATGCTTCAAGGGCTAGATTTTTTATTTTCTTTCCAGAAGAATCAATAATTTTATCTTCTGATTTTTTTTTGAATCATTGATATGATATTCTATATCAAGACTTCTAATCAATGGAAGTATTTGAGACTTCCACAGAAGAAAATTTGTAGGAGATAACTTGATCGAAATAAGACTAGAGCTTTGATGAAAAAATTGAACATAAAGTTTTGGCTCTAAAAAAGTAATCATTATAAAAACAAAATAAAAACTTGTAGCTCTAATACCATAAAGATAATTCAAAAATATAGAACAACTTTAGAATGTTAAAGAAGCACACTTAACTATTGTCTTGATATATATATATATATATATATATATATATATATATATATATATATATATATATATATATATATAAAAGCTTCAACATTCATATGTTAAAGACTTTCCATATGTGTATTTTGCTATACATATAGCAAGATTTTTCATTTGAATTGTTTCCTTCTAATAATCATTGATTTGAATTGTTTCCTTTTAGTGATCCTTCATTTGATTTGGTTCATTCCGATGATCATTGATTTGATTTGGTTCCTTCAGATGATCATTGATTTGATTTGTTTCCTTCCAATGATTGTTAACTTGAATTATTTCCTTATCAACTAGAACCTCTATGAGGCATTAGGTTTGAGTCTCCTGATTTTATAATGTATATCTTTTTTATAATGGGATATGTCTCTTGTCGAATACTCAAATGTACTCCTAGACGTCATAGTATTGACACTCGGTGAAAATGTTCATCTATTCACGCATAGAGATATGTGTGCACACAAATCGATGGACGACGGATGGACACTATCACTGGGTTTCCATCCCAGTGTCCGTCACCGGATCATCCTTGTATTTTCAAAAAAAAAGGCAAAACTCATCTTTTAGTCTTGAACTTTGAGTTTTTTATACTTTTGGTCTATAAAATTTCAAAAGAGAGCACATTTGGTCCTCTTGTAGTTGGGACTGTTGTTGCCAATTTTCTACTAAACCACGGATTTAGCCGTGAACTGGACCGAACCAAAGTTTAAAAACCCAAAAACATGTTACACAAGATCAAGCGGTGTGAGACCCTCGCCCTCTCTCTCACGAAAGTCTCTCCCTATATATCTCACTGCTCGTTCTGTCTCTTGCACGAACATCTCTCGCTCTCCCCAACCTCATCCCTCCTCTCTCTTTCACATAGTTCACTCTCTTTCAATTTGAAAAACTCATTTGTAGAGAAGGAGAGAGAGAGAGAGAGAGAGTTTTGCAACCCTTGATCTTGGAAAAAATGTTTTGGGTCTTTTGAGTTCGATTCGGTTCGGTTTGGTTCATCGTTGAGCCGGCCACGACAGTCCCAACGACAAAAGGACCAAATGTGTTCTTTTTGATAGTTTATCGACAACACGTGCAGTAATAAAAGTTCGAAGACCAAAAATAGGTTTTGCCAAAAAAAAAAAAAAACTTTGGTTTGGGCCGTTTGGCATACACGACTTTTAACACTTTTTTTGGTCTGTAGCCTCGTTGGATCAATTGTTTTCAATATACAAAAGATTGGAAGTACGTGTTGGCAATTCTTGGAAATTATTACAACTTTAATTAAGTTATACTGGAACAAAAAACATGTGTTGCATTTCAAATATTTGTTAAGAGAACGATCACTAATTGTTACACTATTTTAATATTTTCATCCCAATTTGGCCAAACCAATTATAAGGAAATTGTATATTCTTTTAAAACTTAGGATTAATGAATTAATATACTTGCTCTGAGAAAAAAATTAATATACTTTTATTTAGGTAATGATTAATAAAATTTCTATTTTGGTATATACTAACATGGTCTTTCCCATATCAACCATGGGATATAGCCCGCATCCCATAACCTGGGTTCCCCTGTTCCGGTGACCATCTATAAAATCCAAGTCAAGCTACAATTAGGCTATGTTTGGCAAGACTAGCTGATAATTTAGATGATAGCTGATAATCTAGTTGAAAGCTTATAATCTAGATGATAGCTGATAATCTAGTGGTAGTAGCTGATAGCTGATAATTTAGCTAACCAATTAAAATTGTATGGAAAAATCAATTGATCAAGTAGCTAATAATTGTAAAATGACAAAAGAGGACATGGTACTATTATATACTAATTATTATATATAATATAAATATGTTATATTGTTATGTATGTAAAAAAACCTAATACATTGATAATCCTAATATTTTTTGAGTATATGTAATTAATTAATAAACGTTAATATTAATATGCATGCTTACTAAAGAAAAAAAATGCATGTAATGTAGTATGTAACATCTATATAAAACGTCCATGTATATGGCCACAAAAAAAAATACGTGAATCAATGCATGTATATAGAAAAATGCAAAGGGTATATAAGTTTCTCCTTCAAATAAAAACAGATAACTATGGGCTAACTAAAAAAATATTAAAGATAAGGTTATACTATTTTGAAATAACTTTCGGCTGCAAGGGCATATGAAAGAAAAACACAAGTGAAATAACATATTTTCTTCAAACGTTATGCGGACTAGCGTCCAAAATTGTAGATGATCATCAAGATTATTTTTAAAATAATTTACTTACCAAACACAACTTATTTATCAAAGTAACTTATAATCTAACTTCTAAGCTAACAAATAAGCCCTAGGCCAATGTCATTAAACTAGAGGGGGAATGTGTCACAACTAGACCAGTGTCGTTGAACTAGAGGGGGGAGTGTTGAAAATAATCATCCCACTCTGATAAAATGGAATAGAGCAGGATGCTTTATACGTTTAAGTGTAAGATATCAACTTTTTTTTTGGGATAAGAAGGCTGAGATACCAACTAGAACTTAGGCCTACTTACAAAAGTAAAAATCAATCCAAGTGGTGAAGTTAACTTTCTTCCGAAAGAAGAAAATCATGTAAACATTCTTTTAACATAAAAAATATAAATCAAGTAGAGTTTTACCTGCAGAAGTGATTATCTAGTTGAAATACTTTAAATACTACACCAAAACCTTATTGCCCTTACAAGCCTCAACATATTCGACATATTGTTTGATGGTTCAAGTGTCCTTTTAAAGGCTTGAGGGATAATCTTTAAGCTTCCCACATTAATACTAATTTCCTTCAAATTGGTAAAGATAATGGAAGCTCAAGAGTCTTTAGGTTCATGCATTACATAATTTATTCATTCATAAATTAAAAGAATTGTGAGACACATTATAGTTTATGTTCTCCCACTTGTCTCACATAAAATATCATATACCTTAATAATATGGGCATATAGCTAGCTTAATGGTTCTCCCACTTGACCTACCTTAAAATTAAACATTACATAATTTGTATGTCAGTGCACTTATATGTTTGACATCATTAAATTATTATAAATAAATTAGCAATGAGAGTCATAGCGGTTATACATCAAAATAAGATATATTTCATTCCATGTACCACGAGCATTACTAATTCATTTTAAATGATTCATAAAACATAATGTCAATGTCAAAGACTAAATTCATTTACAATGATCTTTAACATAAGTGTGCACATACTATAGTATAATTAGAACATTAAATTAGATCTCGTAAAGTAAACATAATCAAATTCCAAATTAAGAAATCATTAGGAATTACAATCAAGGCTCATTATGTCGACATGTTCTTAATGCCTTTGATGTAATTTTTTCATTAAGAGATTTGTAACCATAAGATATGTACTAATATGTTTAATTGACACTCTTTCTTTTGAACATGAAGTTTCTTATCCATAATCCTTGATTTGTAGCTTTAAACTACAAACTCAACTGTCAAAATAGAAGTAGTCGTAATTGTCACCTTAGCACTTAAAGAGATTTCTCCATTAGTGAAAAGAAAAAAACATACCTAAAAGTAGACTTCTTAGTCTAAAGACAAACAACTAAGTCAACGTCTGAATAACCAATATATTTAAAGTTATAAGACTTTCTATAAGGAGCATGTAATCTTTTTGTTCATTATAAATATTGTAAAACGTTCTTTGCAGCTCGCTAATGGTCTATGCAAGGGTTAATTTGGTAACATCTCAACATGTCAATAGCAAAACTGAAATTGGTTTGATATAGCATTTGTTTCAAAGTTTTGAAAAACGAACTCGTTGATCTTATAAAGCATACTGAGATCGATATTGTTAAGAAAAATATCATAAGTGTATAAAGTCAAAATATGAACTTGCTCCCACTAACTTTCAAATATATGCATCACTTGATGACTTTTAAAGATGCTATAGTATTGCTAACTTAATATATCATTGATGGGAGCTTGTTTTAATCCATATATTAACTTCTTAAGTTTGCGGACTAGTTGTTCATTTCCTTCTACTATGAATTTCTTTATATTGATTCATATAGACTTCTTCATCTAACAAGTCTAGTTTTATATTGTTTGATATTGCCTTTAAATCATGATTAGTCTTTAAAACTCATTTTCATCCAACGGGTTTAAAATTCGAGGCAATTCAATGAGATTTTAAACTTTATTTTAAGTCATTTTTAACACATCTTTCATGACATCAATTCAGTTCATAAACTCATCATTTTGATGGCTTAATTATAAGAAACTAAGTCTTAAAATATATGTCTCTATATCATAATTAGATTCATATAATTATACCATAAAACATCAAGAATTAATAACATATCTCCTCACTATTCAAGATTTTTGTTATGCATCCCTAGAATCATTAATAGGTGTATTTAATTGCACTTTATTACGATAATAAAGAGAAACTCAAGAGTGATCTTTGATCTTTTAGGAAGTTTAACTATTCATCTTCCTCAACAACTGAAAAAATCAATTAACTAGCAACATTATCTAGTAAAATCACCACTTCACCGGCATTGTTGGGTTAGCGACGCTGGTGGCGAGATAATGATGGGTGCGACAAGCAGTGTTGCTCAACAAAACATGATTAATGAGTGCACGCAATGATTAATTTAAATAGAGTTTAATGAATGTGATAGTCATAAACTATGGAGTTTTTACTTGAATAATATAATTAAGGAAAAAAATAACCAAAAAAACATATCTTTTGAAATAATTCCCAATATAACACATTTAGCGCCATGTCAGCGCCATGTGACAGCCAATGTGTCCAAGGTGTGGAAGTCGTGACCCAGGGTCACGACCTCCATACAAATGGAAGTCGTGACCTTGGGTCACGACTTCCAAGCTACTTTAAACCACCCAAAACCCTCGTCCCTGTTTGCTTTTCTTCCCCATCGCCTCTGCTCACCGACATCTGCGATCCGAGCCGTCCCCCAATCGGCGTCCCGCCTCCTGCGCCGTCCTGCCTAGGTGCAGCCTCCACCGTCCCTCGCGCGGGTGTGGTTGACTGCCTGTCCCTGCCTCCACCGTCCCCGCCGGAGTTTCCTGCCGTTGTCCCCGCCGCTGAGTCCCTGCCTCCCTCGCCGTGAGTCCTCGCCTCCCCGGCGGCCTTGCCTCCTGCTCGTCGTCCCGACCTCCTGCCTCCACCGTCCCTACTTCCCTGCTTTGCCTCCCACCCGCATAGTCCTCGCCCGCGTCATCCTTGCTCCACTTGTCCATCAAATTTGAATTGTTCCCATTAGTTATGTATTTTTTTTTTTTTTACCTTCCATTGGACAAAGTCGGAATTGATTACTTTGGGGATGGATCCTTCTTTAACTTTACTCGTAACTGTTTTTAGTATGAACCAATACTCTTTTTTAAATGTTGATATTATTGCATTCACTTCTATTGATCATGCTTTGTATTCTACATATATAGAATCAATAATGGCTGATCGAAGAGTAAGTTTGTTGTGCTATATGAATGGGGACATGGTCGATGGACCATCAAGAATTTCATACACTAAACCGCAAGTTCATACACTAAAGGATATGGTGTACTTAGCTGGTGCACAACATCAACCCCGAAAATTTAAGGCAGTCATGACTGAACTTCAAGAAATGAATGCGGAATGTATTGCGTGGTTTAATGACCTTGATCGAGCACAATGGACGAACGCATACGACAAAGGATATCGATACGGATGGATGACTACAAATCTAGCTGGTATGGTTTATCGTCTCCATAATTTGGTACCATTATTTATTTAATATATTTGATTTGTTACGTTTAGATGCTTTGATACACATATGCATATTTTGTCACTCTTTGTAGAATGCTTTAACGGGGTCCTTAAAGGCGCGCGATTCTATCACATCACCGCGTTAGTGCAAGTGACATTCTATCGTGTCTTGGAGTTCTTCAACAAAAGGCGAGACGAAATAGGTGCAGCCTTAGGAAGGGGCGAAGTGTACACAAGTTACGCGTTGAAGAAGTTGTCAAATTGGGCAAAGTCTTCTGGCGGGCACAATGTGACATTAGTGAATCGCGATAATGGTACATTTGAAGTCGTCACTGCACCACGTGGCCATCATTTGCGAAAAGGGTCTAACAAGCAAATAGTTAAATTGCAGGCTCGTAGATGCACTTGTATGAAATGGCAGTGTTTTGGCATTCCATGTTCTCATGTTCAAGCAGTCTGCGCCAGTGTTGCCATGGATGCTCATCAATACATTGAGGAATACTACAGATTGGTTGTGTACAGTCAATGTTATGCTGCGAATTTCCATCCCATTCCCCACGAAGATTATTGGCCAAGCGCCAGACTTCCATACTCGTTACTGGCTGATCCATCTCGAAAGCGAGTAAAAAAAGGTCGCCCTCAACAACGACGTCTGCACACAAAGATGGATTGGAGAAGCAACCAGAAACAACCACGTCATATGCAGCGTGAGAATGAATGGAGAGAAACCCCAACCACGCTGCGATGTAGTTTGTGTAAGCAGGATGGACACAATAGACGCACTTGCTCTCGTCGTCAGCAACAACAACCACCGAGTGCTTCATAGTGACAGGCTCATTCAAGCATACTCACATTTAGTTAAGCTAGCTATGCCTCCTGTCTGTTGAGGGTCATGATTGTAACTGAAATTTGATATATTTTCATGAGTAGCGTTAATTTACTTGATGAATTATGTCCATAATTTTGTTAAACCTTTCCTACTTATTAATGTTGACTTTATTGGTAGTTTGCTACTTCTCATGTTCCTTAATTGGTAATGATTTGGGTTTGAAGCGCGATATGGATCCTGGACCTATAGATGACTCGGTTTTGAGTTCGCAAGCTCTCCATAGATCTACCCGAGTATGGAACGGACCGGTAGGACTTCTTGCCGATTTGCACTACACCGTTATATCAGCGTGTATATATTTTAAATAATGTAACTTATAACTCGTATTTTCATAGGAGCCTGGTATATTGACTATCCGACGGAATTAAATTTGCACTACATCGGTTGGTCCAAGCTGGATGAACGAATCGTCGAGCATCTCCACGCATTGGTGGCTTTTACGGGACGGCGCGAGTAGGTTTCATCTCAATTGATTGGCATCTAATCACGCCCTTGTAGAGAGGTGGAGACCGAAACTCACACGTTCCATTTTCTGTTGGCGAGATGACTATTACCCTTCAAGATGTACAAATTATCTCGGGGTTTCCGTCAATGGATTACCTATCACCGGGTCGTGTTGAGCAAGATTACAATGCCTTATGCTTGACACAATTGGGGTTTCCGTTCCCGAGAAAATAACGGGACCGGTGGCGGATTCAAATTCGCCAGCTGTCAAGATGGTTTACAAACCTTCCACGGGATGCGATGATGTGGACGTGCAACGCTACGCAGAGAGCGTACATCCTACAACTTCTTGGCGGAACTTTATTTGCGACAAGTCTAACAACCTCGTGCACATCACGTATTTGCAATTTTGGAAGACTTTGAGGCGGCGGGACAATACGGTTAGAGTGCGCAACTCGGCTCACCTATATAGACAGTTATGTCTTGCAGCCGACATTGATAGAGCAGAGATAGCAGGACCGGTCATTTTATTGCAATTGTGGGCATGGGATAGGTTGCCTTTTGTCGCACCAATTATGGGAAACCACATTAGAGATGACATGATAGACAATGAAGAATTATTTCCACCTCCTCCATTTGGTCATAGGTAATTATTATTTTTTAACATTACAATTTCAATTTGAGTATATGTACAACCCGTTTTTCATGCATGCTCTGTTTTGTTTGGTTCATTTGGAAAGGTGGAGACATGCGTTGGAGACCACGGGAACATCGATGCACGTCGACGAAATACTGAGAGAAATGATTGACATGCAAGGACCTGGGATGAAGTAATAAATATACTTAATCATTCTCTCCAACAAGTGTTTATGTCGACATCTTGTTGATGACACCGTTTTATTCAATTAATGTTATTTTTTATGCTACGGGTTGTTTGGGAACCGTATCAGGAAACATTGATAAGTGACACACTTTTGCATATTGTAGCGATGGTCGAGCAATTTGGCGAACGAGGGCACCTTTGCTTTTCTTTGCGTTGTCGAGCTGTACAATCTGATAGAGTAATGCGACAATTCGGTATGAAACAAAGGATACCTAATTTACATAGCACAAGTATGGAACTACATAAGATTGACTTGAGAGGGAAAACGGATAAGGATTGGAGTGCGAGAACATAGTGCTTATGTTTGCTTGTGGAACGAACGTGCTTCCAACATAGCAACCGCTGAAATATTAGATGAGCCTTTGGACTTTTACGACCGTATATGCAATGGTATCGTCGCATTACACGTCGATTCATGTCTCGTCGTGGAGCTATTCTTTGAGGCATTGGTAAGTGCAATTTCATTTTTTCCATTCATGAAGTTTCATATAGTTGTTTTCATTTTACTTTCACATACAAGTTCTTACATATTTTATATGTAGGCACATGGAATGACATCGATCCATCGATTGACATTGGGTGATGACGTGTCGATTGCACGCATTAGAGATGTATTTGCATCGACTTTGGCTGCGATACGAGCGGATTATCGCATGCATAATGTGCCCACATCATTTGAAGCCTCTCATCATACTTCTCACGATGATACGCGTTCGAGGCATGGCACTCCGGTGTATACGTCATCGGTACCTCTCAATGAGCGTGACACTCCACATACTCCATCCGTTCCTCCCTACATGGCATTCGAGCCTACGGAAGTCGTTCCATCTTCGCGCCATTTCAATACAACTCCAATAATGATGAATTTCTCCGAGAGTACAAGTACGCATGAAGGTGGAATGCGTGATATCAATGATATTCGAGAGAGAAGATGCTCAAAATCCTAGTGATATGGGCCGGTCGAATGTCCCATTAGCGTTAAATCGTAATGTTCGAGTTGTAAAGAGAACACGTTGTGGGGCTGGAAGTCATTATTTGGGGTCGGAGTAGGACTCGTGTGTAACAATAACAAGACTTCTTTTATTATTGCTTTGTACTCAATCACCTTGCAATTTTATGTATGGATGTTATGTTTGGATGTATGTATGTACTCATGCTTACAAACGTCATTTACAATTAGCGATCAAACATGGCACTTGAAAAACTAAGGCATTTTGCCTATGCCAAAACTAAGGCATTTTGCCTATGCCAAAACAAGTACTCATGCTTATAAATTCTTGAAATTATTATGGTAAGAATATTCTTTGTTGAGGTTATGTGTATCCTCTATGGTTGATGTAGTTTGTACTTCTATTTTTATTTTTTCATGTTTTTTTACATAAGATGCAATGCTTGTTTTAGTACATCGACTTTTACTTTTTAGCATTTGATATCCTTTTTGTCATTCTTGACCTCATTTTCACAATATACAATCCATAAGATTTTTTTTTTTTTTTTAGATTCTATCTAAGAAGAGCCAACATTAACAAAACCAATGACTAAACCAATAACTAACGTTAGATTAGTTGATTGCCTTTTTAGCATTGATCTTCTTGAAAGCCATTTGATGAATGGTTTTTTTTTCCTTTGTTGCATTGTTTGAAATAAATTTTTTTTTTTTCGGTTTAAACACTCCAAACTGATTTTTCCAATTTACATTTCATTAATTGTTTAGTTATTAACTTGGCCTTTGATTTTGATAATGTTAAGTGATTTTACATAGCCATTTTCATTCATAAAAGATTATGTCCAAGTGTATTTAAACTAATTGTTGTAATTGTTGCTCTTTTAACATTTCCTCCCTTTTTCGGGTGTATTCGGGCCACTTTTTTTTTTTCCCCTGGGAATAGAAGTCGTGACTGCAAGTCACGACTTCCACTATAGGCAAATCGTGAGTGAAAATCACGACTTGCACAAAACGTGATTTCCACTCACGTTTTCCACCATCCCAGTCACTTGCTCGCATCCGATGTGGCACCCTACGTGGCACTAAGTGTGTTATATTGGGAATTATTTCAGAAGATATGTTTTTTTTTTAATTTTTTCTCTAAATTCTATTAATCAGGCAAAAAGTCCCATAAACTATTGGTACAATTGAAGTTGGAGATCAACTTTATATATGTAAACATATATATTACCCATTATATATTATTAACAATATGCATGTTGATCGACCATCAATATATAGCATATATAATCAACAGTAAACATATATATTATATATAATAATTTGAGTTTAATCCTCTAATGTTGACATCAAATATTATATATGTTGATTTTAATTCATGATTAAAATAAAATAAAATAAAAATAAATTAAATATCAACATCAAGATTGATCATGGCTATCAATATATGTAAAATCCAGGTTATTCACCAGTTTCAAAACACATCGAGTTTAACTGTGAATAGAAAGCATGCAATCATGGAAGACTCCACTTACACTTATCTAGTACACTCTAATACTATATGTAAACATTCTTTTAACAAAAGAATTATAGATCAAGTAGAGTTACCTACGGAAGTGATTATCTAGTTGAAATACTTTAGACACTACACCAAAAACCTTATCGCCCTTATGAGCATCAATGCATTCAACACATTGTTTGATGGTTCAAAAGTCATTTTCTAGGCTTGCGTGAGAACCTTTTAGCTTCCCGCATTAATATTAACTTTCATCAAATTGGTATCGGTAATGGGAGCTCAAGAGTCTTTAGGTCCATAAGTTATGTAACGACCCTAATAAATCTAATCCTAATCATTCGTCTAATAGGACCGTAGCGTAACGACATATCCTACATGGCGACTTGGTCAAAACTCGAGCGTCGATATTGAAGTAAATATAATATTTTATTATTGTGTGATGCTTGTATATATGTGATATACACTTGTATATACGAATTCACATAATTTAATCGTTGAATTTATGAGCGAGAACTACTTTGAGATGTGTGCATACATGGGTATTTGGATAGGTCGACGACATCGATTTTAGTTAAGTCTAATGAAACTTATTTAATTGAAATGTCTAAGTTAAGTCATGAGGGGCATTTTAGTCATTTCACAAATCAGAATAAAAAAGAATATATTATAGTTATGATGTGTCAACTTTTGTGGGTTTATGAGAGATAATGATAAATTTAATAAAAACTAAATAGAGAAAAATTGTGTGGATATGGTTCACCCACCTAATGATAGTATAAAGAGAAAATTGCGTAGTGGTGGTTCACCCAACTAATGATAGTATAGAGAGAGAGTGAGTGAGTCAGTGAGTGAGGGTTTTATCTAAGATAGATGTGTGGTGAGGAAGGAGATGAAACAATTGCTATGTGGATATCATTTTGATTAAGCCAAGTAAGTTTAACACTTAATTTTATTTAGTTTTGATGCTTATGAGTTAAATGTATGGTATATTTTGATTAATTCATTGTTGGCCGTTCGATTCTAGTAGAGTTGATTGTAAAAAATGCTAAAAAAAATGGAAAGGAGGAGGGGAAGGGGGGGCTCTGCCCTCTCTTTTTCTTTTTCACGAAAGAGAGAGAGGGGATCGCACGTGCCAACGAGGGTCGCCGAGCTCGGATCGCCCAATCAGGCTGAACCGGAGGGGCCCAAAACCTCCAATTTTTTAAAAAATATTAAAAAACATATAAAACTGTTGTAAACTAAGTTGTAAGCCAACTAGAACTTAAGTTGGACTTGTTAGAGACTTAAGCATAGAATGCATAAACTAAGAACTATTAGAACAAGTAGAGAAGAGGAGACAAGAGAGAAGAGAGCTAGAGTTGAGAAATGTAGAGATTTCCATTCCAACATTGGTGTGTGAATTACAATGGAGTTGGCACCCTTTATATAGGTCATTTGGTGATGATGATAATTGTACTTATTCAATGTGTACAAGTTATACATACACCACAAGTCATACAACACATCACAAGCAACATAGACAATACATGGAAGAGTTGGTGTACATTGGAGAGGATTACAAGTTACATGACAATACATGGATAAGTGATTATACATTGGAGTTGAATACAAGTTATGTAGAGTGTACAAGTTACATACAATGTAGAAGTCATGCTTGATGTTACAATTCAATGTGAGAGTCATGCTTAACAATGTGATCATTCATAAGCTTGGTTAAAGGGTCATCCAATTTACAACACTCCCCCTTGGATGACACTTGCTAAGAGAATATGCCTCGTTAAAACCTGTACTAGAAAAACCTTGTGGGAAAAAATCTAGTATAGGAAAAAGAGTACAATGTTCTCGTCAATCTTGATTTATAGTATAATATTGTTGATTGCCTCATTAAAAACCTTGCTCGGAAAACCCAATGGGACAAAACCAAAGCTAAGGAAAAGAGTGCAACACATTGATACACTTATATATGTCTCATTAAAACCTTTACTAGAAAAACCCTGTGGGAGAAAATCTAGTACATGAAAAAGAGTACATTGCTCTCATAAATTTTTTTATACAGAGTATAATAATGTTAGGATTGCCTCTTTAAAAACCTTGCTAGGAAAACCCAATGGGATAAAACCATAGCGGAAGGAAAATAGTGCAATACACTAATCAACCTTGATAAAGAGTTTTAATATTGTTAGAATTGCCTCATTAAAAACCTTGCAAGGAAAACCCAGTGGGATAAAACCTTAGCAAAGGGAAAAAGAGTGCAATACACTAACCAATAACTCATTTTGATTATCCCCCTCATGTTCACATGGGTGAGACATCTTGTGCATTTTGTTGCACATGGACATCGTTTTCTATATGAACCATTTAATGCTGAAACATATAATTGTCACTCTTTTTGTATATAATACTTGCATCAAGTAATTGATTCATAATTTGTTGCTCTTTTGAATGATCCTTTGAACTTCGAGTTCATATTAATTTATACATGGATCATAATACAACAAATTTAATGCAATTTGATGTGTTTCAAGCAATTTCACGCCATTCCTTTTGAATTTGCTTATATCTCCCCCTAATGGTGGGAAAATTGCTTCATCAAAGTGACAATTAGCAAAACTTGCTATAAATAAATTCCCTATCGGGATTCAAGGCATCTTATAATATGATTAATGGAGAGTTAAATCACTATAAGTCTCCTATTGATTTGCCTTGAGATAATCTTGGTGATAAAAAAACTCGATTCGATAAAAGATGTCCGTGCAAATTTATGATATTTTCGCATTATTGATGATTATGGATAATCAAATAGATCTTTCCACATTAAGAATGTCATTTGATTTATGACGACATTCGTTTTAATGTGTCTTATATATTCCGAAGTTAAAGCGGAGAATATTATACTCGAGATTAAATCATATAGATAAAATTTCTATTATTTCGAGTAAACTTCTTTCGAATAAGACATTAACAATAAAATTGTTGTACCCGATATTGCCTGAACATTAGCCTCCGCTAAGTTCGAATTCGAGAAATATTCACTTTTATATTATAATGTACGTGCATGTAGCACGATACACAAGACATAAACTCATCGCCTATATTTAGGTCACGATTTAAACACATCTTGATGTGCTTGTTTTATCGAGCCATTTTCAATGATAAAATTCATAATATTTTGCTTTGATTTTGAAGGCATGGTAAAGGTCACAAAAATATTCGGGCATATATATGACAATATTTAGGCAAAATAGCCTTTCATATATGACTAAAAAAATGTCACAATTATGAGCGCTCATTGTCAATAATTATTTGCCCTTTGTAGTGGTGCACCACTTTTATTCCAATTTTTGTGGAATTGTCAATACGACCCTTTCCCTGATATTTTCACCTTTTCCACGTCCATAAATTTATTATTGCGATCATGATCATTAAATGCAACATATGCTTCTTAATTTGAAGAAAGTGAACTAATTGGAATGAGCGATATTATATTTATAATATCTCATTATTTTACTCACTACCATGAGACAAGAAATCAATCCTTAATATTTATTGGATTGACGTGCGCACTCGATATTTGTTAAAGCAATAAATCAAGGCGGGCCACGTGACCTTATTTTTATTGTCTCATCAGTCATATTTCCACATAGCCTCAACATAGAGGTAATTAAAATCGTGGAATTATAATTAATATTTGATTGATTAAATTTTGTAGCATGAGACTCAGCCCGCTCATTTTGAGCTTTTGGAGCATTACCTTTTTGGTATGTATATATATAACTCCATAAGGTGAAAATATATATAAAGTGAAATATTCACTTTTCAAATCTCTAAAGAGAAATTGGCGAATGATTGTGTATAACACAGTTTTGCATATATGCTTTATTCACAAATTGTAGTATCTAATTGCAATGACAAGTAATTCTTGTCGGTAATATAATAAGGCAACAAATTCAACTATGGTTGAATAATATTTTGAAAATAAATTTAATATAAAATAGTTTTCCCCTTTTTATGTAAAAACATAACATATGATTAAATATATGTTCACAACTTGATTCATTAATAAACAAAATGTACTATTCGTATGAGTTGGTGGGACAACCTCCGGGTTGGGTGGCGAGACATAGTCTCCTTAATACCATGCCTCCTCGAACGGGATAACCCGTCTCCTTTCAATGTTTAGCTTTACCAGGGGACAAGGCTTACCCACTATCAACTCAAACTTATAGCATTATTTGTATTATAAAATCAAGAATAGAATAATAACTAATCATTTGTAGTTTTAAGAGAAAAACTATATGTCACACATTGACTTTTGATTTCTGATGTAGAAGATCGTACAAGACGCAACTACAGAGCATATTTTCGCAATTGGTGACGTTATAATGCATGGTATATGAATAAAATATGCATATAGAAGTGATGCATGTAATAAAAGGAAGCATCCATGATTATATAGAAATAAATTGAACTTATTTAAATAATAAAAGTTATACCTTCCTAGCTTTGTCTCCTTAACAAGCCTTCTTGAACTTCAAGATCTCTTTAATGCTAGAGCAAGCTCGTGCTGATAACGTGTTGTAAACTAAGTTGTAAGCCAACTAGAACTTAAGTTGGACTTGTTAGAGACTTAAGCATAGAATGCATAAACTAAGAACTATTAGAACAAGTAGAGAAGAGGAGACAAGAGAGAAGAGAGCTAGAGTTGAGAAATGTAGAGATTTCCATTCCAACATTGGTGTGTGAATTACAATGGAGTTGGCACCCTTTATATAGGTCATTTGGTGATGATGATAATTGTACTTATTCAATGTGTACAAGTTATACATACACCACAAGTCATACAACACATCACAAGCAACATAGACAATACATGGAAGAGTTGGTGTACATTGGAGAGGATTACAAGTTACATGACAATACATGGATAAGTGATTATACATTGGAGTTGAATACAAGTTATGTAGAGTGTACAAGTTACATACAATGTAGAAGTCATGCTTGATGTTACAATTCAATGTGAGAGTCATGCTTAACAATGTGATCATTCATAAGCTTGGTTAAAGGGTCATCCAATTTACAACAAAAACATATATTTTAATTAATAAAAATCATGAAATACAATAGAAAGTTCATGAAAATTCAAGAAGCATAGGAAAAAATTCGAAAAAATAAGAAAGTGAGAAAAATTGAATAAAAGTGAATTTGGAGGTTTTTGAGGATTTTACACCCAAATTTTCTCGAAAAGCGTATCTACGCTATAACTTCCTATTTTGAGTTATTTTAGGATTTAAAAATCTAAAGTACATCAAATAGGCTCAAACACACCTAATTCATTGAGACAAGTAAACTATTGTATATTAGGGGCCTAGGAGATTAGTGTCGGGTATCGAATGCGTATTTTGAGGCGTGTAGGAGTCATGATTGCTTGATGTTTTGCATATTGAGGTAAGTGAAATAGTAAGAAATTCAATATTAATTCTTTTCATTTCCTTGTTATATTTGATGAAATGATTGCTTTATTGGACTTTACTTCCCTACCGAGTGACTTAAGGTCTAAGTGGTCTAGTCTAGTTATGTCCACTTGCGAGTTGAGCAGCCGACTAGCTCTCGTGGCTTCCCGACGGGTCTGAATCCTCTGAGTGAGCATATACCATGTGTCGTGGCTCCTCTCAGGTATTCCAGTTCCATTGTGGTTGAGCATCCAATTTATTATGTGGCTCCCTCAAGAATTTTCTCGGTCTGCGACTCAAGTGAGCTGACAGCAGTGAACGAATTAGGTGCGGTCGAAGCTGCTTGACCCGCTACACCAATTTTTAGATACTTGCATGTTTTAAGTTGCTTTAAGCCTACGTGTAGAGTGTCGGGACCACTTACTCCATATGTTTTGCTTCAGGGTCACTTGGTCCCTATCATTGATCACCGTAGTCTATTTATCATGTGTTTTACAGTTCTTTCTTAGCACTTTATTTCTTTCCACCATAACTTATGGACTCGTTTATTGTTTAAACTGGATTACTGTTGAACTTCTTCTGGATTTACTCACTGGTATTGTCTCTATTTTTTGTGACAATTGCATGTCCCTCTAGTAGTAGGGGTAAGGAGCCTATGATCGGTGGCTTCCTCTAAGCTTCCCTCAGAGTTAGCTCCTCTTTGTTGCTACAATAGGTTTATTTTTTATATTTGGACTACACATATGATATACACTTTTGTTTTTAGTTACTTTGGGGTTCATTTTGGGTTGTGAAACATACGATACATGTATATGACACTTCTCCATATCGTTTGTCACCAGATATATACATGAGATCCACTTTTGCAAGATTTCCACATACAGACATGTTCTGACCACCGTTTACTTATTTAAGTTGCTTTTAAGTCTTTTTAAATTTCACCGTGTAAATATTAAGACTTGTTGATAAGTTCGTATTTTTATATATTTATTAGTATATTTTAGTATAATTAATTATTAAAAGTATTTAATATAAATATTTAATAATATTTTCTGGTCATTTTTAGGTGAAACGGAGTGCGCGGTTGAATTCGTGGCGGAAAAATACTCAAAATGGAGTATTTACTTGTAGTAATCGGACACCGGACAGTTTACCTCGAAATACGCGTTGCGCGGTGTGTCGAATAGCAGACAGGGCGTTCCAGCCAATCAAAGGATGACACGTGGCGCATTTTCATTGGAGTAGACCGTTCGGTCCAATCAGAGCGCGACACGTGGGCGGTGACGCACACAGTGACGTACACTCATCGCCAGGAAGGTCCAATCAGAGAGCGCCACGTCAGCGACTACAGATCCGCTCAACCAATCACGTGCCGCCACGTCCGCTCAAGCACACACGTCACACAAGCATTTCTTCTCCTCGCTTCAGCTGCCCACCGATCGGCCTCGAGATGCGCATCGCACAGACTCCCAGATTTTCGGTCGAGAATCGCGCGATTTCTTCTCCAGCGCCATGCCACGTGGCGCGATTTGATTCGCCAGGATTCCTCACACAAACGATTCGGTCCAATCACATCATGCCACGTGGCCGATGAGTCACCCCACCCATTGCTCAGACGCGCTGTTCGGTCCAATCACAGCACGACACGTGGCGCACGTAGGAAAAATCAGCAAATCACAACGCGACACGTGGCAGAGTCCGATTTTTGATCAAAAACACCCGTACGATGCTCCTCGACTCACGAATCACCTCAAAAAGTGGTCTCATGAAACTCTATAAATAGGCTTCACCTTCTCTCAATACCACACACATCTCTCAACATCTCTCAATCTCTCATATCTCTCTCTATCTCTCAACACCTATTAATTAGGAATAATTAGTATAGTTTAGCTTAGTTTTAGTAGTTATTTTTGTGCGACTATGCCCGGCTAGTCGACTTCTCGCCTAAGTCGACAGGGAAGCAAGTCAGAGTCATGGATTCAAAGCGTCTTATGTGAGGTCTTTTATTTTTATTATCTAATTAATTTAATTTCTCCTAATTCATTGTTGTTGATTTTAATTATTATGATTGATAATCGACTGTTATTTGGAATATTAGCATCCGTGTAATTGTGCTTTTAGACCAATACGGTAACAAACATTCACCCTAGGTTCTGTAGTAAAACCCTCCCGGTCGATGAATGTACAACAATTGAATATAAATTAAATCGGTAGCGGTTGCGACCGGTTATTTAGGATTAGTGTTCCCATAGATCCAAATTACTGCGGTTAGTGTATTAAACCGAGTGGCGGACGTCTAGGGTTATACATTAATTAGGGAAGTAGTCAGCGGCGGACGTCCTGGCTATCGAGATTAGGGGAACTAGGAATTTCTGGCGGTTGTCGATTTTCCATAGCTAATCTAGGAGAATTAAATTAATAACTTTTTGAGACCATGATTGTTATTGAATCTTGACTCGATTTGTGGGCGGAGATTTAGGTGATATTTAATTATTAATTATTTATTTTCGAAATTAGTTTTGTTAAGTTATTTATTTAGTTTAATTAAATTAGTTAGTTAAATTAATATTCATTTTAAAACCCCAATTTTCCGTTTTTGTTGTTTTAAACTTAAGAAATAACCAGTCTCTGTGGGATCGACTCTTTGCCACTATTCTACAAAATAGTTGGTTTAGGAACTTTATTTATTGACGTGTTCGGCGCGCGTCACTTGTTAAACTAAATACAAACCAAATAAGCAACTAATGATTGAATGACTTAGATGAGAGGCTGACTAGCTAGGCTTGCGTTGACTCTGTCGGGGTTGACCGAGGGTCCATGTAGGTTAAGGTCGCGGAGCCCAATTAGTGGGGTCTAGGGTCGTCGCACCTTACATAATATATTCATTCATAAATTAAAAGGATTATGAGAGACATTATGGTCTTACAAATCACTCTCCCCAAATTGCTTTAAGTAGTAAAAATGAAAAGAATGTTAGAAAATGGGGCTGTAATTGAGAAAAATAGTTTTTTTACTATTTTGTAACCATAATTTTATTTTATTTTGTTTTTGAGAAAACTAACCATAATTTCAATTAGTATCTCTAAATGGGTACATAATTCTCCAAAAATAGTGTCATATATCAAGTATATAAACTAGCATTTGTAACTTATGTGCCCACAAAAATATAAATGCATACCATCCAACTCGAGATTTGAAGTATGGGTGGGCATACTTTTCTGCTTAACATTATGGCCATTCATGCTTCTACGTATATTTGATGCATCAAATGGTCCTATATCAACTATTTAGCTCAACCAAGGAAAGTTGGGATATGTCTATATCTATAGATGTATGTCTATATATGGTATTCATACGTATTTCTTTGATCATATAGCTCATTCGTCCTTCTCACCTTCTTATGATCGACACACGCTACCTGTATAACAAGTGTAGCATTGTCAAAAAATAATTTGTTATGCCTAATTTTTCATACTAATATATTTTTTTGTTTGGAAAAAAAACGTAAGGTTAAAGTTTTCCCCTCCCTAACAAGATTTTCTTATTCCAGGACACTGCCTAGGAAGATGACTAGGAAGGACCAGAATATCGTTGGCTCTAGTTTGGATTTCTTTGTGGTTAGATTTTAATCAAATCTAGCAAATAGGGCTGAGATTCTTGACGACATTTGCGACATAAAAAGTGATTGGGCGACATACTTTCGATACTATGGCCTTGTTTGGTATGTGGGTGAGATATCTCTCAGGAGATATTTCACAGGGAGTTGGGCAATCTATCTTGTTTGGTTGTCCAACTCCTGTGAGATATCTCCCAACTTACAGGGGAGATGTGAGTTATCTCCCCCTCCCCCCATAGGATGATATCTCCCAGGAGTTCAATGGATAAAAATACCCCTCACAAATCATCTTTTCATTTTAAAAATATGTTTGAAGGGCATTTATGTTAATTACCACATTTTACTATTTTTAAGAATTTGCAACTTCCCTGCAAGTTTAAAGTTCAACCAAACATGAAATATGAACTTACACTGTGAGTTAACTCCATGGAGTTATCTCCACTCATACTATAAGTTGGCAAAAACGAACCAAATGAGGCCTATACCATTAAGATTTCTCTTAAACTGTTCAATTAATGCGTTATCATACATATTCAACAATTGCGTAACAAATGGATGTATCAAAAGTATGTTGATCTCGCAATTGCTTAGCCTCAAAAAGTATATATGCTAGCATGCTAGCTATATAGCTTTTTTTTTTTTTTTTTTTTTTTTTTATTCAATGTATAGATATTATTCTTACCCACGCTCGAAGTGCGGGATGCAGATTAGTTAATTAAATGGGTATGACTTAGGTTTCTTATAGGGTTAAGACTTTCAACCAATTGGCATTCCTTTCAACAACTAATCAATATCACAATCATTTAGTGAAGAGCTTCCTTTTTTTTTAAGGATGCCGACTAGTTAATTAAATGGGTCTGACTTAGGTTTCTTATAGGGTTAAGAAATTTTGCCAATTGGCCTTCCTTTCAACAACTAATCAATATCACAATCATTTAGCTAAGAGCTTCCTTCTTTTGTTTTTTTCAAAACCATTGAAGAGTTGCTAATTAATTGAAACTCTTCAAAATCTATTCAACTATGATTGTTTGGAATTGAAGTGTTGCTGCTTTACAATCACAAATTTTTCTCATGTCGTTTTCATCGGTGGAAATTTTTTTTGGGATTTCGGTGTTATCCATTGCTTTTTCTAATTGGGATAGCATATTTGGGAGAAATTTAGTCTCTTACTATTTAGTTAAGTGATATGTGGAATATCTTAATTATTTGGGATCTTTAATGTTGACAAATACTAATTTTTTTAGGTAATTGATGGATAGCATAATTTGTGGATTGAGTGCCTGCATTGTTTATATAATCCATAATTTTGATGCTTACTTAGTGGAAGCATTTAGTGTGCAATCAATAGTTTAGGTATTCATTGATAGTTTTGTTATATCTTCTGATTTTACTTATTTAGCACTCACCAATTTCATTATTAAGTTATAGAAAGCCTTCATTTCGATTGTGTGATGAACACTGAACACTTACCTACCTTCATTTCGATTATGCGATGAACATTGAACACTTATCTAATACGACTTTGAGGATTAGTTCTTATTGTGAAGCACGATCATGCCTCATGGTATATGAAGTTGCTTCTCAGTTCTCCTAATGTCATGAATGTTGATAGAACTAAAAAAACTAAAAATTTTTGTTCAATTTTTTGAGTGTCTAATATGATCATTGCGTTCTTTTTGACTTTTTGAGTATGTTCAGTTTTTTTTAAGTTAATGTTTGATTCTTTTTAGTATTGATGGATTATTGTCCTTGGTGATGCTTTGTGCGAGAGATTCGATCTAATATTTTTATCTGTTTATTTGCAACCATGTTTTTATTTCCTAGATTGATACATGGAGTCTGATATGTACATTGATATGTATGTATTTTTATTCAAAATGGGGTGATAATTCTTGTTATTTTAACTTGGTTTTGTCCATTCTTAAGAGATTTGTTTATTTAATGTGTAGTTGTATAGAAAATATGGGTAGTTGTGTAACAAATATGAAGTCGTTATGTACCATAGTTTAAATTTAGTGTGCTTTTGGCATTACCATTACACGGTACTAATTTTCAGGTTAAATCGAACCAAATTAGATTGGGTTGTCGGCTTACTAGGTATAATGGAAATTAAAATTCAAATAGTTGTCATATAAATGTTGTTGTGCTTTTCTTAAATATGGGAAAATATGGGAAAGATTGTATTGTGAACATTAATCATATTATTATTTTGATTTCTTATTATTACTCATTGCTATATTCTCATGTTATAGTGTTTTTCTTAGATTTAGTCTTCAGTTTGTGTTCTTTTACTGCTTTCATAGATATAATTGTAGTTGTAGGTTAAAACTTGGTTTGATTTGAGAATTTTTGTTGCAAGGCATGTGGTTTCATTTAATGTCTGGCTTTGATTCTTCTTATCATTTACTCATGTTAGTAGCAAAAACACACATGCAGATATTGAAGACCTTGGATTACCTACCCAAAGTTGATATGTGAGACCAAGTTTTGACTTCATAAAGCTAGATCAATATACCAGTTGAGAAAAATCTTAATGGACTAAGTTATGGCCAGTGTACGTACATGTACAACAGTAAAGAATTACAAATTGTTCACATGATGTCTCTTGCTTGAATGTAGTTTTATTAATGTCAATATATTATTTTTCAAAAAATAAAATAAGTTATACTATTGTTTCTTTTGCACACGCAGATCAGTTTGAAAGTTAGGATTCCTAGCGATTACATTAATCAGGAAAATTTGAAGTATTAAAATGTCACACTACCCTTTTTATGTGTAGATATATTGGTATTGTTGTAACCCATGCATGGATTATAAACTTAGCCAATAAATCTTAAGCCTAATCCATCAAGGTAGGATTTGCAGGAACCATGTAGGTACTTAAGGTTACTTAGGATTAAGTCCACAAGTTATTTAATAGAGTGCACTAAAAAAAATCTACACAAAAGGACTGTAGTGAATTGGTAGACTTCTAAGTATATGTTGTTGTTAATTATTTTTTGTTAGTATTTATCTTGAGCTCTTTGTTAAATATGAGGCCAAACCTGTCATTTGATCTCATGCTCTTGGTTTATATAGAAACTTGAGGCAATAAACATGTTGTTAACATTATAGTTTTTAATCTACGTTTTTTTTATATGGACATGCACTCATTATTGGAAAAACAAGGTGTGGCGCTAACTTTTGTCTCAATAATAAAGATAATTTGTGACGCGTTGATTAGGAATGATTTATTGAATATTTAAAAACACATATTCAATTGGACTAAATCGAGCACAATGAAAGACTTCGATATGTAAAGCCAATAAGATTGAAGCTTTGTTGTTATTGTAGAGGTCAGTTGCAACTATCTGCATTTATTGAAACTTTAACAAAAGATCATTTGGTGAGCTACTGAGCTGCATATCCTCTTTAACTTGTACTTCGTCAATTTATGAATTAAGATATATATATATATATATATATATATATATATATATATATATATGTATGTATTACACTTGCATTCATTTATAAGTAATTGTTCATTTTTAAAAAAATGCATTTAAATTAAAATTTTGACTTTTATTTGCAAATATACATATATTTATAAATATATATATGAACTCTACCTATGTTGTACACTATGTGCGCTACATAGCCGGTCCCAAGTCTAGAAAAATGACTCTGACGCCCATTTTTTCATACCGAAACATGGGTAAGGGAGGTCCAAAACTCTTTTTTCATAATCGAAAAGTAGGGGAGGAGACCCCAAGCTCATTTTTCATTCTTGAAAAATGGAGGAGGGTTGCAATAGGTTGACAGTCAGTGTAAAACTTTTGTCACTTTTTATGAAATGGATCAAACATGTATAAATGTTAGGGCGTTCCCACCTAGCGACGCGCTGCATCGGAGCCCGGGTGTAGTGATAAACGAGCAATGGTGTGTTTCACATCGCCGCCTGGGTGTGAAGAAAAATGAGCAAGGGTTTCCACACATAGGACGCGTGTAGGTAAAGATGCTAGTCCCTTCACATTGTCGCCCAGATGTGAAGAAAAATGAGCAAGGGTTCCCCAACAAAGGACAGGTGTGGGTAAAGAAGCTAGTTCAAAACAAACACGAAAACAATAACAAAATCATAGATACGGACACTAGATCTTTTAGACAAAATAGAAATAGAAAAGGAAAACAAATACAAAAGGGAGAAAAAATTCGTTTAGGAATATGGAACATAGGAGCACTTACGAGGAAGTCAATAGAACTAGTAGATATCATGATTAGAAGGAGAGTTGCCTCCAAGAGAAAACATGGGTAGGAGAAATGAGTAAAGAAATAGGAAGCACAGGGTTTAAATTGTGGTACACTAGTATAAAGAGAAAATGCAATGGAGTAGGAATTGTGGTGGATAATGATTATAAGGATAAGGTCGTAGAGGTTAAAAGAATGGAGGATAGATTGATTCTAGTTAAATTAATTATTGGAGACAAAAAAATTAACATACTTTGCGCCTATGCACCACAAGTAGGATTAAGCGAGAGCATCAAACGCAAGTTTTGGGACGACATGGATGGATTTATGCAAAGTATGCTATTAAATGAAAATGTTTTTATTGGAGGAGATTTAAATGGGCATGTCGGGGCAAGTAACAATGGGTTTAAGTTAGTTCATGGAGGTTTTGGTTACGGTAATAGAAATGAAGAAGGAGAAATGGAGAATCAATCTTAGAATTTGCTTCAACATACGATCTTGTCTTAACAAATACTAGTTTTAGGAAGGAAGCACACTAGAACAAATTCAGCTTTTAATAGAGGTTTTGAACCTCTATAAAAGACTTTTCATAGAGGTTTTTGACCTCTATGAAAAGTGTTATCTTGTAAGGTGTTATCGTATCTTCAAAGCTTACATAAGAGTTTCAAACCCCTATCAATCGTAGTGATTTCATAGGGGTTTGAAACCTCTATATTATCGTCAAAGGCTTACATAGGGGCTCCAAACCCTATCAAATATCATTTAAAAAAATTAATAGCTGAAAATACCCATAATTAATTTCCATTTCCATTCCCAATTGAAAATATAACAAATCTACATTCCACTCGCAATATTGTTATTCCATCAAGAAATTTGCAGTGTTCTATAACCAATCAATAAACCAACAAATTGATAGCCACACATTTCACGAAACCCGCTAAAATGATTGAAAATCAAACAAAGATTGAATCTTGAACAACGGTGATTCCTTCAACAACAAGAAGGGAAGCAAGAACCTCAAGAACATCCGTGACTCCTTCAACAGTAACAACACCAACATATCTGTAAACAATCACAATGGAAGAACATCAGTGATTCCTTCAACATAAAATCCACTTGTTTAGTGAGTTTGAACACCAACCCTATAATTTACAATGCTTCTGACCGTATGATTAAAAATGCAGGCACACATTAATTAGCATATATCACAAAATCAAACAGGACAAATGGGTATGTGTTAATTAAAGCAATTAATAGAGATTTTACCTGCAGTGTCCCAAAGACCAAGACTCATAGTCTGCCCATCAACCATAACACTTGCACTGAAGTTGTCAAAAATAGTGGGAACATAGTTCTGCACATATTATCAAAAAAAAAAAAAAAACTAGGGCAACACATAACAGTTAAAAATGAATTAAAAATCACAAATACAAAAAATAGGATAAGGAACAAAGAAAAAGAGTGTGTACAGTAAGGAAGGTGTTGCTGGTGTAGGAAATCAGAAGGCAAGTCTTCCCAACAACCCTATCTCCTACAGTCACAGCAGTGGGCAGACTTGTAGGATAAATGATGAATAGAAAGTACATGTTTCAACAAAAAATCACCATGTTTCCAATCAAAGAACAGTGATCATCCTATTAAGTTGAAAAGTAGATCCATACTGCCAACTAACCTCTCTTAGCTTATGTTGTAATTCAGCATTCCTTAGATTGAGCTCCTCGATTTCTTTATTTGACTTCAAATTTTCCACATCTTTACCATAGCCAACATTTTGGGCATTACTGGTTGATTTCAATTGCTCAAAGTCCTTGCCTAGCTGTATGAGAAATAGTAATTAAAATGATAGCCACATAATTGAAAAGAGTCGATGCAAAAGAGAATCACAAAGACTTTTGGAACCTAACAGAAGATAAATGGTAAACATAACTTCCATAATATGAAGAGTACTTGTCCACTGATCAAAAAATTGCAACTAATGAATAATAATAGTATTTTAACAGCAAACTACTGCTAAGTTAATCCTGATTTAGTCTATCTTTTAATTTCTAGTTAGTTTTTTTATATTCAGTCTTAGAGAAGTATCTCCCTTTACTCTTATGTATGTCAATTGTACATTAATAAATGTCTATCAACTCAGGTAGATTCAATGACCTCTAAAGAAAACCATGAAATTTAAACCAGTGTTATCTTTATGCGCGCATGAGTAAGCTATACATCTTATATTATCTTGTAAGACTACCTTATGAGTTACTTCCTATTTCTGAGCTCCACCATTTGAAATCAACACTGGAGAAAGGAGAGGGCTAACGAAAACTACTCTCAATTTGACCTCTTCCATCTGCCTGCCACTATCTTTGGTGAACTAAGAAGCGGAATAAAATTGTAAATGAAAAACCATGATGAGAGAATTTAAAGCCAATTTGCTGTACAATGACTTACCATGTCTGGGTCTTTGTCAGCAGTGCCCATGATATCCGCTCAATCGGTGTTCATTTCTAAATATGTAATGACTTAGTTACTGATGATGATCCTTCCAGCAATGTGCATTTCTTCACTCATCAAAAGTAACATGATCTCGACATGTCATTTGTTAGCGTGTATGATTGGGCATCTTGAAAAATAGTGTCGACAAAGGCGTAACGCATTTCATAACATTAGATGCAAGATTAAGTGAATGCAACAAACATTGAACTAGGAATAAAAAACTAAAAATCTTACTGATCTTTTCTCTCATATGGGCAACATACTAGTGAAGAAAGAATATTAAAATCCTATGGAATGAAGGTTATTTTTATTTATTCAAAAGTGATAAGTTTTTATTTTGTGAAACTACCTGCATGGAGAGAATCACATTAACAACGTCGAACAATCGGTCTTTTGCTATTGCTTCTCCTACTATTTCTTCTGGAATTTGTGACAGTAACAGTGAAGCCTGGAAAAAATGTAAACAAATTCAGTTGACTCCCATTGGAACCCTGCCAGGCTTAAACGGTTAACTGAAGAAAAATTTCATCTTCCAAAGAACAACTCTACTACTTAATGTATGTGTACGTCAAGCTATACTCTTTGGATAAAAATTACAGGCCATGTCAAATTGGCAGTACCACAACAAAGCCTAAATTGGCAATACCCTGAGAGAAAAAAATCAAAGTTGTGGATTCGAATCACCTGCATTTTCATTCCATCTTCAGCCATCCACAGATAATCCTCAACTCTGGGTAGGTGCAACTTGAATGCATCGGAGTTTGGATCTTCTAACCAACAGCAGATCATATTTAAAATCTGTTTTAAGGGTAGCGAATGAAGCAAAGCATCTGCAGGTATTATAGCCAATGAAGAATGCTAGTTGCATTAGACCACTCATCTTTGATCGGGCATAGAAAATCAAGCTATAACCGAACATGAAAACCGAAGTAAGAACCACCATTTAGCAGGGACCTGCAACAAGTAATAAGAAGAAACAACTTTTAAAGATTGTAGAACAAAAATCGATATAACTCATTTCCAATCAACACGAGTTTCTCCCATAGCTTTTAACCACAAGTGATGATACTTATGCATTTAGCTACCCAAATAGGCAAATACCAAGTAGCATTTCAAAGTACTTTCCCCCTCCAAAGCAAGAATGAGAGTTTGTTAAATCCGATTAGCCAAAAAAAGCAAACTACTGATTTAGGACTAATAGACAAAAAGACGAATGAAAATTCAAACAAGCAATTTCGACAACGATAATTCATATAAATTATGAGAAAAATGCAACCTGCTAGAAACGCATACCTCCATGGCCATCTGTGATCTTCGGCATAAAGCTACAAGTACGTCAAGCAAATACTAATCGTTGCAGTTAGCATGATTAGGAAGATGAACCTGATAAACAAGATGAGAAAATGTTAGGCCTGAAGGCACTCCCAAGTATACCAAGGACGACAAGCAACCATATCAGGAAAAGAAGAGTTATCGTCTTAAAAGGAATTGCATTCGTGACTTGATAAGATATAGCAATTACGTTCGAAGTAGAGAGTGTCATGTACAGTGGATCAGTATATAGGAAGACATCTGCGCGCATGAGTAAGCTATACATCTTATATTATCTTGTAAGACTACCTGATGAGTTACTTAACAACCTCTATGAATTAGGTACTATTAAAAGCCTAATCGCCTAATACATGGAGGTTGAATTTTCACAACATTTCTCAACTCCTAATTGATTGTAATACATAATCATAAAAATAATATTGTGCACAAAAGTCACAAAACATAAACAAGTGCATATTACAATAATAGATTATAAAAGTAATCTCAACTTGACACCCAAATTAATTAATTTGAATCATGGTCACTATCTACAATAACTTTATTTATATATAATATATTGTTAGGATCAAACCCTTCCATTGAACTCGATTTAGAACAATTGATGATGTTAAAGCGACATGTAATAGTGTATTACAAATTTACAATATCTTTTTTTTTTTTTCATATTTAGAGCTTTGTTGAGATTTCCACAAACTTTGATGGACTGATAATGAAATGCTTTCTCCCGTGAAGTATGAGAAGTGCAGGTTACACCAGGGTTGTAAACCTATAAGAGAAGTTATCCTACTTCTGGACTTTTTTATAAAATAACATCATCTACAAGATGTCATAACCATAGCATTTTATACTACTTGACTAGTGGGCGCATTAATAACAAATGCAATAGATTATGAAAACAGACATCGATTTATGTTCCTAAGTAATACAAAAAAATGAGTTTCCACTCCCTTTTTCGTATTTCGGTTTCAAACTTGAAATAATGTATGAGCTAAATCTAACACTAACAAAGGAAAAGCACAATCAGTATAAGAGAAAATTTTCAACGGTCATTATAGATTTTTTTTAGATTGATACTCACAATTATATTGATTAATGCTAATACCAAATGATCTTTATGCCTTTCTAGGAGTATCCGTGGTGGCGTTCTGCGGCAAAGCAATTGACAAGCAAGCATTGCAAGTAATGAAGAGATTCTAAATCTCTGATTATGAACTTTTGTTACTGAGCATTCTTTATTAGTGTTGTCAATGTCATGGTGGTTTAGGGTAGATACATGGTTGATAACTGTATGAAAAGATTTGTCCAATGTTGAATTCATAGTTTCATAGCTTCAAAATCTAGCTGTCTTAGTTGGTCCAGTCTCTGATTGACTAAGGCGCAACATCAACAGCAAAGCCTTGATCCCAAAATAGCAGTTCACCAAAAAAAGAATAACTAGTAATTGATGGACTTCTTTGTGTTTAGTTGCAAGGCATCTTATGTTTTATGGGCAATGATACTGGAAATTTTATGCCATTACATTAACAAAAAATGTTCCGGCACAGGATATGATTAATTAAGGTAACTGCGGGTGAGTTAAGAGATTTGTTCAAGACGTGCAGGGAGAACAAACTCAGCAAACATTTTTTTTTTTGGCTTCTTTGGGGAAAGGCGTCCCTCTGCAAACTCATTGTCACTGTTCTTTCAAACATTGCATTCAAATACAAATACATAAGGAAACATATATGAGCAAAGGAGACAAATTTTCCTAAAATAAAACACATATGAACCAGAAATTAATTCAAGTTGTCTATCACATTGTATAAACTCAATCAGAATATCCACAACACCATCAACAAATGCATTTCACCTTCTCTCATTGAGGCATTTTCACAAACAGATACCATATTCAACCAAAAAACTTGAATTTGAGAGCCAAAGTTTGAGATCTCGCACAAACATAACAAATAAACAACGCGAATCAGTGAAATCGCTTATCCAAATCCAAGTGTTCAAACTTTTGATCAATCTAGGTCGAGTATTGTGCTCAAATACCAAACCAAATCAAAATCGATCAATCACAGAGAAAACTTTATCAAGGTCTAAATGATTCAGATCCATAAACATCTACAATGAGAGCAAAAACAATAGAGAAGAATCGAAAAAATACCTGCTCATCGAATTTCGAGTGAAAAAAGGTGAAAGAGGGATCAAAATGGAGGTGTTGATGAGGAAACGACGTTGTGAAGACGATGAGACGACGAGACGACGAGAACAGTTAGGGTTTTGTGAAGACGATGAGACGACGAGACGACGCTGTGAAGACGTTGAGAACAGTTAGGGTTCTGTGAGGTGTTGAATGTATTTTGTTTTAATCAGATGTATTGGTTAGATAGGGATTTTTTTAAACCTCCATGTATTAGTTGCTATTAAAAGCCTAATTACCTAATACATAGGGGTTACTTAAAACCTCTATGTATTAGATGCTATTAAAAGCTTAAATTGTTTTAGTGAAGTCGCATATAATTACTTTTAGTAGTGGTCATAACAAGAGTCAAATAGATTTTCTTTTAACAAGAAAAATAGATAGAAAAACATGTAGAGTCTGCAAAGTAATACCTAGTGAAGCACTTACTACCCAACATAAGTTAGTGGTACTTGATATTAAGCTAACACGGCGACATAATATGAATAAAAGAGTTAGCGACCCTAGAATAAAGTGGTGGAACCTAAAACATAGTAAACAAGTAGAGTTTAGATAAACTACTAAAGGAAAATGTTTGGAATCTTGACTTAGATGCTAATACAATATGGCTAGAAATGAGTAGTTGCATAAGGAGAGTGAGATCAAACGTATTAGGTATATCTAAAGGCTTGGGACCACCGAAGAATGAAACATGGTGGTGGAACGAGGATGTCCAACGAGCAGTTAAGACTAAAAGAGAGATGTATAGGAAAATACCTAAGTGTCAAGATGAAGATGTGTACAATAAATATAGAGAAGCTAAAAAACAAGCTAAAAAAGTAGTCAGTCAAGCTAAAACAAATTTCATAGAAGATCTATATACAAGGTTAGGTAATAAAGATGGCGAAATATATATATATATATAGGCTAGCTAAATTAAGAGATAAAAAAAACATGACCTAAGTTATGTAGAATGTATTAAGGACGAAAATCAAAATGTTGTAACAAGCGATGAGGATATTATGGAGAGATGGAGAAGTTACTTCGATAGTTTATTTAATGATGACCAAGTTGATACTATAATAGATGAAAACCCACACCAAGAAAGGAATGTAAATTATACACGCAATATTAAAATTGTAGAAGTTAAAGAGGCATTGAAAAGAATGAAAATAGGGAAAGCATGTGGCCCAGATGCAATACCCATAGAGGTTTGGAAATGCTTAGGAGAAATTGGATTGACTTGGTTAACAAAACTTTTCAATAAAATTTTAAAATCAAAACGGATGTCAATGGATTGGAGAAAAAGCACGTTTGTGTCTATCTTCAAAAACAAATGAGACATTCAAATTTGCTCAAACTACCGGGGAATTAAACTTATGAGTCACACTATGAAACTTTGGGATAGGATAATTGACAATAGGCTAAAGAGAGAAACAACAATATTAGAGAACCGATTTGGTTTCATGTCTGGGAGGTCAACTATGAAGGCGATTTTCCTAGTAAGACGATTGTTAGAAAAATATGTAGAAAAGAAAAAAGATCTTCATATGGTATTCATAGATTTAGAAAAAAAACATATGATAGGGTCCCTAAAAATGTTCTTTGGTGGGTTCTAAAAGAAAAGGAGTGAATGCTAGATACATAGACACTATTAAGGATATGTAAGATGGAGTAGTAACGAGTATAAAGACATTTGGACATTTGGAGAAGCTACGAAAGAATTTCTCATTACAATAGGACTACATCAAGGATCAGTTTTAAGCTCATATGTATTTACTTTAGTTATGGATGAACTAACTAGGCATATTCAAGAGGATATACCATGATGTGTGCTATTTGCAGATGATATTGTCTTAGTGGATGAAACTAAAGATGGAGTGAATAGGAAATTAGAACTCTTGAGGAATACATTAGAATCTAAAGGCTTTAAGTTGAGTAGGACGAAAACCGAATACATGCATTGTGAGTTTAGAAACACTAAACATCGAGATGACGGAGTGGTAAAATTAGGGAAAGTAGAAGTTCCTAAGGTAAGCCACTTTAGATATCTAGGATCAATCATACAAAATGATGGTAACATTGAGAATGATGTCGCACATAGAATTCAAGCTGGATGGAAGAAATGACGGAATGCAACAGGGGTGATTTGTGATCGAAATGTTCTTACTAAGTTAAAAGAAAAATTTTATAGGACCGCAATTAGGTCAGCTATGCTCTATGAAAGTGAATGTTGGGTGGTAAAGCAATGACAATTACATACAATTACATAAAACGAACGTAGCAAAAATGAGGATGCGTAGGTGGATGTGTGGTAAAACTCGTAAAGATAGAATAAGAAATATATAAACTCAAAGACAAGTAAGAGTAGCATCAATTGATACAAAGATTAGGGAAGGGCGGTTGCGGTGGTTTGGTCACCTGCAAAGATGGCCTACAAATGCCCCAACTAGAAAACTTGACTCAATAGAAACTGTAGAAATTTGACAAGGTAAGGGCAGACCAAAGTTAACATGAGATGCATTAATTATGGGGGATTTGAATGGTTTGAAAAGCTCACCATCAATTGCACTTAATCGAGCACAATGAAAAAGTTTGATCATTGTAGCCGACTCCAGTTAATTTGGGACTGAGGCTATGTTGTTGTTATTATTGTTGTTGTTGTTGTTGTTGTTGTTGTTGTTGTTGTTGTATTTGCAAATGGTTAAAAATTGATTCCCACGAGTGTAGCGAGCAGGCACGATCCTGCATAGCACGTACTTAAAACTAGTTTATACATATATATATATATATATATATATATATAACAGGTCAAATATTTAGTTTCATAGAAAATTCGAATAACAATATATAAGGGTTGTGACCCTAAAATTTGATTTGTGTTCAGTCAAGCAACTCTTAAAAATATGTTTAGGTTTCCAAAATTGGTTAGAAGACATTTATATTATTAATAACAGCAAGAGAGCCTAGCCCTTAATTAGTGACTCGAGTTCGAGTCTTAAGAATGGAAACACCAACGTTGAGAGCTCCATCCATTTATACAGAGCGCGACTTGGGGTGAACTCAAAGTAGTTGGATAGTCTTGAGACAGTGTGATTTAGACCAAAAAAATAATAAGAGAACCTACCCCAATTTGAAATTTGTTGGTTAAAGTCGACTACATGAATCAAACTTTTCATTTACCTCGATTTGATGCAGCTAACGGAGTGTTTTTTTATGACAAAAAAGTGGAATTCTTTTATTAGGGTGACAAAAGTTCACACAAAATTAGGCCGACAAGTTTAGACAACAAATTGCAGCCCTTAGCTTTCGTATATGATCTTTAAATTTTTTTATTTTTTGTTTTTTGGAATGCCCCTGTTTATATTTTTCGTTAGATTCAAGTTACATCTTTTAATAGAAAAAAAAATTGAAAAAAAAGGAAGAAGAAAATATAATAATAAGTTTGCCGAAGCATCTCGAATGAGGCAGCACTTGTCAAAAGATAAGATTTATAGTGCCGTGAATTCGACTTCGACTGAAGTAAAAAAAAATGACAAATAACGTAATATATCCTAATGTTTAAGGTTTTTTACAAATTTATCCTAACGTTTCAATTTTTACAAATACATCCTAAAGTTTTATGTTTTTTACAAATTTGTCTTAAAATATCCTCATTTTCATTTTACAAATTGTAATCCATAAGAGTCATAACATGATGAATTGAGAGAAACTTTTTTTCATTTGCATCAACATAATTAAAAGTAATTTCAAATCAATCTATATTTATTCATATGATATAATTTACGTAATTTTAAAAAGTTAGGATGTTTTCATAAAAATGTAAGATAAATTTGTAAAAAACTTTAAATGTTGGGATATATTATGTTATTTACTCCAAATTAGAAACATTAGCATAAAAATGAGAAACAAAAATTTTAAAAAAGGAATAAAAAAATATATAGAAGTCTGTCAGACAACCACACGACCATCTCAGCCAATCAATTAGCTGAGAACGATCCTCTATGATCTCGAGATCGAGTGACTTACAATCCCGAGACCGGTAATCACGCTCGAGTCACGTGGCACTGATTCATCCACCAGACTTTGGTTCTTGTCTCCTTAGCACTTGAGGTTAAGGAGGTACTTCCCTATAGAACAGATCCTGTTCAAGTAAGGTCGTGCCAATGTCTCTGTTCCCCACCTTAGAAGAGAATAGTCTATCTTTCATTGTTTAGCGATGTGGGACTTAAAACACAAATATACATGTTGTGTTTCGAAGTGGCCATCTAAGCAACCAAGTACATATTTGGGCTGGATCTTAATTGTCCACTAATGAATCTTCACCTTACAAAACACAACTAATTAAAAGAATCTACTCCATTGTTGGTGCAGTGGTAAGTTAGTAACATTAACATGTATGTCCATAGTTTGGACACATTGAGATGTATTATCTCGATGTGCACCATTAATACGTCTCAATGCATAATTTTGAGAAGCTTGATGACGACTATTTGATGAATACATGCATCAAAATTAAAGTATGTCGCGCGCTCAAATTTCTTATTTTAAGATTAATGGGCTCATTTTCTTTAGGAGGTACATGGGTTGAATCTAAATTATTTGGATGAGGTGTTTTGTTTCAAGACATGGTTAATGTTCTTGTGAGTCTTGTGACTAACTAATATTTTAGCTTTGTCCTTTTCCAAGTCTTGCTGCCTTTTTTGAGATATTGTTTTACCAAGTTTAACTCCGGTTATATTTGAACTTGTTGAACTTGTTGCCTTATTATATTACCGACAAGAATTACTTGTCATGACAATTAGATACTACAATTTGTGAATAAAACATATATGCAAAATTATGTGTTATACATAATCATTCGTCAATTTCTCTTTAGAGATATGAAAAGTGAATATTTCACTTTATATATCTTTTTACCTTATGGAGTTATATATATACATACCAAAAGGGTAATGCTCCAAAAGCTCAAAATGAGCAGCTGGGTCTCATGCTACAAAATTTAATCAGTCAAATATTAATTATAATCCTACAATTTTAATTACCTCTATGTTGAGGTTATGTGAAAATATGACTGATGAGATAATAAAAATAAGGTCACGTGGCCCGCCTCGATTTATTACTGCAACAAATATCGAGTGCGCACGTCAATCCAATAAATATTAAGGATTGATTTCTTGTCTCGTGGTAGCTGAGTAAAATAATGAGATATTATAAATATAATATTGCTCTCGTCCAATTAGTTCAGCTTCAAATTAAGAAGCATATATTGCATATAATGATCATGATTGCAATAATAAATTTATGGATGTGGAAAAGGTGAAAATATCAGGTAAATGTCGTATTGACAATTCTATCAAAAATTAAAACAAAAGTGGTGCACCACTACAAAGGGCAAATAATTATTGACAATGAGCGCTCATAATTGTGACATTTTTTGGTCATATATGAAAGACTATTTTGTCTAAATATTGTCATATATATACCTGAATATTTTTATGACATTTATCATGCCTTCAAAATCAAAGGCAAAATATTTTGAATTTTATCATTGAAAATGGCTTGATAAAACAAGCACATCGAGATGTGTTTAAATCGTAACCTAAATATGGGCGATGAGTTTATGTCTTATATATGTATCGTGCTACATGCATGTACATTATAATACAAAAGTGAATATTTTTTCGAACTTAGCGGAGGCTAATGTTCAAGCAATATTTAATATAACAATTTTATTGTTAATGTCTTGTTCAGAAGAAGTCTACTCATAATAATAGAAAATTTATCTATATGATTTAATCTGAGTATAATATTCCCGGCTTTAACTTCTGGAATATATAAAACACATTAAAACGAATGTCGTCATAAATCAAATGACATTAATAATGTGGAAAGATCTATTTGATTATCCATAATCATCAATAATGCGAAAATATCATAAATTCGCAAGGACATCATTCATCGAATTCGATTTTTTTTTCAGCTGGAGATTATCTCAAGGCAAATCAATAGGAGACGTATATTGATTTATTCTCCATTAATCATATTATAAGATGTCTTGAATCCCTAATAGGGGAATTATTTATAGCAAGTTTTGCAAATCGTCACTTTGATGAAGCAGTTTTCCCACCATTATGGGGAGATATAAGTCAATTCAAAAGGAATGACGTGAAATTGCTTGAAACGCATCAAATTGCATTAAATTTGTTGTATTATGATCCATATAATACAAATTAATATGAACTCGAAGTTCGAAGGATCATTCAGAAGTAACAAAGTTATGAATCAATTACTTAATGCAAGTACTATATACAAAAGAGCGACAATCATACGCTTCAACATTAAATGATTCATATAGAAAACGATATTCATGTGCAACAAAATGCACAAAATGTCTTACCCATATGAGCATGAGAGGGAGAATCAAAATGAGTTATTGGTTAGTGTATTGCGTTCTTTTTCATTTTGCTATGGTTTTATCCCACTGGGTTTTCTTTGCAAAGGTTTTTAACGAGACAATTCTAACAATATTAAAACTCTTTATCATGGTTGATTAGTGTATTGCATCATTTTCCTTTTGCTATTGGTTTGATCCCATTGGATTTGCCTAGCGAGGTTTTTAAAGAAGCAATCATAACATTATTATACTCCGTATAAAAAAAAAATTTATAAAAGCAATGTACTCTTTTTCCTATACTAGATTTTTTTCCCACAAAGTTTTTTTAGTAGAGGTTTTAATGAGGCATATATATTCTCTCAAAGTGTATCAATGTGTTGCACTCTTTTCCTTAGCTTTGGTTTTGTCCCACTAGGTTTTTCTAGCAAGGTTAATAATGAGGCAATCAAATATTATACTACAAATCAAGATTGACGAGAACATTGTACTTTTTTTCCTATACTAGATTTTTTCCAACAGGATTTTTCTAGTAGAGGTTTTAACGAGACATATTCTCTCAGCAAGTATCATCCAAGGGGGAGTGTTGTAAATTGGATGACCCTTTAACCAAGTTTATGAATGATCAAATTGTCAAGCATGACTCTCACATTGAATTGTAACATCAAGCATAACTTCTACATTGAGTGTTGTAAATTGGATGACCCTTTAACCAAGTTTATGAATGATCAAATTGTCAAACATGACTCTCACATTAAATTGTAACATCAAGCGTGACTTCTACATTGAATGTAACTTGTACACTCTACATAACTTGTATTCAACTCCAATATATAATCACTTATCCATGTATTGTCATGTAACTTGTAATCATCTCCAATGTACACCTACTCTTCCATGTATTGTCTATATTGCTTGTAATGTGTTGTATGACTTCTGGTGTATATATAACTTGTACACATTGTATAAGTACAATTATAATCATCACCAAATGGCCTATATAAAGGGTGTCAACCACATTGTAATTCACGCACCAAGTTCAATGAAACTTCTCATTCCAACTATCTCATTTCTTCTCTTCTCCTTTGTAGTATTTTTTTTTTAAAAAAAGAAGTATTGAGGTCTGTCAGACAACCACGCGACCATCTCAGCTAATCAATTAACTGAGAACGATCCTCTATGATCTCGAGATCGAATATCCTACAATCCCGATACCGGTAATCACGCTCCAGCATTGTATAAGTACAATTATAATCATCACCAAATGGCCTATATAAAGGGTGTCAACCACATTGTAATTCACGCACCAAGTTCAATGAAACTTCTCATTCCAACTATCTCATTTCTTTTCTTCTCCTTTGTAGTATTTTTTTTAAAAAAATAAGTATTGAAGTCTGTCAGACAACCACGCGACCATCTCAGCTAATCAATTAATTGAGAACGATCCTCTATGATCTCGAGATCGAATATCCTACAATTATAATCATCACCAAATGGCCTATATAAAGGGTGTCAACCACATTGTAATTCACGCACCAAGTTCAATGAAACTTCTCATTCCAACTATCTCATTTCTTTTCTTCTCCTTTGTAGTATTTTTTTTAAAAAAAATAAGTATTGAAGTCTGTCAGACAACCACGCGACCATCTCAGCTAATCAATTAATTGAGAACGATCCTCTATGATCTCGAGATCGAATATCCTACAATCCCGATACCGGTAATCACGCTCCAGCCACGTGGTCCTGATTCATCCACCAGACTTTGGTTCTTGTCTCCTTAGCACTTGAGGTTAAGGAGGTACTCCCTATAGAACAGATCCTGTTCAAGTAAGGTCGTGCCAATGTACCTGTTCCCCACCTTAGAAGAGAATAGTCTATCTTTCATTGTTTAGCGGTGTGGGACTTGAAACACAAATATACATGTTGTGTTTCGAAGTGGCAATCTAAGCAACCAAGTACATATTTGGGCTGGATTTTAATTGTCCACTAATGAATCTTCACCTTACAAAACACAACTAATTAAAAGAATCTACTCCATTGTTGGTGCAGTGGTAAGTTAGTAACATTAACATGTATGTCCATAGTTTGGACACATTGAGATGTATTATCTCAATGTGCACCATTAATACGTCTCAATGCATAATTTTGAGAAGCTTGATGACGACTATTTGATGAATACATGCATCAAAATTAAAGTATGTCGCGCGCTCAAATTTCTTATTTTAAGATTAACGGGCTCATTTTCTTTAGGAGGTACATGGGTTGAATCTAAATTATTTGGATGAGGTGTTTTGTTTCAAGACATGGTTAATGTTCTTGTGAGTCTTGTGACTATCTAATATTTTAGCTTTGTCCTTATCCAAGTCCTGCTGCCTTTTTTGAGATATTGTTTTACCAAGTTTAACTCCGCTTATATACAAACGCTATATGCGTTGCATAGCTGGTATCAAATTTGGATAAAGGAAACATTCATTTTTCATACTAAAAAATGAGTAAGGGATATTTCAAACCCATTTTTCATACTCAAAAAATGAAAGATGGAGGCCTCTAGCACATTTTCATTTTTTAAAAATAGAGAGGAGTTGCGATAAGTGGACAACCAACATAAACCATACTACCGATCAACCCTAATTAATTTGGGAATGATTCAATGAGGCTATGTTGTTGTATATTGTTTTACCAAGTTTATTTCAAGGAAAAAAGCTAGGGTAACCCGCTAAGTTAACTCAAGGAAGACATGCCACCTCTCTGCCCCTACAATGCATCTCGAGATGCGTGCGCATTGGGATATCAAATTCCCATAACACCTAGGCTCTGTTTGGCAAGGCTAACTAAAAATTGTTTGGAATGATAACTGATTGATTAGCTGATAAATGCAAAATAACAATAAATAACATATGACACAATTAAGTATATTAATTATATAATCATATAATTAATTGTTATAAATAACTCTGTATTTTATTTATAAAATACAAATTAATATCATAAAATAATTTATATTATTTAGAAAAATAAATTATGTGTGTCCATAAATGCTTACATGAAAATAACTCTATATTAATTTATAAGAATTCGCAAAAAATAAACACATGTAAATAAAATACAATAAACGATTTGGATAACTATACATATACCTAACGCGTCATTCATAATTGGGAAGCAATGTTATTGCGAATATTCTTCATTTCTAGAGAAGTTTCTCTATAACTTAAAAAAATAGTAGATTAGTAAAAAAAAAATTAAAAATATGTAGGATAACCTACCACTCGAACACTACATTAAAAAATATTTTTATAACATCTAAAAATATTTTTATACTCGACGTTGTTAAAACTTATTTAATACGTAATAAATATCTAACGAGATTATCTATAATTAAGAAATTAATGTGTAATGATTTTTAATTTTAGTGAAATTCTTTATTTTATAATATTTAGTTAATTATTAATCACTATTTTTTTCATAAACAATATTAAGCTAGATGTTAATTTTAAATTTAATAAGTTTTAATAACGTATTATATAACTATTGGTGAGCTTGAAATGATGGTTTGTCATCTGCCAACTCTACCAGTTATAGTTGCTAAAAAAAAACTCCACAATTGTGTTTTCAGTTAAGAACTAGTTCAAAAAAACAGGAAAAAAAGAATTTTATGAGATGCTCAACAGTTGAATTTCTCAAAAGATGAGTGGCCTCAACAGTTGCATCCACGTATGATTAATGATGGCGAAAAGGTATGAATACTTAAAAATCTATTTCTATTTATATTTTATTATGACACATTATTCAAAACTCTAAATCTATTTTATGCTCATCAGATGACGCAATTCAGTTTAACATCTATTACCATGCGGAACAAAACATATGCAAATTTTTAATTTCACGAGCTACTAATATTCGCAAGGTTTATTTAAGTATTTATGTATTTTGTTTACACTAATTTGCAAGTGCATTAATTTATTAATACCATAAAAATAAGGGTATAATTACGATAAAAAATCTAAAGAACTTATCTCTAAATTATTTTTAAAATAAGTTATAAATCAAATACAACTTAACAAAGATAAACTAGTTTCTACTTACCAAACATAGCCATAAGCTTCGCACTATCAAGAAAAAAAGAGGGTTTAAGGTTTGTCTTCTTCAACAGAGCTCGCATACTGGGCTCTTCAATGGCAGAAATTGTGCTTCGATTGGGTCGACGTCAATTGGAGGTATCGAATACCCATTTTGATTTTCAGTTCTATTATCCGATTAGGGCTTGCTTTACATCCGAACATACTTGTTGATGTTGCTTAATTTCAATGTGAATTCACTCCTCATCGTTCTTGTTCATTGCAGTCATAGTAGTACACCAAAAAATCAAGAGAGTTCAATCTCTTAAACATGAAGGGGTTTTTGAAAAAATCAGGTTTGATTTCTGCACATTTCATGTTTGATTGACTAAAAAAGGATAAATTTTTACTTCTCTGTGACCCAATTTTGTTCAAATTCAGCTTTTTAGGGTACCCTTTTTTGCAATTCAACTTTTAGGTTTCAAAGGTTTTAGCTTTTTAAGCTTTTAAGTGATTTTCATGTTGCATTACAGGAATTTTTCGTTCTCGTCGAAAATTTCGCAGTTTATGTACATTTAGAGAGTTTTCTTTCATGAATAATGGGCATTTGGGTTGTACAATTGAGGGCACCAGACAAGTAGATTTTAGAGCAAAAGAGTGTGCAAAGGCAAGTCTAGATGATGTGTGTGGTATTTTGAATAGTGGGCCTTGGAAACCCGATTTGGAAAACATGTTATCTTCGCGGGATTATGATCTTGAACAAGACTCAGTTGTTGAGGTGTTGAAGAGAGTGAAGAATTTTGATTCGGCAATTAATTATTTCCGGTGGGTCGAGAGGAAAAACGAGAAAGTACATAGTTTGGAAGCATATAGTGTGTTACTCATATTAATGGCGAAGACTAAGAATTTTAGTTGTTTGGAGCAGATTGTAGAAGAGATGAGTGCTACTGGATTAGGGTTTTCAAATAACACTTGCATTGAATTGGTTACAATATGTGTGAATTCCCGGATGCTAAGGGAAGCTTTTAGTCTGATGCAAGTTTTGCGCAAGTTCAAGTACCGCCCAGCATTTTCGGCGTATACAACTTTGATAGGTGCCTTTGCAGGGACAAGCGAACCCAATTTTGCGCTCACTCTCTTTCATCAGATGCAGGAGTTAGGCTATGAAGTGAATGTTCATTTATTTACTACAATTGTACGTACATTCGCTAGGGAAGGTCGGCTTGATGCTGCTTTATCATTATTGGACGAGATGAGAAGAAGTGCTTTTGAAGCAGATCTTGTCCTGTATAATGTATGCATTGATTGCTTTGGCAAGGCTGGCAAGGTAGACATGGCCTGGAAATTCTTTCATGAATTGAAGGCTCAAGGCCTTGCTCCTGATGATGTCACGTATACCAGCATGATTAGTGTTCTTTGCAAAGCAAATAAATTATATGAAGCTGTTGAGCTTTTTGAGCAAATGGAGCTCAACAGGAAAGTTCCTTGTGCTTACGCATACAATACCATGATCATGGGATATGCGTCTTCTGGGAAGTTTGATGAAGCTTATAAATTACTAGAAAGGCAAAAGGAGAAGGGTTCTATTCCAAGTGTGGTTGCTTATAATTCTATCATTAATTGCCTTGGGAAGAAAGGAAGAGGCGACGAAGCTTTAAGGGTTTTCGAGGAGATGAAGAAGGATGCTGAACCTAATTTGTCCACCTACAATTCTCTCATAGACATGTTCTGCAAGGCTGGAAATCTTGAGTCAGCTTCTGAGATCCAGAATGCCATGGAACAAGCAGGCTTGTTTCCGAATATTTTAACTGTGAATATAATGGTTGATAGGTTATGCAAGGCAAAAAAACTTGATGAAGCTCGCCACATCTTTGAAGGCATGAATAAGAAAGGTTGTAAACCAAACGAGGTTACATTTTGTTCTTTGATTGATGGCTTAGGTAAGAATGGCAGAGTTGATGAGGCTTACAGTTTGTACGAGAGGATGTTGGACGTGGGTTATACCCCCAATGCTGTTGTTTACACTTCCCTTATTAGAAACTTCTTCAAATGTGGGAGAAAGGAGGATGGGCACAAAATATACAAAGAAATGATTCGCCAAAGTTGTTCTCCAGATCTATTACTTCTTAACACCTATATGGACTGTGTTTTCAAAGCGGGCGAAATTGAGAAGGGTAGAGCTTTGTTTGATGAGATCAAGTTACAGGGATTTACCCCTGATGTTCATAGCTATTCCATTCTCATTCATGGATTAATAAAAGCTGGATCTGCTCGAGAGACATATGAATTGTTTTATGCAATGAAAGAACAAGGATGTATTCTGGATACTTTTGCGTACAATACGGTCATTGATGGTTTTTGCAAATCAGGAAAGGTAAACAAAGCGTACCAGCTGCTGGAGGAAATGAAGGTCAAGAGTCATTCACCCACTGTTGTCACGTATGGGTCCATCATTGATGGACTTGCTAAAATTGATAGGCTTGATGAGGCATATTTGCTCTTCGAGGAAGCCAAGTCCAAAGGAGTAGAGTTGAATACAGTAGTGTATAGCAGCCTTATTGATGGCTTTGGCAAGGTGGGAAGAATTGATGAAGCATATCTAATCATGGAAGAGCTAATGCAAAAGGGTTTGTCACCTAATGTCTACACATGGAACTGCCTGCTTGATGCCTTAGTTAAGGTTGATGAGATCAATGAAGCTCTAGTTTGCTTTCAGTCAATGAAAGATATGAAATGCGCACCCAATGTTGTCACTTACAGCATTATTATAAATGGTCTTTGCCGTGTTCGAAAGTTCAACAAGGCATTTGTATTTTGGCAAGAGATGCAGAAACAGGGGATATATCCCAATGAAATCACCTACACTACTATGATTTGTGGACTTTCCAGGGTAGGAAACATAGCTGAGGCAACTGGGCTTTTTGAGAGGTTTAAAGCAAAAGGAGGGGTTCCTGACTCAGCTAGCTATAATGCTCTTATGGAAGGCTTGAGCAATGCTAATAGAGCGATGGATGCATTCAAGCTTTTTGAGGAAACACGCTCTAAAGGTTGTAGTATCAATACCAAGACCTGTATTGTTCTTTTGGATTCATTGCACAGGGCTGAATGTCTTGAGCAGGCTGCTATAGTTGGTGCTGTGTTGAGGGAAACAGCCAAATCTCAACATGCTTCGAGATGATTAATTCATGCGGTAGTCCTGGTATTTTTTTATTTTATTTTTATTTTATGGTTTTCTTAACTTATCGTCCTATCAAAGTGTTTCTGTTATTTCCATTTTATATTAGGTCTCTTTTGCACCCCAGTTAATTTGGGACTGAGGCTATGTTGTTGTTGTTGTTGTTGTTGTATTAGGTCTCTTTTGCATCCATATTATATGTAGATCAATTATGTTTAATTCATGAAGAATTTTGCCATTCATCTTTTATGAACGGCCTCTGGATGATATTATCTTGTTTTTGTTACCTTTAAAAGTCTTTGAGATGTTTAACAACTTAATAGTTGAATCTAATTCCTTTCAACTTCATGGTAAATCCTTTTTTCCCCAATTCTCCATATTTTACCCTTAAGTTTTTTCTTTTTCTTTACCTAATCATGAAATCGTCTTAAGTGGTGGTATGACAATTAATTACAACTCTTAATCAACCCTCAACATTCGTACACTGTTTAGGTTAACTTTGCTCTCCTTGCTCTTTATAATCTTTATCTTTAGCATTAGGACAGCCGTCCCAATCTAATTCATGCTACCCACATTGGTAGATGACATATCCTTCTCTTTGTTTTGGACCTCTGTGCTTGGGGATTTGATCCT